>JAQPZY010001698.1:9957500-10547500 GCA_029931535.1 Margaritifera margaritifera | reverse complement strand
CTGTTTGCATACCTCCTTGACTTTATTTGAATAAAAAGAATGCCGTGATATTTTATCTTTGTTGAATGAGCTGGCGTGAGAAGCCTGTTATAACATACCGTACTTGAGATTATCGGTTTAGTTAGACATTCATAATGGCAATCCCTTTTCAATCTTAAGAAATGCTATTTTTCCATTTGTTCAAATATTGTCTCAGGCTTTCTAGACGTTAAACTTGGCACGAAATCACGAGGATATGGTCAAAAGTTGTTGTGTCAGCATTTTAAAGCAACATACCAAAAACAAGCGAAGAGATCGCTGATTAAAAACGTGCCTTATGAAGTTATTGATTACTGCAGCAATAGCATAGCATATCTCTCGTGTTTCTATAACAAAATGTCCTTAAAACAAGGAAGCGTTAAAGGTTTGGTTTTGGTTTTGTGGGTTTAACGCCATTTTCCGCACATGATAATCTATACATGGCGGCCAGTATATTTGGCGGAGGAAGAACCCGGGGAAACCCCGGGAAGAACCACCAACCCACGGGAAGCTACTGGCAAGTTTTCTCACATACCCATGATGGCTGAGCCGAGACTCGAACCCACGCGGACAGAGGTGAAATGTCAGTGATCTGTAAAGGCGAGCGTCTTAAACCACTCGGCCACCCGGGGCCTCCTGGAAGCGTTAAAGGAAGGATGAAGTACTGAAACTGAAACCTATATTATAACTGTAAATGAGGAAAGAACGAAGAATGTTCATGGAAATGTCCAAGAGGAGGGAGCTGTAAATGCTCCGATTTTTCCCCAGGCCTTCCAAAACGTAAGATCAGCAATTATATGAGAGGGTATCTTATGCGTGCATGCGTAAATATGTTGCTGCGTTCTTGCAAAATGTCGCGTAATCTGTATAATATCGTCAGATACTCTTCATCTTGTGAGATATCATTGACGTTAAGATAGAAAATCTACAAGCTCAGCGGTATTGGTATGTCCGTCCATTCAGCGGGATCAGGGACAGTATTATAATGCATATGTTAGCCTCAGGTGTGGAAGAAAAGGTGTAAATGGAAACACATGGAAAAGGATCAGACTAAGTGTGAAAAACATGAGTATATAATTCTTTGCAGGGGATATTTTGTTTCATTAACTTTTCTCTTTCAAGACATAAAACTTATTCCCAGTTTACTGTCTGAGACGGGGGGGGGGGGGGAGGGAGGAAGGGAAGGTGAAAAGGTGAATTGGCTTAGGCTACAAGAATGGTTTGTGATATGTGTTATTTTACCTATTGAATAGCCACATCAGCTCCCTATCCAACTCCATGCCTCTCTTTTCTGGTCCCCATTAATTTACATGTATTCCTGCATAATATCTTCCATTTTGATCTAAATATATTTATGTATATCTGACATATATAGCGTCGGGTGGGGCTGTAATTATGTCTGGACAGGTTGTCTTTCATAACGTAGATGACGTATAGATAGTAAACATCATCCTGTATTCTCAATCGTCGCTTGGTTACTGATGTCTTCAGTGATCAGGTGTTACTTGTAAGAATAACTAAAAGTATACAAAGATTGTACATCTCGTGCCAACGTTCAATATGAATTTTACCTGGTTGCTGTATGTAATTTAAATCTTCAGTGTAATTTCAATCTTCAGTGATATGTTTCACATTTCAATACTAGGGAATCATTAATTTCATTTTAATTTTTGAATTATTTTCCCAGTAGTGAGTTCCAATTTTACTTTCCCACTCTATCCATTGTCACGGTCTTATGGTACTAAATACATACATTAAAATTTCCCGAATTACACCTTTACTGATAGTATTAAGTTTATTTAACATAAAGGAAACATTCTTTTCCATCGTGAAATGCATTCAGTTTATCTATCTATCTATCTATCTATCAGTTGCAGGCTTTTCTTACAAATAATAATAATAATAATAATAATAATAATAATAATAATAATAATAATAATAATAATAATAATAATAATAATTCAGGTCAGTAATAACTAAAGTACAACGATCATAAACAAATTGAGAAGCAGAAAGGTTGACTGTTATACTTGAAAAAGATCTTAAACTCTCGGGTCATCGGGGGAATGTTATAAATTCATCCAGTCTTTTCCAACGGCACAGAATATGCACATGATTCCGCTTTGCATATGTACTGTCAAGATTTGGGCTGCACTAAGGAAAACCAAAAACAATAAAACTTCTAAAACTAAAGCTGTAGGCTGACAATATTTTATTAGGCTGTCGGAGCTTAATACTGGGACTGAACATATCATTCCACTAATGCTCAGTATTCGAGTAATTGATGTTTTTATTCTCGAGGTTATACTTGATATGCAAAATTGAAAAGTACGTGATAATAATCTGAGTGAGCATTGTAAAAACAACAACAACAACAACAATACAAGCATGATTATAGTCTGAGGCATGTGTTCAATATTAGTCATTCTTATCATAATGATCATTGTGTTGGTGGTGGCAGCAACAATAGCAGTGGTAGTAATGGCAGTAGTAGTAGTAGTAATGCTGGTGGTGGTGGTAGTAGTAGTAATAGTAGCAGCAACAATAGCAGTGGTAGTAATGGCAGTAGTAGTAGTAGTAATGCTGGTGGTGGTGGTAGTAGTAGTAATAGTAGCAGCAACAATAGCAGTGGTAGTAATGGCAGTAGTAGTAGTAGTAATGCTGGTGGTGGTGGTAGTAGTAATGCTGGTGGTGGTAGTAGTAGTAATAGTAGCAGCAACAGCAACTGTAGTAGCAGGTCTACTTACAAAATTAAATATACGTTATACCGGGATCTATTGTGGAACTTTGTTTATCTCATGTAGTAGTATAGATATTGTTCATTCAACTGTAGTATAATAGTTTTCACACTAACAATCTCGTATATGGATACAAAAACATTAAAAATCAAATTAAAAGTCACTGGCACAGTCAAACTGGATAAAAGCTATAAAAATGTCGTCTGCAAGGATTTTGTAGGTTTATGGTTCGAAGCTCGGCAGAGATGAAATATCATTTTCTAGGTTACAGAGCTTGAAAATTGTATAATGGAAAATTCAAAGAGGAAAAAGTGAACAGCGTTCGCGATTTTGGCAAAATCTATGATGTTCTCAGAGGACGATGAAGTACATTTTATCGCAACAATTACATGCCATATCTGTGAGGAAGGCAATATTTAAAGACAAAGTAACAGATGGTGAAACACACGTACAACACGGGTGTGATCACGACCACTTAACCGATAAATATTGAGGTCCAGCATATAACGAATGGAATTTGAATTTTAAATATCCAAAACACAAACCATTGTTCATTCATAACATTTTTGATTATGACAGCCACTCATTCATCAAGATATTGGATCAAAATGATCCAGACGAAGCGGTAAAACTTCTATCAAATAATGATGAAAAATATATCTAAGTTAACAAGGATTTGAATATTGATAGGTTAATGAAAGTAGGAAAAGAAATAGCAGCTACAATGACAATCATGTTTCTAGATAGCTTTAGATTTATGGGACGATCTAATTAATAATTAGCAAAAATTAAACTTAAAATTTATAGAATCATTGAAACAGTTTACAAATATGACGTCCTATTCAGGCGAAGCACAGGCTCCGCCGTCGTGAAACTAGTGTAAATATCTGAGGAAAGACAATTACCCGTATGAATATATGGGTAGTTATGAAGGTTCAATGAAACAGCTATACCAAAAATAGAAAAATTTTATTCAGCACTTAACGATTCATATAAATTAGATCACGATTACCAATACATTGAAGATGTCATAGACCATTTTAACCTTAAAATACTTTGTGATCTACATGGCTATTATGCCATGAAAAAAGATATATTAATGATATGTGACATTTTTTTTTTTTTTTTTTTTTTGAATTTAGAAATGTCTCTCTGAAAAATCACAAACAAGACCATACACATTATTGTAGTGCATCAGGACTAGCTAATGATGCACATTAAAAATGTCAGGTGTTAACATATTATGGTAAGCTCCTGAGGATTGAGACGGGAGCTCAATGTGGATTTAGCGTAATAACACATAGATGCGCATAAGCAAATCACGAATACTACTTGGACAAAGATGGACAGACAAAATCTAATGGTGTGCATGAAATGTCAAGGTCATTGATGATGTATCCATATTCTAACAACCGCTAAACAAATTGGATGGACGGTGGAACCAGTTTACGCCACAATAGGAGGAAGTCTGTGGTAAATATAAAATGTTATGTATATTGAATTTATAATATGTGTCCATGAGGTAAGTTGCACAAGTCATTTTGTAAACAACTTATTTACTGCACTTGAGTTCAAGGTCAGTCTTGTTTATATACCATTTAACAATTAGATTGGAATTTTCCATATCTTGATGTGAGAAAAGTCAGGTACGCACAGGAAATTTCCATTAGAGTTACTAATAGTTTAGAACATTCTGTCGGGTGACTTATCCCGGTAGTTATACAGGTTTGGTAAACAAGATTTCATTCCTATGCTAATCTTCATGTTATTAAGATCAGTCTATTAAGGAATTTATTTTAGTAATCAGATGTTACAGTTGTGGAAATCAGAGCAAATTCAGAGAGAGGAATTATTTTTTTGAAATATACATTGGAATTACTAAAAGTACACATTCTCATATTGGATTAATACTTGACTGTGGGATTTATGTGAATTTATTAATTCAAGAATGCTGACACATCAGGACATTCAAGGCTATTGGAATTAATTCGGAACATTCAATATTTAGGACCTGTGATTAGGACACAAGATTATTAGATTGGAGTTTAATTCACGTTACTGTAAGTGTCTTTTGAATTTTCACTTTAATTGTCTAGAAATAAATTGCTTGTTGATTTTACTTACATTATTGGTTTCACTTTCTTTCTGTTACATTATTTTAAGACCTAGAGTCGTAACACAAACGACAATGGAACTGGTTTAATTTTAGAAGTTGATTTAAAGAATCCGTTCTAAGGACTACCCGTTAGCAGGAGAGAACTTATTTCCAGACGAAAATGATATATCAGTTTTACAAAAGAAGTTGATAAATGAAATAAAAGGTTCGAAACCAATTGTACCAAAACTATTGTGTACATTGGAAACGAAAGAGAAATGTGTCATTCACTACAGAAATCTAAAACTTTACATACAACTGGGTTTAAACCTGAAAGATCTACACAGAGTTGTCCTGTCTGATCAATAACCATGGTTAAAACTCTACATTGGAGTGAATACAAATTTGATTGAGTCAAAAAGTAACAAATGATTTTGAGAAACACTTTTTCACATTAATAAAAAACAGGTAAACAGATCGAAAATCTGAGTAAAAGAACAACAGTTAAAATATGTGTTGATACAAATAACGTTTTGAAATTTCAAAAATATTTATCATGGCCATGGAGAATTTATTTGAAGATGAGTTAGTGTTAGTCAGTCTCAAAAACAAAAATATGAAATTAATCAAACCAATTTACGGAGGTTTTTACAATGTTAGGGTTATGGCTGATGTAAGAATTTACCATAAGAAGTTGAAAAACAGGTACTCTAACAGAATGGGTCTACTCATGACTGATACTGATTCATTGTGTATTCATGTTGTAACAAAAACTTCTACGATGATATGAACGATGACATCACGCCTACAATACAAAATCATATATGATCTGATACCTTGATTTAACCTTGCAATACCTTTATCTGTTGATTAATCCTTGCAATACCTTCATCTGTTATTTAACCTTGCAATACCTTCATCTGTTGATTAACCCTTGCAATACCTTTATCTGTTGATTAACCCTTGCAATACCTTCATCTGTTGATTAACCCTTGCAATACCTTCATCTGTTGATTTAATCTTGCAATACCTTCATCTGTTGATTTAATCTTGCAATACCTTCATCTGTTGATTTAACCTTGCAATACCTTCATCTGTCGATTTAACCTTGCAATACCTTCATCTGTTGATTTAACCTTGCAATACCTTTATCTGTTGATTTAACCTTGCAATATCTTCATCTGTTGATTTAATCTTGCAATACCTTCATCTGTTGGTTTAATCTTGCAATACCTTCATCTGTTGATTTAACCTTGCAATACCTTCATCTGTTGATTTAATCTTGCAATACCTTCATCTGTTGATTTAATCTTGCAATACCTTCATCTGTTGATTTAATCTTGCAATATCTTCATCTGTTGATTTAATCTTGCAATACCTTCATCTGTTGGTTTAATCTTGCAATACCTTCATCTGTTGATTTAACCTTGCAATACCTTCATCTGTTGATTTAACCTTGCAATACCTTTATCTGTTGATTTAACCTTGCAATACTCATCTGTTGCTTTAACCTTGCAATACTCATCTGTTAGTTAACCTTGCAATACCTTCATCTGTTGATTTAACCTTGCAATACCTTCATCTGTTGATTTAATCTTGCAATACCTTCATCTGTTGATTTAACCTTGCAATACCTTCATCTGTTGATTTAATCTTGCAATACCTTCATCTGTTGATTTAATCTTGCAATACCTTCATCTGTTGATTTAATCTTGCAATATCTTCATCTGTTGATTTAATCTTGCAATACCTTCATCTGTTGGTTTAATCTTGCAATACCTTCATCTGTTGATTTAACCTTGCAATACCTTCATCTGTTGATTTAACCTTGCAATACCTTTATCTGTTGATTTAACCTTGCAATACTCATCTGTTGCTTTAACCTTGCAATACTCATCTGTTAGTTAACCTTGCAATACCTTCATCTGTTGATTTAACCTTGCAATACCTTCATCTGTTGATTTAATCTTGCAATACCTTCATCTGTTGATTTAATCTTGCAATATCTTCATCTGTTGATTTAATCTTGCAATACCTTCATCTGTTGATTTAACCTTGCAATACCTTCATCTGTTGATTTAATCTTGCAATACCTTCATCTGTTGATTTAACCTTGCAATACCTTCATCTGTTGATTTAACCTTGCAATACCTTCATCTGTTGATTTAATCTTGCAATATCTTCATCTGTTGATTTAATCTTGCAATACCTTCATCTGTTGATTTAACCTTGCAATACTCATCTGTTGATTTAACCTTGCAATACCTTCATCTGTCGATTTAACCTTGCAATACTCATCTGTTGATTTAATCTTGCAATACCTTCATCTGTTGATTTAACCTTGCAATACCTTCATCTGTTATTTAACCTTGCATTACCATCATATGTTATTTCATTGCTATCTTGCAGAAAGAAGTCCAACCTGATGACTCCACTGTATGAAGTTTCTCATTAAAATAGCAGTATGGTGTTTTAACTTTCCAGAATAAACAAATAAGTCTACGAATGTATTTTTCTCGGTAAATCTTTGTTCAAAATAAGATAAATCTTCATAAGGTGTCCACTAGTATCTAATATCATCTGAGACTTTTTTTAAAATTCTTCCTCGTCATGATCTCTATTCACAATGTTGTGGAATGTTAGAATTGTTTCATACTATGTTAATTGTGTCAGATTTTTGTAATTGTTGGTTGGATTAAATCTATCTTAACTATGTAGGGTATTGCACACTTACTTAGTAATTTCCTAATCTGGGAGTAAACGTGAAACATGTTACTGGAAACAGATTTAACTAACATTGGAGCACTTTTATATGTTAAATACCAGGATGAAGTATCGAAACCAGCTGTTGCCATCCACACTGCCCAGTTTAATTGATTCTATCAAAATCTCATGTCGCACCGTGCTCTGTATCTGTTATTTATTATCAAATTTTAAAGTATACTTATAAAAAGTGTTTAATGGTTGCATGCCAAACATTGAGCTTCAGTCTAGTAAATGTGTACCTCCTTCAATATTTGTGCAATGTTTGTAACAACTGGAGCGTTAGATTCAGTAGCAGATGAGGGCACTGTACTTGCTAGTTTTTTCATTGTCTGCATTTTTTAAAATAACGTGAAACCGGCTTTTCCTGTGCAAATACATTGGGCCTCTATTTTACTGTTTTTCCACATTCACGTAACATTCTATCTCTAATAGTTTCATTTCATCCACTGCAATTCCATTTGAATCCCGTTGATTTTACATACTCTATACATTTTTCGTACTTTTTATTTCGTTTTTTCATTCCACCATCAGTTTTTCTCTGTTGCATTTATAACATTTTACAACTTATTGTACCTCTGGTGCACGTAGTAACTGACACGACTGGACATCACCCACAACATACAATGCTGATTACACCATTTATTCTTCGTAATCTGTATATCTCTGCATAGTAACAGGTGTACTTGATTTTTTGTTTGTTTGTTTGGGGTTTTTTTTGTTGTTTTTTTCATCGATTTGGTGTAAAATCTATTCCCAAATCATATGATTTGGGTTAATTTTGTGGCAGTTCCTTGTGAAAAAAATAGAAAGAAAAAAGGTTTTATGGATGCGTTAACATTGTATTGTACTCGCTCAAAATTTTGTCTCGCAGAAATGCTTAGCTGATTGTACAATTTCTATACCTTCTTTGAATGAAAACTGAAAGAAGTTTAAATGTCCTCACGATTGTATCAATGTTTATATCATCTTCGTTACCTTTAATTTTGTTCAAAATCTCATAGATCAGCTTCTAGCTTTTACATTTAATCTGTTTTTGAGCCTTTTTGTTATAAGTAATTTGAATTAACTTCATATTTTTGGCGTTATCTCTTTTCATTTCATCAGTAATGGAATTCAATACCATGCTATGACATTGTCTACATTGTAGTCGTCTTATCAAGTTTTCATGTGTACGATTTTATTATTTATATTGATGTTTCTTGTGTTGTTTTTTATGTGCTATCCTTTCTCCCTCTGGTTTTGTAATTAATACAAACTCGTATGGCGTGCATGTTTTAACTTTTTCATTTTCTAATGCGCTGTTGTTGTTTGTTTGGTGGGGCAGGGGGAGCGTGGAGGGGTTCAGGGGTTTCACATCTGTCATATTCTAGAAACTCGTTATCTTTCAGAAACTCAAAGTTTTGATGCTTGCTATTTATGCAGTCTTCTTCAGTCATTTCCAATGGAGGTGTCACCGATGGAGATGTGTGCTTTTGGAACATCGTCTCCGCAGGAGAGATGAACTTTTGGTACATCATTTATTATGGCAAAATATTTTCAGTTGGCTCACAACTGTTAAACAAGGCACCATATCCTTTCCATTTGTCGTATAACGATAACTCTTGTTTGTACAATATGCCCCATATATACCTTCCCTTGTTTGTACAATATGCCCAATATATACATTCCCTTGTTTGTACAATATGCCCCATATATACATTCCCTTGTTTGTACAATATGCCCCATATATACATTCCCTTGTTTGTACAATATGTCCCATATATACATTCCCTTGTTTGTACAATATGCCCCATATATACAATCCCTTGTTTGTACAATATGCCCCATATATACAATCCCTTGTTTGTACAATATGCCCCATATATACATTCCCTTGTTTGCACAATATGCCCCATATATACAATCCCTTGTTTGTACAATATGCCCCATATATACAATCCCTTTTTTGTTTGTACAATATGCCCCATATATACAATCCCTTGTTTGTACAATATGCCCCATATATACAATCCCTTGTTTGCACAATATGCCCCATATATACATTCCCTTGCTTGTACAATATGCCCCATATATACAATCCCTTGTTTGTACAATATGCCCCATATATACAATCCCTTTTTTGTTTGTACAATATGCCCCATATATACAATCCCTTGTTTGTACAATATGCCCCATATATACATTCCCTTGTTTGTACAATATGCCGCATATATACATTCCCTTGCTTGTACAATATGCCCCATATATACCTTCCCTTGTTTGTACAATATGCCCCATATATACCTTCCCTTCAAGTCTTCAGGTTTGTGAATGACTGGATCACCTAAATATACTCGCCTGAAATATTTCCTCGATAAAGTGAAGAAGGTAGCCCTTTCCAAAATTTGTTTTTGTACTTTGAAAATCTCCCTCACCGATTTTCAATTTTGGTTGTCCGAATGTATCGGTCGCATGGTAACCGAATAGGTTCATCTATATTTTTGATCCGTTTTCCTCCCCGCTTTCTTCAAACTGTGTCATCTCTGTTCATCTACGATGAGTGTTATTGTATCCTTGTGTCTTGGTAAAACGTCAACCCTTTTTCTGGTTTTATTTTGAGTGAAATGCTTATGTATTTCAGTATTTAGATTTCTGTTAAACCTTTCCACTACATATGCTTTATTTTGTCTGAGTATATGAGAAGTATTAAGTGTTTTCCTTCTCCAGCAAATTCATATTTTTCCTGTTGCCTCATAAAACTGTACTTTTCCAAGCTTCTGCTCTTTTAATTTTTCTCTAAACGCATCTTGTATGTCATCTCACTTTTTGTTTTCACTTTTTCAGCCCAAACACCCTTTGAGAAAATATATCTCAAAACGTACTTGTATCCATGTTATATTTTTCGTATGCTTACATGTCAATGTCTGCCTGCCACTGGTCATCTACGTGACTTACATAATATCTTTTGTAGGTAAAATATATTTCTCACTTGCTTGTGTAATGTGTAGGCAGATTGTTCAGTTAAACGTTCTTTTAATTCAGTGTATTTGTTTTCCCCCGTTTAATTTGTTAATTTTTAATTGCTCGATCTTTGTCTGTGCAACTGGAGCTTCAGGATCGTGGTAAAAATGTCTTAAATACTGTTCTGTGTTAGCCATTAAAATGGTATAAAAACATCCAGATAATAATTTATGCTTGATAAATTGTCTTTAGATCTTATCAACAAGCCAACAGTGCAACCTACAGCAGGTGCATTTATTTTCAACAATATGCAACGCTTATTCAATCCTTTAAAACGTATGAATGATTTCAAATTTATGTAACATTTTACCATTTCTATAGCTGAATCTAAGACAGCTTCTTCATACAATGCTTCATCGTGTATTTCTTGTAAGTCGAACTTTGTTTTGCATCAATTCTATCTCTTTTTTGTCCAATTATTATGAGTTGACCTTATGAAGTTTACGACATCTTTAAACTGTACTGTAAATTTAGCCGTATATACATTTATGTATAAACCCATATCAGATACTTAAGTTAGTCTTTCTTAGTACTGTACTGTTTTGACCATATCGCTATCAGTGCTGTACTGTTTTGACCATATCGCTATCAGTGCTGATGCTGTGTATTTCAATGTTAGCATCAATGAAAGTAATATGTAAATCCGCATCTTTTCTAAAGCATTAGACTATATCTCCAATAATATTTGAAATCAACAAATTTAACACTTTTATTTTCTTCAATGTTATTCTGAAGCACAACTTGCTTTGACCACACTTTTATCCTGTCCAAACTTGCAAACAAATAGGAATTATCTCTAAATACCGACATTGCTGCTTTAATGTTAGACTCATGAAGTATTTGTATCACCTCTCTGAAAACTGTTGAATTTACTGCAGCAATCTATATGCCTTTATTTCTGTTCTGTCAGAAAAATTTAACATTAATATTGTTTTGCGTCATCGTTTATTGTGTACACAAACGTCATTTTACGGTCCAATGAATCCGGAAATATGTCATGAATTTATGTGCCCAAATACATCATTATTTTAGAGTAAATAAATCTGGAAATACGTCATCGTTTATTGTGTACATATACGTCATTGTTTATTGTATACTTTAGCCAAAATCGTGAATGTTGATCCCTTTTACCTCCACTGACGTTTGTACTATATAATTTGCAAGCTCTTTTATTTTTAAAAAAAAGAAAGAAATTTTCTTCACTTCTGCTGACATTCGAACCACAGACCTTTCGAAACGTATGTCTGTGCTTTATGCCTACACTGCAACATTTGTTTACCAGTACAATCCTTGCAGACGACATTTTATTAGCTGTGGTGCAGTCTTACTGCGCAGGGAATATTTGAGTTTTATATTTAATGTTCTCGTATCCCTTGCTATACCAGTATGTTATGTAAGTGTGAAAAATATTATACTACGCTAGAAAGAACAATATGTGCACTACTTCCAACCAGGTCTAAATTTAATAAATAATTCACTAGCATGTCACAGTGTGCATTATGATGCTTTATGTTGCACATATACTTAAGTAAACTGAGTCTAAGGTTTCTTCGCTAGTTTTCGTCTCTGTACATAATATCTTCGTAAAACTTCATTATATATTGAGTTTTACGCATGTCACTCTAACCACTTTCCAGCCACATGTTGTTAGGTGGAAAAAAACAGCACTTGTTTCATGTCTTTATTCATGTCAGGGTATGGTTTTCTATATATTATAGGTAATGAGAAAAATCTTTGCATCGTTCGAAATCAGCGCATTGTGCCCTTCTTTCCGCGCTTACGAACATTGCAGTAGAGGAACTGTTGTCTTTCGACCGCTTCCTTAATTAGTTTACGATGAACATCTGCAGCACAAATCGAGTGAAAGTAGTTCATAGTTCTTTTTAAGATTTCATTCTTACATAGTTTCGCCGGTTTCGGTGTGTGATATTTTATCTTCATCTGCTTTTAATTAGCGTGTGCTTGAACACAATCGTTGATTTACTCTTGCTTGCTGGGTGCCATATCACTTAAGGAACAGACAAATTTTGTTTAAAAAAATTACGCAATGGTTTAATCACACAGTGCATTGCTATTATTAGCCACACAAAAAAAGAAACATATTTGTACAACTGTTGAGATAGAACCCAACATAATATTTCCAGACTTTTCTTATAAATAATAATAATAATAATAATAATAATAATAATAATAATAATAATTCAGGTGATTAATAATAAAAGTACAACGATCATAAACAATTTGAGAAGTTGAAAGGTTGACTATTACACTTGAAAAAGAACTTTCAAGAACTTAAACTCTCGGGTCAACGGGGGAATAATATAACATTCGTCCAGCCTTTTCCAGTGGCTCAGAATATGCACGTGATTCCGCTTTGGACATGCACTGTCAAGATTTTGGCTGCACCAAGGAAGCCAAAAAGAGTAAAACTGAAGTGCTGCGGGCCGATAATATTATATTAGAAATTTTAGGCTGTTAGTGTCTACAAGGTCATAGGCGACTAAAAGCTTTACGCTAGGACTCAGCATGTTCTTTAACTAATGTTGAGTATTCGAGTAAATTAATGCTTGTATTATCGAGGTTATTGATGTTTTTATTATCGATGTTATAGTTGATATGCAAAATTTTAAAAGAGGTACCAATGTTGTATGCATGGAGGTAATAATCTGAAGAAAAAGAATATCTATTTAGGAAAAATGAAAGTGCGAGTCTCTAGTGTGGTGTCACTAGTCATTCTTTCATTCTTATCATTATGGCCAAATTGTAGTTCGCCAATGGCATCAAAGAAATTTCAAAGCACTGATCTTTCAAATTAATAAACCAGTCATTTGTTATTTTTTTCCCTGTATTACGTTTTACATTGTGGGTGATACTGATATTTTTACTGCACAATCATTACTAATATTGCTGGTAGTGGCAGGAGCAGCAGTACTTCTAATAACAATAGTAGTGGTTGTGGTAATTCTTGTAATATCAACAATAACAGTAGCAGCTCTGCCTAACAAACATAAAGGTCAAATACAGAGGTTTCTCTTCAAACTTATTTCCTAATCTTCCATTTTTTAAACCACATATTCGCTGTTATATTAACTTTATACAGCATCGTTTACGAGTTGATCCTCACAAAAGATGGCGCCGATATTATATACGTTTGATATCGATCCGGAAGTGACATATATCTGGAACGAAGAATTCGCTAACGTAGAGATTATATTGTAGGGAATTTGTGATAGGTTATGAAATGATCAGTGATCCTGAAGAAGAAAATTAAGAAATTGAAAGAACTAGTGCTTCACCTACGGTCCATATGGGATCGAGAGAAAAAAAAGGAAAACTAATAATGACAATTATTGGAAAGAATTACGAAAATGCTGTGCATTCCAACAAAGAACCCTCTTTGTTTTAATGGTTTCTCTTGGGCAAGGCACTTTACTCCAATTGACTCGTCAGTAAATAACATACTTGTGTTTATGTACCATTCAACACCAAAGCACACAGAAGCACGATCTCGGCGTATTTTCTAACGTTTATATTGTATGCTGGTACTTTAGAAAAAGACGCAAGTGAAACTGCATGAAACAGAGTTGTTAGTATGATTCCTATTCATGAAATCAAGCCAACTTAAAGAACGATCTCTTCTTTCAGGCTTGTAATGGATACAAATGTGAAGGACTGTGCTCAGAATGAAGCAACAGGAAATTATGTTGATGATATGTCTCGCTTGCGTTGCCTATACATAATCCAAACACTCAGCAGAGTATGTTTAGCAAGAAAAGTAGATCAGTACATGCACAATTCTCTTTCTTTGGGTGCTAACATAAGAGATAACGGTGGAATACATCCATCAAGTTTCATGACCATTCATGCAACAGTGTATAGGAAACTGAGCTACATATAAATGAAAGACAGAACCAACCAACCCCCAAACTGAGCTACATATAAATGAAAGACAGAACCAACCCCCCCCCCCAAAAAAAAAAAAAAAAAAAAAAAAAAAAACTATGATATTAAATTCAGCATGACAGGTACACACATGTCGCTTTAATCTACATGTACCTTCTGCCTGTGAACATCACATTTCATGACGGTATTTAACAAAGTGTCTCTGCTCACATGCGTCCAGGCCAGCCCGGATTAGCTGCCTCTGTGTGTCCTTATGAAAAGCACTAAGCTCCCACTTCTTCGGCATTATATAGTGAGTAATACGTTGAAAGTGCCGTTAAAAATACACACACACACACACACACCAAGCAATCAATATCACTTTACCTTGAAAAGTATGTCGCTGTGACCTACTTTTGCCGATAACTATGAATACCCGGCAAGAAGAACGTGCTGTTTAGCGATGACTGTGGGATTCGTCAGTGGTCACTTGGAATTTCGCACATGCGATATACAATGTAGTCCAATGTATCTACGCAATGATGAATTTCTGGCGTACTTTGCCAAAGCAATTATGATCTCTTGGAGTCCGAGTTTCCTCTGACCTTTTCCACCCCCTGTTAGATAATTTTTAATTCTTTTGGGGTATGAGCAAATTTCAAAAGTCTTTGTGTTTTTCAAAGCCAATCACAGCCATTTAGTCATTATGGGATTTCGGACTACTTGCAAAAACTACTTACCTCAAAAACTGAAGAATTTGCCGACCTTCATGAACTACTTACCTCTGAAATATAAGAGTTTGAGAACGGAAATGTTCCAACGAGCATGAGCAATTTACCTTTTACAAAAACACAGGTTAACACAACTGTGGCGGACTCCCTTCTTACAAGGTGTGTACGCTTTATTTGGTTGGTTATCGTTATCTAGAGGATGATCGACCTCGGTGTTATTGCCCGGATCGAGTAAATAATAATATAAATTATGACATTTTTAGATGGAATAAATAGAGATCTGAGCAGATATACAGAACAGAATAACACGAGCCCCCGTACATGTAATATAAAAATTTAATCAATTACATAAACAAACTGGGATAATACATTACATTAGGAAGATACACTTCTTTTTGAAATAAATCATTTACCGAATTTCAAACACAAATATACTTATATAAATAGCCGATCTGTTTAAACGATAGAATTAGTTCATCATAGAATCGAGTGAACAATCGAAGTCATTGCCCTGTACAACTGCATAACCTGCAATAAGCTGTTCACTCCAACTTCGATGCTGCTGTCCAGTCAAGATTTGATGTTCTCCTCTAGTTTTTCTGTTTTTCCTTCTCACGCTCTCTTTTATCTCGCCTCTTTCCGGCCCTCCAACTCTGTGTGGGTAGGTAGGTAGGTGGATAGGTGGATGGAGCTATTTCCCCTTGTGCTTTCAAGACTCGCTCGCTTCTACGGCCAGAATTGTGTCCGTCAACTTTCCAGACATCCGGTCCCTTGAATAATTGTTTCTACGAGAGAACTTCTTCTAAATTCAATCTCGGAGTCAAGATATATTTTCTCTTGCAGAAAAACTTAGACTGATTAAATTTTGCGATTGGGCATATTAAAACCATGAAATTTCGTGTGGGAAACACGCCCCTTATTTAGCGCAGCCAATCAGATTAAACGGATCTACCGCTTTTTATAAATATGCGACAAATTTGGTCAGCGTAACCCTCTAGATTTTTAAATAACCGATTCTGGAGAATTTCCAAAAGATAATGCAACTTCTACTTGCTTCATATCTAGTCCTGCAAACTGTCAACTTTGACATTTTTGATCTCTAGAACTCCAAATAACCTTCGTACCGTTAGGGCTATAATGAAGGCTTAATTAAGAATCAATTTCGCCTCTCTAACACGGACATTAAAACCATCGCAGTCTAGCGATTTAATACGGTATCTTCCTTCATAAATCTAATTAATTGTTCTCTGCCAAAACTAATGTGCTCTATATTCTCTGTTGTGCTCTACCGAATACATCAACAACAATTTGCACCCTTACAACAACCTTACGGAGAATTTTACTTTGTCCAGATTACAATTAAGACATATATCAGTTCAGTATGACTTTAGTAAATCATGAAAACAAAGTAAAAGGTTCAGGTATGTGGAAGTGTTCCTTTTTTTTTTTTTTTTTTTTATTCTTAACATAATTATGTGTTCACTCAGTTGATCGGGGTAGGGATAATATACAAAACTGTATAGGGGATCGCCAGATAGCAGAGGCACATTACTTAGCGGAGAAGGTGCAGAGTGGGGTGTGAGGTCAGAGCGCACCCCCTATTTGAAAAGCAAGAATTTGCCGAAACTGCGCGGCAGCGGCATGTGGTAGTCGCTTTAAGCAGTGGCTTCCATGATTAGGCGGCCTTGTATCGAACATTATCTGCCTTAAATTCTTAGGCACAATAGTTGTTGTCGTAGAGATAACAGTTTCAATGTAATTTGTAACTTTAGTAAGCCAATATATGAAGCGATTATCCAGTATTGAACCAATTCTACTCTGCCATGCAGTATTACTTAGTCACATGATCGCCAAATCTCGCGTCCTACTTCTTCGAATACTATTGAATTATCATTAGCCTTTTCCCATCGTATGTTGTTTGCATCACGTGATCGTTTGACATCCGACATCAAGGAAATTGTAGGTAGAGAAATTTTGGATCACATGAGCAAGCATGCGAGAAATGGCCAAGTAAGGTCCAGTTTGTGGGCACTGTATGTTGGCTCGAGTATCGGCTTATTAAGAGACTAAATATGCTTTAATTGTTATTTGTGAGGAAATAAATCATGTTCTTATCGATTTTATACAGGCAGGGTTCGATACAAAGTCTCTTAATTAGGGAAGCGAGCTATATATGCCGCCACCGCGTGGTTACGGTGAATTCTAACGTATCAGTAGGGGATGCGCTCTGGCCTCACAACCAACATAACTGTCCAAATATCTAACACGGGGTGGGAAAGATCAGAAGAATATCGGACTAAATCTCTAGATATTACTAGTTACATTGTGTAAATCTCTAGATATTACTAGTTACATTGTGTAAATCTCTAGATATTACTAGTTACATTGTGTAAATCTCTAGATATTACTAGTTACATTGTGTAAATCTCTAGATATTACTAGTTGCATTGTGATTTAGCAAGGTGGACGAGAATTTCCAAAGTATCTGATTCCACTTCAACCTGAGCCGAAAGGAATCAAACAGCTTGTAAATGTTCGTCCACCGTGCGACAATAACATGTAACGATTAATCCCCGTTTTTAGAAAATCATTGGCACTAACAACAAACGTTACCAGTGTCTGATGTTATTCAAGCGTAGGCGATGCAAGCCTCTGGATTGAATTGATTCAAATATAAAAATCTAATCCCTCTTTTATCAATTCATTTTAAAAATTGCGGTTAAATAGCAGCCTTTCTTAGAATTGACCACACATTAGTCAGAGGCTATTAGTCTAAAAATGTTAAAATCAAAACCAATCTTATATCCGTACATTTATTCTCCGAAAAAAAAGCAGAAAGTTACAGGAGTGGCGGACAAATCTTTTGATTTTTTGCACAAACTAAAATCGTATCAAATCAATACTTTCTGAAAATGTTCCGTATTACCTGCTAAATTTTATAGTTCCCATCTCAGAAGAGAAGTATAAATTGATGGCTCTGTTAGTCAAAAAAATTTCGACAATTTTCTTAGAATGACGATAAATCTAACTGCAGTATGTTTGAAAAATCTATTTTGCTAACGTATCGGCCCTAATTTAAGTTTCTAACATTCACGTATCGAACATTTCCACAAATCGGTTTTTGAGTCAACTCGCGTCCAGTCAAAACAATGAAGTGCACGATGTGTCTGCGCACACTATAACATACATGCCAGACTGAAGAAGGATATACATGGAGCAGATAAGATGGAGCATTATTTAAATCAAATTATTTTCATTTTCTTTGTTAGGTCACGCATTTTATTTAAAAGCTGCTGTTCTGCACAATTCCTCCAAACCTATTTCCGTACATTACCCGATTTAGGTCACCTCCTACACCCTCCCCACCATTCGCTGACAACTGCGTCACACTTCCGGAGCTCATGAGAGCGCAGATAATTATCATCATTGATCATAGTGAAAGTACGGAATCTCCGTACTTTTTTTCCCACGATGCACCCTGACTAACTAATCGGGAGATAAAAATTCTACATATTACAGAGCTATGATATTGGGTTGCAAATTTAGGCCGCGTGCCAGCGAACTCGGAAATACTTCTGTAGCCGCCTTTGCATATACATTATTTACGAAATGAAGCCATGTGCACATCACACACCATCGTTACGTGCGACTTAGCTGGACTTATTCTTGGCCGAAACATCCACCCGTGTCTTTTTCAAGCATGAACTCGTTAGAGAACTTTCTTTTATTGAACTTGTGAAAATAAATCCAAAATGGTATCATAAATTATGCTTTTGACATGGTTCTATTTTGACTAGTGGACTTCAGCGTATGATTCCGGTTTCTTTGTCTTTTTTTTTTTTGGCGAAGAAAATATCCGGCGGACAAAATGTATGATTATTAGGTAAATTACTACGTCGACATGCGTCCGAAACATTCGGAACTACATCGGCTATTTCTGCGAGACAAAAAATATGCATCGGATGTGCGCTAGCGCAGTAATTTACAAAAAAGTCATACAATTTGTTTACCGGAAATTTCTCCGCAAAAAAGAAACCCAATCTATTCGAACTACTTCGGCTGTTTCTACGATTGGATTTGATAGTAGGATTGACCGAGAGGTTACAAATGAACACACTAGTTCAATCATTCGTAACTTCTCGGTCAATCCGTAAATAACCGAAGTAGTTCGAATGGCAGCTATCGACATACATTCGAGGTATTATCCGTAGGATTGACCTCGAAGTTGCAAATGACATCCGATGTCCCGCAGAAATAGCCTAGGTAGTTCCGAATGTATCGGATGTATGTCGACGTAATAATTTGCAGAATAATCATACATTTTGTTCGCCGGAAATTTCTTCCCCCCCCCCCAAAAAAAAAAAAGAAAAGAAATCGAAATCTATTCAGACCACCTCGGCTATTTCTACACAGAAGTTGCGAATAAAAAAGTTGCGAATAGAAAAATAGTTCCATGCATTCGCAACTTCTCCGTCAATCCTTGTTTCGCAAATAGCCGAGGTGGTCCAAATTACAGCTAATGGCAGCTATCGGTCGGCATGTATTCGAGCTATGATCCGTATGATTGACCGAGAAGCTAAGAATATTCTTAACCAATAAGTTAGAGGGGGGGGGGCAACGTCCAACCTAGCCGGTATTGGAAATACCTCACTGTTGTGCGAATTACGTCATTTACTAACCAATCGGGAGACCGATTTTATTAGTTACCGGCTTATGATTTTGGCTTGTCAGTTAGGCTGGTACCAGCAAACTCTCAAGCTCTCCGAAACTACGCATGCACAGGAAGAGGAAAGGGGGACATGATAGCATCAATAGCAAGTTTTGATCGTGAAGTCAGCATTATGGAAATGAAGGAGAAAATAAATATTTGTATGTGGGGGATGGTGTCTCCTAGAAAATCTCCACATGCCCTTGTGGCTACATGTGTATATAGAAAATGAAGTCATAGATCACTGAAAATTCACTCACTCATCCGTAATATCAACAAAAGGTCTATGGCGGGCAAGACCCCTGTTTCTGGCAGGTGAAAACATTTGGTTTCCTCATGCTTTCTCCATCATCTTGACTACAAATTCTCAAATTCTGTTATCATACAATTTATTTTTTTAGATAATAATGATTTGAAAATCTTCGGAAGAATCATTGTTAGTTCACTTTATTTGCAATAAATATTTAGTCCTAAAATGAAAATGGTAATCTACAAGAATGTAATTCACCATAAAGTCAAAGGTTTAAAGGGATAAAACAGAGTCGGCCACACCTTCAAATGAGTGAAAGAGCAGTTATAATTGGTTGAATTCACGCCAGTGATGAGGTAACAGTCAAGATTATGGATGCCTCTATTTTTCATTATGTTCTTAGAAGTTGAAAATTTGATGTGGAATAATACCATATGAAACTTCTATGAAAATCAAGTAACAGTGTTCATGCAGAGATGTGAATACGACTGACAAATATGTAATGTGAATATGCATTTGAGATATATATGTATAAGGAAGTGACACAAATTTTGAAATAAATAGAACCATTTGCAAAAGGAAGATAAAGTGATAACAAGAAGAATTAGTTAATTTCATATTTAAATTAAACATAAGAACCTACATGTAACTTCTGAATTAATTCTTTTATGTGGACTATATTCCATATGTAGGGCAGATTTTAAAGGTATAAAAATACGCTATGAAAACTATGACATACAAATGGAAAATTGTTTACAAAAAATATTTTCCTTTTAACTAGGAAACACTGTCATATCAACAGTTATTTTACAATAAATCATCTGGCTGAAAGACAGTCATCAAATGCTTACAAATGATTAAATACCGGTAGTGAGTTTAAAATGTATTTCATGCATACTAGAGCCTGTTTGTATCTACGTAACAGCAGCACCAACCATTATTATACAGAAAATAGACATACAAAATTTACAGAGGACATTAGGGAATATGTTGTACATGGACGGGTATGTAATATAAAAAGATGATTATATCTGCATACACTTTATAATTCATTTTTTTCGCTGTGTGTCTCAAGGGAAATATTCAAGCAAATCATCATAAGGGTATAGCATAGTATTTTAAAATAGTGTATTGGTAGCATGATTCGCGATTTAGATGTCAAAAAGGTGTAGTCATGTATGGCACCGTATATGGGTAAATTATGTTATTACTAAATATGTAATAATGACAATGGGTAATGGGGCGTGCCACAAAAAAACTAGTATATGTAGCAGAAACAAAAAAATGTAGGACAAAATAACAAATTTCGATTCAAGAAATACACCAAAAAGGTATTTGGCTTGACGAAGTTGTTATGTACATACTTGGAAAAGGAAGCAAAAATGTTAAAAGGAAAACGGGGTGATGGAATGTCGATATGAAGGCCAAGAATTGCGAAGAAACAATATTGTACAGATGCACATAAATAAGTATGTAAACAACCTTAACATCAGGCTCCAATTTCAGACACAGCGATTGAATATAATATTGTAGCACCCAAACAAGAATAAAATGGAGCGAACCAATTGTTGAGAGTGATTTTTCAGTAAAAGCTACAGTAAATTGTCCCAGTATGAAACCTACAGTAAACTGACCTCGTATGACAACATTCCTCAGTTTTGGTTTAAACTCTAACTCATTTTTATATATTCAATAGTGGTGACGCTGGCACGCTTGACTGCACTTAGTATGGTATTTCCTTTTTTAATACTAGTGAGTTAAATTTCGAAGTCATATGTAAACCAGTCCAGAAGAGAAAAAAAGTTAATATTTACATGTTTATAAAGCAACAAACTTTCTCATTTGTTTACAACCACATGTTCAAATGTGTTCTCGAAGTCAGTACTACTGAGTCTTCACTGACTTTCGTATTGAAATCATGTATTCGTATTAATAATGTATCCCAGAATATGAATAACGTTCCAGACCCATCTACCCATCTGCATTGGCATTATCACAATTATCAGCGTTGTGATTTAATCATCATCGCAGAAATGACGAAAATAACAAATTAAAAAATAAAATTATATATATATATATATATATGTGTGTATATATATATATATATGTGTGTGTATATATATATATATATATATATATATATATATATATATATATATATATATATATATATATATATATATAACATTTATTTACTAGAAAAGAAAAACAAACAAAACAAAAAACCCTAAAAAAACAACAACAACAACAACCTTCCTTTTTACAAATGTACGAGGGTTTAATGTGTTGATAACATAAGAATGTGACTGATTGCAAGCACCTAAACATTCGACGGAAGCCCTGCATCAATCGAAAATGACTGGCTGGCGACCACAACAATATATTCTTGTGTACGCCGTTCTCTTTACTTCGTGTGTGCCGGGTATACCATACTCCTATTATTGTCAAGCTTTCTCTCCTTTAAAGCTGAGAACCAAAACGACAGTCCAATATTGTCGGTCACACTGTTCTCTTTAAATCGTACGTACAGAGTACACCCTTCTCTATTGTTAAACTTTCTCGTATGAAGTTGAGAAAGACAGTCCAATCAGGAAGTACTCGTTTGCTTTAAGAAATAAAAACAGTCTAAAAAATACCCGTATGGAACAAACCAAATCAAATAAAGAGTACGCTCTGACGTCCTCTAATAAGCTACACTGAGAAAATAAATGCATCAAATCCTGTTGTTTTTTCATTATTTTTTTTATTACAAACTATTGACAATACGTCTTCGAGAACAAAAACGCAAGTTCTTTGAAATTCTACATGGGGGGGGGGGGGGAACCCCTTTAAATGTAACTCGTTATCTCCTAACATACTTCGCCATGTTTTGCTTGATATTTGCGGCTTCTATTACTCCGTCATAAATGTATGAAACAATGGCTTAATGAAGATATATGTTTGCAGTTCAAAGTTATGTACCCTATGAAGGGGGTGACGACTTATTTTTTAATATTCTTCTTCTACTTCTCTCCCACGCTCGCTATCTCATTTTCCCCCGATGATTGCCTAAATGATATGTGTAAATCCTTTTTCAACGTTTAGAAGGATTTGTGATGATTTATTCCCTTGTAATATGCCTGGGGAAAAATAGAACGAACAATAATACTTCCTGATTAGACACAGTATAGTCAGTATAATTAGACACAGTATAATCAGTATAATTAGACACCGTATAATCAGTATAATTAGACACAGTCTAATCAGTAGATCCCTATTTTCTGCGTTTTTCTTCATATACAGTCGCCCTTTTTGTTTTTTAATCAGAATTTGTGACCATAAACTGCACAAAATCCGTTATGTGTTGCAAAAAGCTCGATATATTTACATTTTGAAGATTTTCCCCATAATTGACCTTTAAGCATACGGTACACAGCGGTCTATAGTTTCTCTCCATCCAGATCTATACTGAATAAATAATTCACCAACATGTCATATTGCACATTATAACGCTTGATGTTGCACAGATGGCTGCACCATACTTGCATGGTTTACGCTATCGGAAGTTGAATCAATAAGTCAATTTACACATGGTATGGTGCATTTCCCAAACAGGCTGCTCGTGCTCTTTTATGTACCTAATTATGAGTCATTTACTTTGCAAATAATCGCCTGGCTGACCTGCATAATTAAAAAATGGAGGTTCGGCAAAACTTACATGTCGTAGCATGTTCTACATCTTAAATGTAAATAAAATTCGACCGTTAACTTACACAGATGACTGCGTCACTGAAAAGTATCTTATTGCGATGGTATCAGTCTGAATGTAATACTACTACTACTCTACTACTACGACTACTAATAATAATAATGATGATGATGATGATGATGATGATACGAAGTCATGACCAAATTAGCTACAAATTTCAGGTGTATTGTCGATGACTCTGTAAAGACGTGTCTTCCTTCAAGATGTTTTAAGTCTGTTTGACTTCTATGAGAACCCAGTTTTGTTTAACTTTCATAAAATTCCATGTGTTGCGCACATTATTTATATAGTTAGTGTCATTGTCATGAGTAACTTACCCAGACATTTTGAATTTTCCTGCATCATTTGTTTTTTCTTCTTTTAGTTTGAGTAATTTCTAAGTTTTTTCTAACAATATTAAAAATGGTTTCTTCACGTAAACTTATAAATTTGAAATGTTTGCTTGTTTGATTAATTATTGGACAGCAATAGCCAAAATAATACAACACAGTGATAGCCAAATAATACAACACAGTGATAGCCAAATAATACATCACAGTGATAACCAAAATAATACAACACATTGATAGCCAAAATAATACAAGACAGTGATAGGCAAATAATACAACACAGTGATAGCCAAATAATACAACACAGTGATAGCCAAATACTACAGCACAGTGATAGCCAAATAATACAACAGTGATAGCCAAATAATACGTCACAGTGATAACCAAAATAATACAAGATAGTGATAGCCAAATAATACAACACAGTGATAGCCAAAATAATACAACACAGTGATATCCAAATAATTCAACACAGTGATAGCCAAAATAATACAACACAGTGATAGACAAATAATACAACACAGTGATAGCCAAAATAATACAATACAGTGATTGCCAAATAATAAAACGATTTCCAAGACAGCGGAAACCCGGCCTATAGAGGTAGATAAATACTGTTTGCGTGTGCATTGATGTAATTATACAATGGGTAAAATGGGAACATGGAAATACAGTTGAAATACACATTGAAAATGGACATACAATTGAAAAAACATTTACAGTTAAATATATGTATGTCATGACCGGGGGCAAGTCTAAGTGCTCTGACGTAATGTTCAGATCAAGAATTAATCAAACAGGTAAACATTCAAAATTTTCAAGTTTATGTGAACAGGCATTTTTATTACTGTAAGAAAAAAGAAGAAGAAGAAAAGAAATTTCGCAAATTTAACAAACAAATTAAATTTTCCTCAGTTACATTTGCGTCGGTAGTTAAATTCATGGATTTAAGGAGTCAAATTGTTTCAGTAGAAGGAGTCTAGTTCGATTGGTCTTTAAATTCTTGGTTTGTAGCAACGATGAAATCCGTGAAAATTGGTTCCCAACGAAAATAGTGAATTGCAGTATATTCAAGACTTGATTTTCGACCATACTAAGTCTTTCATAATCTTTCCGAATTTAGACCAAAAAATTAGAGATATACTAAACAATCTCAATTTGAAGATAAATTCTAAGAAATTGAGTGAAACCAAACCAGATCCAGGTCTGTAAACTATACCGTTGTATTAGGTCAAAGTTGTCTCCGCCAGGAAGTTAACCACTTCATACCACCTTGAAGAAAAGTACTTTTTTGTAAATTTATATACATGGGTAGCCAGGAATGACAAACTGTGTTATTCAAACTTTGTGGAAGTTAGTTCTATTTTTATTAAAGGTGGAAAGGAATAAAACTGACGACTATATACGCCTTTGCGCACTCTCTAATTCTGTCAGGTAATTGCAAAGCCGTGTACTTTTTCAGGATGACACAGAGACATAATCGCATGAGATTTTGTCCCCAATCCATAGTTATGTCTTTCATCTATATTCCTTGAATATACCTGTCACCGGTCATTTTCACAGAATTTAAAACCGTCCAAATGTAAAATACGTGTAAATTTGTCATACAAATAAAATGGTTCTGATAGCCATTGTTTTAACGAATATTCATGACAATATATCTCGCATGTGCGCAAAAACACGGCATTCATCAGAATTAAGTCGACTGACTTACTTACGAGGAAATCCAATTCCGTTACACCAAAGTTTAAGCAACTGTTCAGTGCTGACTGACCCAACCCGGTGTCTTTCAGTTAGATCATTTCTCTTGTGTTTTGGCGAGCTTGGTTATGGCTGTTACGTCATTTGTGCACAAAATAATTTTCTTCTCTCAAACGCTAACACTGATATCTACGGAAAGTGAACTAGTTGTGTGAGTCATATATTTCTTGAATTAATTCTTACTGGGGTTATACGCATTTTCGTCGAAGCGCCAAAACAGACCTCTGCTGCCAGGGATTTTAAAAATAAACTTTTGAAATTAAACTTGAGATTGCTATGTTTGAATATACATGTATATTTATTCTGTTCATGTGTTAATTACTTTCCATAAAACATTATTGCGAACTTCAAACTTAGATACGGAATTGTGCCATATATGAACAACTTTTTTTTAAAGGCAAGTTATATACTGCATTCACGTCTATGCCTCGAGATATGACACTTTCCACTCATAATTCACTATGTTAGAATTTCGTAAAAGTTAACATGGAAGTGTTATTGAAAAATAACCGACAAATTTCATGAATGAATATCCGAACTGTATGGGTTATATGACATTTAGCGATTATGCTGACAGGTGCAGGCCGTGTGTGGTAAAATAAATATAAAAAAGTGATGTCATCTGTTTAAACACGTGTATCGGCATGTATTAGGATGAAACTACATAAACATATAGATAAAGTGAAAGTTATCTGCTTAGAAATCAATAAATAGCAAAATAAGAAGAAAAAAAAGCATGAAGGAAATAGTGCATGTAAAACTTAAACGCCATGCCGGTCGTGGGGGTGGGGTGAGGGTAGAAGGATTATTATTATTATTATTATTATTATTATTATCACTGCTGGACAAAATCGAACCACTCTTTCATCAGTTCATAACCATCCTGAAGAAGCATCACAACGATACAAAACGAACCAGTGCGAGGTCGTTAAAAACAGATTGCATTCCTTAAAAATTAAAAAAAATGTAAAAAAAAAAAAAAATCATAGCAACGTAACTCACTGAACTCTTTGCACAGATACACTCACCAAAATAAATATCCATAGAGACAAAAGCAACACAAAGATAAACTAGTTCGAAATCACAATGCATTCAAACAAAAGACTAACTTGAACTACACTGGCGACAGTGTGGAACAAAGTTGACCACCAAAGAGTCTGCGTCGAAGTAACCGTTCATGAGTAAAAGCTTTGTAAATCCAAAATGAAATTAAATCGGTGCAATACAAAAGTGAAACGTCACATATTGGGTAAACATGCATCTACAGGTAATCTAAGCTAAACACTCGTGTCACTAATGCGAATCCAACTTGCAAGACCGTTATAAAATATCATGAAGTCAAAAAAGTCCTTTCTAAAGCTTGACAGGATTACAAGTAGTAAAGACATAATGACAGAACCATTGAATCATATTGACATTATTGCATGGACATAATGATGGAACCACTGAATAATATTGACATTATTGCATGGACATAATGATGGAATCGCTGAATCATATTGACATTATTGCATGGACATACCGTGACACAATTCAAAAGTTGTCGAAAAGCCATGAAAAAAGAAGAACAGATAACACTACGGCCTTCAACCTCGTTAATCCGAAGTTTCAGTTCATCCGAAACAGCACCAAACATTTGCAATACAGACAACTCTCGTTACAACGACATTCATTACAACGGGGACTATTTGTGTTCCGACAGAAAATAGATGCGTACAAACGTGCTCAGTAGTACCGGTAAATTTATCTTTAGAATGGAATATCCAACTTCAGACTCAGACAGGAATTTCCCAGTAACAAACATACATATTTCCTGTTTATATTATTCTTAACAACGACATTGTCAGTCCTTAGGATTTTACTTTGTTAAGACATGGACGATAATTCCTCAACACTAAATGCAGCAAAAGATTCGTTACTACGATAAAATGACTGGAAACGAAGTTGGTCGTTGTAACGAAAGTTGGCTGTATATACAAATACAGACTCGATCATCCGATCTCATGATTATCCAAAACATACTCCTGTTCCTGACGAGTTCGAATAATTGAGATTCGACTGTAGAGTGGAATAAGTGTGGAAGAAATGGGACCAAAGACTAAGAAAATCTATATTCGCTGCCTAATTTCTGCATGTACATGTATTTATATTTATTATAATATAATAAAACTTTGTTTTAAACGAACTATACGATTTGGTTATTTGATTTGAAGCAAATTGTGTTCACAAAAGGTTAAAGACTATGTCATACTTTTAATGGTTTTGCTGATAGCTCGAATTTCTTTCAGAAACGCACGACAAGTCGATTATAAATGTTGTCGATATATATAATTGATTAATGGAGATATATAGATAGGTAGAATATAACAAAATATAACCGACGCAGATTGTACATATGCTGAACTGGACAGAACAGTTAGTATCGGACATTTTGTTGTGCACACAAATATAAAGGGTGCACTTTTTGTGTGGAACTAAACATAGGGTACAGTTACGCAGATTATAACAGGGTGCCATATTCTGTGTAATAATATTGCGGAAGGGGCCAATTTTCTAAGCAATATGATCAGCCTTCACACACCCTACCCTGATAAGTATTGACTTCTCCATGTTTTAGTCTTGTATTAAGGTAGTATCCGTTTATATAAATCTTACAATATAGCAGATTATGAATCGTCAGCCTAAAGCCTACGTACATGTGTAGAATACTTCTGTAGTTACGCGTTCATTACAAATTGTGTCTCGGAAGTGTTCTTCATATCTATGACAAGTTTGCAATGACGTTCTCAGCTAAAATTAAGTTGCAATACTAACTTTTTTAATTCTTTTATATACTTGCACAAATACACATCAATCCCAACCCGAAATAAACTGATTGATTTGTTAAAAGATAATTTGGTAAAACTATTTGCATAACTTTTAGCTTTCTGAGCTGAAATTAACAAGCATTAGGAGGTGTGTGTGTATTCACGAATACTCATTGTACCCTTAATAAAGTGAACACAGAAAAAAGACTGATCTTTGACAAAATCTCCAAATATGTGCAGAATATTTTATACTTTCAACCTGGGAGTTCAAACACGAGTCTCTGCGACATTAAATATAAATCACACACACATGTATTACAGACAGACGTACTTGCCTAGGTGCATACATGTATTACAGACAGACGTACTTGCCTAGGTGCATACATGTATCTATGCGTGCAGATTGAAGCATACGTTCACAGCGTCATATACACATATTCATGAATAAATTTAAAAAAAATAAAATAAATGACAACAGGAATGCTAGCAGGCTGACCATTTCGCTAAGAAGATAGATAGATAGATAGATAGATATTCTTCCTTCAACATTAATTATGTTGAACAACATAAGAGAGATTCGTTTATGTATCTTTTTATATACATGAAGCATCTCAGTCAATAACTGGGGCAAGGAACATCTAAAACCCAGCTAAGCTCTCTGGGTCAGTAGGAATCCGGAGCGAGAAAAACGGAACACACTGCGCCTGCCCGACTGTTGGGCCATCTGCCTTTGAGGAATGCCAACAATGCGGGTTATGCCAATATTTGGAGATTTCCACCAATCGTCGAGTACCTTTCCAACAAGTAAGTGGGGGCGTGTCTAAAACGCAATAAGCGAAGGCAATGTAAAATCTGCGATGGTTCAACAATGCAACAAGTTGTTATGTATTGTTGTCAGTAAAGATAAATTTGGACGAATGACACTTGGAAGAAAAAAAAAATGAAAGTAAAAATATGTAACTGATACATATGTGGACAAGTGTAAGAACAAATTTCACACTACCTGTGAAACGCGAGTTGTTGATTTCACTGTAGTGGAGACGTGCCATCAGACGGGCTATCAGGAAAGGCCAATAGGCTGTGCGAGCTGTGTTTTCACGAGCAGGGATCATGATCAAATAAAAAGGTGGGTGTCTGTACGTTTGCATATGTATCCGTGTTTGATGGTATGTATGGGTAAATGAATGTAGATGTGATGTCATCATCTTAATTTATGCGTATATCTGGAAACTGCGCAGTTTGAAATTGATCGAGATAATAATAATAATAATAATAATAATAATAATAATAATAATAATAATGATAATAATAATCATAGCATCTAATAGTAGACGATGGAAAAAGTATTTCTGGTGTCGTCATTATTACTATTATTTGTTGCTGTTGTTTCATTGTTATTAATCTCTTTCTTGTTCTTATTGCTCCTACGTTTATGTTCTTGTGTGTCCTTCAAAGTTTCTTCTTCGAAGAAGTTGAACAAATACAACGTCAAACATAAACATGCCAAAAATAAAATAATTACAAAAGTAAATGAATTCACGTCTAACCTATTTAAAAGAAGAATATTTATATGTGTCTTGAAAAGATTGGCACAGCTAATAGAATAGATCATTGGGAATTAAAAACATATACAGATGGAAGTGTGGTGGTCAGTACCCTACCAGGGGCTAAATTAGGTCAAAGAAGTCCGTTCGTCTGATAGTATTGCTAATTGGTTCGTCGAATGATGTCATTGACTGGATGTTTGAAAATATATAAATTTAGGCTTAGGAAAAATGTAAAGAAAACCTCTTTTGTGTTATTTCTATTTGTTAGGTTCTAAACCGTCTTGAAAATTTTCAAATCATGATGTCAATCTTTGCGCAATAAAATGTCTGTCACCACATTATAATTAATCTATCTTATATGTTCCAAGCATGGTATAAATTCTTCGTGTGTTTGTTGCAGACCCAAATCAGCTTACAAATTATGTGTGGACAGATGAGAAATAAATACACATTAGTGACTTGGTGCTTTCAATATGGAGTCAGTTGTGTCGTCTACTTTCGAGTCGGCATGAGTGTCTTGAGTTTATTGTAAAAACAAATAAATAAAAAATAACGCTGTCTTTCATCCTAAACGATCACCATTACTGATGATGCATGTGAGAAACCCGACACATAGTGTCGACCTCTTGCTCTGTTCTATGTGTAAATCGGATTTTCGTTTCCAAATTCCTTCCAAGGGTAAATATAACTACAAATCACACACATTTTACACATACCACCTGCATCAGGGACAGCGCACTATTGATCGATATTTTCTCTACTTACAAAGAGGCACGCCCACAATAATTTGGATCTTGTTATCTTCAAATCGTAATACCTTGTAAAACTTGATAGATTTATTGTTTTAAATCAAGTAAAGACAAAATAAAGGCAGAGTTTTAATCAACAATTCGTCAAGCTCAATCTTTAATATTTCGTGCATTGTAGTCGAGTTACACAGGACATGCTCCTAGACCAACAAGTTGTTCTCCACCTTTTTTTTTTTGTTTTTGTTTTTGTACTGGTGCCACCAGTAAAAAAAAAAAGAAAAAAAGGTGGAGAACAACTTGTTGGTCTAGACATGCTCCCATAATCTAACCTGGTTTATGTAACATATTGTAATTTATTATATATTTCATAATGAGGTATTGAAATATATCAGTGGGAGAAAAATTATATTGCTACCACTTTTATCACCACTGTGGCGATATAATTTTTCGAAGTACTTTCTTTTCCCATTTAGGAAATATATATGCCCTTATGTATGTTATTCAAACATGTATTTCTATATTTAGGCCTATTTAATTTTTTCTTCTTTTTCAGTTATTTCTTCCTCTCCCTCTCTCCCTCCCTCCCCCCCCCCTCTCTCTCTCTCTCTCTCTCTCTCTCTCTCTCTCTCTCTCTCTCTCTCTCACCCCACCCCCACCAGTCAGGATGCAGAATGAACAGATCTTAAAATGTGTCAAGACTGTTGACCCTCTAATATACAGTTATGTAATCGATGAGGAGGCGCCATCAAGAAATACATAGAAACGAACTCCAAACAACAAAAAGTGGCTTCAGGTATTAACTTTCTTAATAATTAGTTTTCCACATGAATCGTGCAAATTGTCAGTGACTGAATTTATATGACCTGTTGCTATTCGATGTTCTGTGTAACCCATACAGTATCCTATACCTGTTACACTCTACGACAAACGGTACACATTTGTAAGAAAAACTCTTGATTAAATATTGTAAAAATTTGTTTAAGTAGCGATTTTAACTCTCATCACAATCATAATCATGTTTGAAAACGATGGAGAAGTCGGACATTGATGAGTGTTGATTGCAAACCAAAATTAAGTGACAATCGACAGTTGGGTGCAGTGTCTGTTACCGAACTAGACTGCAAGTTTGCTAAGGCCACACAAAAATTCGCGTTTGAATGCAGAAATAAAAAAAATAAAGAATCAAAATCCGTACAAGTAAACTCACAATCAGTAAAATATTTTGTTTAAAGATGTTACGCTCTGAAGTCTGTCGGATACGACCGCTCTATGGTGTTTCTACAGTATACCCACTCCATCAATGTTTACTGTATCAATCCGCGCAAACAATATGTGTTAACAAACAAAATTTCTTCATTTTCATATGAAGAGAGTCGTAAATTTGACAAAATACACAATTTGAAGCATTATATGTACAAGCTAAATTTTTAAAAAGTAGCTGTCCTTAACTTATTGTAAAATTTAAGAACTTATTTTTTTATTGATGTAGTAATGCAGCCGTTAATCATGTTGGACTGTTTTTACGTTAAAAAATATATAATAAAAAACAACGTTTTTTCGAGTAGATATAAGGAAATATTTCACTCGAGAAGTGGAAATATTTTGTCACTCGTGGCTTGGCCTTTCGTGACCATACGTTTCTACTTTACTCGTGAAATATTTCCTTATATCTACAAAAAAATGTAGATATCCTCTATCAATCACACCAGGTATTAGGCATTTAGGTGTCATATCTAAGTATCAGTAAGTTGCTAAGAATGTCTGATTAACGTGCAGGAACTATTCGTTAGTTCGATGTCATATACAGTAATTCATCACTGATCCCAGCTTTTCGAGGCATTTTTATTTATCTGGACGATCAATTAATTTAACAAAATTCATGTCTTCCAATGCATTTTGATTATATAAATGTTTACTATCATTGACAAATCATCAGAGTAGAGATAACCGAACCTACATAGTAACATTGCATTTTCTCTATAATCAAAACTTTTCTTGTGAATATTTTACCACCTCCTTCGAGACCCCCATCAAAAAAAAAAAGAAAAAAAGAAAAAGAAACAACAATGCAATACAATTCGAGTCATTGTAAATTGTCATTAAAACTGGATGAAAGATAACAAAGCGATATTAAATTGAATGTGTACATGCTATAGAGTGGAAACTGTGTTAATGTCAGACCGTGAGTGAACAAGTGCGCTTCCAAGTCGGATAAGCTGAGCACGCAAGGATCATTTATATAACGGATCATACTTAGACTGGCATTAGATAGGTCAGCGGTCATTTGGAATTTGGATAAAATAGCGATTTACAGATAGCTGATGGTAGAAGGGTGGCGCTTTAATATTCATCAATTAACCTTTCGGATTTGAGGAGACTGCTCCATCCACTTATTAGCATAGCTAACTATTGAAATCGGCATGTTTCTTCCTCACAAAAAAAAAAAAAATATAATAAAAAAAAATAATGGCGATTGATACCATACACTTAAGTTGTTATATATATATATATATATATATATATATATATATATATATATATATATATATTGTTTTCTTACGCAAAAACTTGATTTTTAATAAAAAAAAGTTGTGAAAATGTTATTAAACTTTGGAGAAAATGTGCGGAGTTATAACTATTTGCGCTGCATATGTTATATAGCCCCAAATGTCTTGGTGACCCCACCCGGTTGGAAAAACTTTTGTCCGACAACTAAATTATACCTGTAAAAATGTAATTAGATAAATATTTACATTTACCCAAATTGTCAGATTGGGCAGCGGTTCGTTGGAATGTTTCTTATGCGCTAGTTGATTGATATGCTACGCCAATCCGAAAGATCAATTGATCCACGGCCTTCAAGTACTGTTTTGTGCATTTGTCGATGTTAGGTCGATGCCTTTGGACGAGTATTGTAAATCTACATCTACATTAAATCGATTGACCATTTACCATATTTTAACCAGACTGTATTATATGCAATTACGAAGGACCGCTGACCAGTATTATCGCTAGCAAGATGTGATGAAGTACGTGTTCACACAAGCTTCTAGAGCATTCTGGTTTTATGCTCCGACACCAATATGACTGTCCTTGTATATCGTATATAAATCAAACAGCCACGTGGTCAACATATTTTTTCAACTTTGTTACATGAAATTTTGAGTATATACATAAAGCTTAAAGTGTATACTACTTCGTTGTGCAGTAATTGTAAAAAAAAAAAAAATTTTTTTTAAATAACTCTTATTTGATTGTATGTGCCCTGCAAATAAGTAGGCGGAAGAGCTATATCTGCATAGTCGATATATAACCGACACGTTTGAACCACTGAGCACATGGGTCCAGTGGGAGTTCAAATATCCCATTTTAATATTCTGTGATCGTTATAGACGTATCATTTATGGAGATACATATTGGTTATAAATATAAAAAGTTTCGATTTCATTTTCTTCTATTCTGCAGTTTCTCTGTTTTTCACATCACAAATACATACCGTATATTATCGCTTATAAGTCGGAGTCAACTGCGAACTGCAGTTTGTTACGAATAATCAGTAGAACAAACAACATAGACCCTGATCTGCCGGTGCATTATGCGAAGGCAGATCAGGGTCTGTGTTGTTTGCAATTGGACTCGACTTATAAACGAATATATTCGGTATGCAAGAAACTTTGGTTATAATTCAATGTTTTTAGTTCATCACATAATCAGTCCTGCAAAGATTTTATGTTTAGGATTGGTGGGTGGGAAAGTGATGCACGTTTGTGCAGCTGCAGTAAGTAATGCATGACATTATAAGACATTATATTGCATGCTATTACCTTAATTTTTGCCAACAGAAAAAATTAAGGAAAATGCTTCACATTGTTGTACTGGCCTCTGCACACACGTGCCAGCACGGAAATAATAAAACTCACGAGCTTGAGTTTGAGTTTGAAATTTTGTTTAGACCAATCACAAAAGAAGTAATTTTTCAAAGGTCGTTTCTGATTGGCTTATAGTGGAAACTCCATCTCAAACTCAAGCTCAGAGCTGTATGATCTCTGGGTCTGGTGCTGAAAGAGAATTATATCTAGGGGGGGGGGGGCTGTTTCTCTGTTTTTCCGTTGTTGTTGTTGTTTTTTAAACATGCATAATTTTTGCATGTGGGTGAAACATTCGGAGTTACTAGCTTGTTATAGTAAATTCTGTTTTGAAATCCCAACAGGATTTAATCACAACAGTTCTCAATAATCATACTTGAAAAGGATGAGGAAAATAACGTGTTGTTTTGGAAGCTATTAATGTTATAGCGCAAAACGGCATAGAAAAACTATAATTTTCATCATTAAAGTCAATAGATCTAAAGGATGAATTCCGAGGAAGTCACATCTTTAAATCCATTACTTAACTCAGATACTGATTTCTGATTGGTTGTATGCTTATTATGACAAAAGACTACAGTGATGGATTTAATGCGTATTTACCAAAACTTTAAACAATCCTTTGGTAACTTTGACATGGGAATCAGCTAGACACAAGCTGTTTTATCATTCCTATAACTGTATGAATTACTTTTTTTGTTGTTGGTCGGTCATCATCTCTGGTCTTGCAAGATCAAAAAGCTAGAAATAGCGTCTGCAGATACATTTTTAGCGAACAGAAAGAGAAGCAAATATAAATATTGATTACTGTTGTATTTAGAATAATCCCCGCCTTCCTAAAATCATGGAAATGTAACATAATTCCAGACAATAGTGTCTATTTTGAACGTAATTAAATAATAATTTAGTTGGTATTAGAAAAATACAATTTAGATAATTTCATTGCTCTACTTCCATTATCCTATTTTAGAACTCGATCCACGTGGCTTCTGCACTCCAACCATTTTAGGTTCCTCAGTGACCTAATTTTAGGTTTAGGTTCCCCAGTGAAATTTTAGGTTCCTCAGTGACCTAATTCATTCAGAACACTATTCTTACCAGTGTCTCTGCGTCTTTGAACATATTTTACATATCGTCGAAAGATATTAGTATATTATATAATCTAGCTTCGCACTGTTGGAGATATATAATTTTAGTTTATTTATTTCCTTCTTATTTCATGCTGTCCAAATTCAATTTCTTTCTGACCTGCATATAAATGTAATTTCTATTTGTGGAAGCTTCAAGTCGAATCTCTCACTATAGCACGTGTTAGAACTGAACCATTTAATTGTTTTTGTTTTTTTAATTTTAGGTTCCCAAATAGCTTGAAAAAAATCTCTCTGATTTGTAGAAGCAAAGAACTAATTATATCCATTATATTAGCTGAAAAAAAAAAAATTCAGGTTAAAGAAAAAAACAATTAACCTGGTTGGAAAGAAAATCTTAGGCCCCCGCTCCCCCCCCCCCCCCCCACACAAAAAAAGTTCAATGACTGGTCCCTTGCCATAGGGATCACACATGGTTTGCCCATGTGCAGGAAGAAATTGGAGTGAGTTTGAGTCCGAGGTGTCAATGTCTTTCCCGAGTACTTCGGCAAACGTTTGCACACAAAAACCGTGCAAGGTCGTAATTCGTACATGATCAATTACTAAGTGTTCACATTATGTGCCTAATACATTCACAAAGGATTTTTGTTAGCACCAAAAACACCTGTACTCAAGCGGTTATTTTTGGTCCTAAATGATGATGTTTTCGTGCGGCTGACGTCACAAAATCTGTACGCGTCAAACCAGCTAAAATTGGCAATGGTTATGAAAGAATTGTAATTCTTACTGGTGAGGCTTGTATAAGCATGGTGCTTATGCATTGTACAAGTGGTAACCACAAAATCAATTAGTCACCGTAAAAAAAAACAACCTACGTTACCACCAAAATCGTTTCTTCCTGCCTTTTTCAAGCACTTGGAATTAATTGTAGCAAAAGTGGAGAATAGTTTTTTCACAATGCAGGATTTGGATCTCGGGTATTTATAAAAGCCGTGTTACTCTATGCGGAATAAAGTTTTCTAGACCAGAAATCTGGTTTTAATATTTATATGGAAGACTACCAGTATTCACATCTGAAATAAATTCATTTAGTTAATATCATCGTGTACATAGGCAATTATTACTGCAAGAGTCAATACAGATGTTTTTATTTCAGACGATGTTTACATGTAAATCTGTCATATAGTTGTGACCTTAATGCGTTTGATATGTTGCAAGTTAAAAGGACAAAATGGATCTTAATTGCGATATTATAAGAAGAATGCGGCCACACCACTTGTTGACTAGTTTTAAATTGCAGAGAGAGAGAGAGAGAGAGAGAGAGAGAGAGAGAGAGAGAGAGAGAGAGAGAGAGAGAGAGAGAGAGAAAGAGAGAGAGAGAGAGAGCGAGCACTTATCGTTTATTTTTAAGACAATTTTGCATAAAGGCTTCTTCTGGAGAAGAGTTTGATACAATCAAACCTGCACGGAGAACTCGTACGTTGCGAAAAGTGCATCAGCGTTTTATTCCATCGTTATGTGCTCGTAGCTCGAACATAGCCTCGAGTAACCACCTTTCGTGGACTTAACGTGAATTTTAACGCGTTCGTTATAATAGTATCATAATCTATTAAAATAAACCATAAAAAGTGTTCAACTATATCTACTTCATTTAATCAGCGTGAAAAAAATTTGGCAAACATGTACATTAGTTCATAATTACCGTTTTTCCGAGCGTGTGTATGTTTACTTATTTCCGGAAGTGACGTCCATGGTTCGTGAGAATCACTAAAAAGTCACGTGGTATATGACCAGACCGTGCCAGTTAGACCAAGGTATGGATATTATTAGTTTATAGCGTCTCCGTGTGTTTGAAATTTGAAAAAAATTAAATTTAAAAATGAATAATTATTTTCCGTTTATTCTATATGCAGTTTGTGCACTTACATTACTGCTTGCTTGTTCTTTACCATATAGATACATGACTCGATAGACTGAGAGAGAGACAGACATACAGAGAGACAGAGGGAGAGAGAAATTTAAAAATAGACACTGGTGAATAGATACACATTTATTATAATAGATTCAATGTCTTTTGATATAGAATATATGTTTATTACGAAATAATACTGAAACGAAAAAGCCCGTAGTGAATATACATTTCGAGTGTACATTTTTCTTACGTTGTATAAGAAACCAACATGATTAAAACCAAATATTTACATTGGCTATCCAGTTGTAGAAATTCCCAAAGTGGATTATCCTGTTCAAAATATGTAAACAAAGCCAACATCTGATCGGCGGCGCTGTCTGTAGCATATAATAAAAAAGTCAAGGTAAAAAAGTCGGACAAAAAAAAAAAAGGCATTAGTGAAAACATAGATTTTCATTATGATTTTTTAAAATTACATGAAATTACCTTTTTGAATCGCATTTTGTATGCTTTTACCATAAAATTATATTCCTTCGCTTCTGAAGAACGCTGGTGACAAAGCGGATGACGTCATTATCTCGAAACAAGCGCGTTATATCGCGAGAAACATGGCGCACGATTGAAGGAGTTCAACGACAACTGGCCGCTGTACGATTATCATAACTAAGACAAGAGTCTACCGGACGAATATTTGTAGGCAAATCTTGATGGAATTTTTTGTTTTTTCTCTTAATATTTGTTAGCAATTTTAGTATTAATACTAGTCTCCAATTTGTAAGCACATCTGGATGAAATATTTGTTATCCTTAATTTGACACGGTCTGTCTGAATATGTCGGTCTGTTTTAATGTGTATGTGTGTTCTAAATTATGTCGAAATTTAAGTTTTTCATGCAAAGTGCACTTAAATGAGGAATTAGAAAGGTTTTTATTTTCAATATTTGGTTGTAACTCAAACGTGATTTGCAAACGCCTTATACGTGTCCTGCTGTTAGTAAAAACATCCTGGACAAGTTAGGGCTATTTAAAGGCATAAAGTAAATGAAGATTTGCTGTTCTTGGTTGACTAATTAATTTAACGACCATCAACGACGTGAGAATGCGTATTTCATGGATGTCGAATAAGGTGATGACATTTGGGCACAATCCATAGTTTCCAAATGCCATTATGTTTATAGGGGCCATTAAACCTGCAGCCGGTGGAATCCTGCAAACATTGTCCTAAATATAAAGGTCAGTAGTCGGCCATCATGTAGTCAGATTGGTACACGAGTGTATCCGTGATCAGACTGTGTTCATGACATGGCATTATTTGTACTTCTTTAATGCACCAGATGGTTTTATGCGGAATGGCCAAAGTAACTGTTTTACTCTGATGACACAAATTGTTCACAATGGCGAATCCAAGCAATTACATGACACGTGTCCCCAAAATTATGATGGTTTACTTGTATATTCATGTACCGCAGTCTAAGTATTAGTTAGTGGGGTACCAGACATATTGTAGAGTGGGGCGGCCAAAAGGGTATTGGTACAGAAATCGAGGGCGCTTTAGAGACCAAGTTTCCTCTGCTAATACCCCTTGAGCCCCCCACTCTACAATATCCCTGGTATCACACGAAAGAATATTATCTAACTGATTAATATTTGTATGACCGATGTTTTCTTTCCGATTTTAGTATACTGAGTTTCTAATTTCGTTTTTTTATCAGCCAGATCATGTGCGCCTCTTTCCCATCATTCCGTCTTTTATTTATTTTTTTAAAGTGTTATATCATCTATCGAGATACATGTAGCCAATCATTTTCGACTGCTCACCTGATCATACTCATCTTTCTTTCAAATCATCAACATTCGTCATTTGTACGTGTACGTTGGACAGTGCTGTGATGTTGAAAAGACAATTCTACAACATGTTGTCAAACTTTTGGGCTATTTTGAAGGCAGGGCTTGAAGTGAGTACATTATTTATACTGAAGTGTCTACTTAAATTGACGCCGTATTGAAGGAATATTTGTGGACAGTAGGACGTGTAAAATTGACTCCCTCTTGATAACTTTCCACTTCTGGAGGAAAACTGCCATTATTTAATCTGCTTAAGAAAAATTGACTTGAAAGTGCAAAAACTTTGTAACAGTGCAACCTCGGTGCATTTTAAATTTACCTGGAAATATGACATTGCTTTTTTTTCTGGAACATATTTATGTTGTGTTAAAACGAGTTTTGCGGAATTTATACCTACAAAATATTGACAAATATGTCAAAGTGAATATACGGGCGACTATACTATAATATAGTTCTGCATTTAATTCGTGGAGTAATGGTTAAGAACGTTAATGGGCCTTTTCCGCTCACATTAAATTCATTTTTGTCTTTTCGCAATTCGAGGTTTACTTTCATTGTTCGTTTACAAGATGGCATAATAAATACAATCAATTTTCAATGTCCGTCATTTTATTTTATTATTTGTATCGTTTTCCAAAATATATTCACCCACTCTCCTCCCTCTCACTGCAATCTAGACTTGTCCTAATTTTGATTCACTTTTTTTCTTCTTTGCGCAACTTAATATATTGTTTTTCATTGTTCATGTATAGGATGACACGATAAATACGAGCAGTTGTTAATGTCTACCTTTCATGTTACTCGCTAAATGATTCGGTTTCAAACATTCTCTTTATCTCTCATTGTAATATACATCTATCTATTCGAGAGGAGACTGCCTCTGGTGTCATTAATCAATATTCCACTTGTTAACGCCCACACATGGAATGGCAGTTACAGTACCCCATGGCCTAGCTGTGAATGACCAGAATTTAGAACACGGGAAAGATCTGACCGTAAAGCGGTCCTCGTACAATAAAATAAAGACTTCTTTTCTTCATTAAGGACAGTTTATCACTATAAAAGGCAAACATCGTGTACCATTTTAGTGGTTCAAAAATGAAGCAAAAGATTAATTAAGTCCGTATACTTAATATATATAAGTATATATATTTGAGAACTAATATCTTTTGTCAGGCGTCTGAGATATTAACCACCTGTATGTTAATATAAGCGACGTTATTACAACATTATTGTATTATATGCAAGATAATAACGATGATCACGTGCGGCACGTGATGTTCTTGTCTCATTGCCAGAGGTACGTGCAAACAGTTTGACGATGAACCAAAATGGTCGATTATGATTTTCAGTAACAGAATATAAACGAGTCACGTAGTTATTTTTGTTTGTTTGTTTGTTTGTTTGTTTGTTGTAACTGTTCGAGTAAAATATGTTAATAACACTTGCAGGATATATAGCCACCTTTGTTTAGCACAACCGAAACACCAATCACATAACATGGCAGACAACAAATAATGCCAGTAAATTATTCGACTTTACTGGATACAAGCACCTTGACTATTATCAAGTATGTAAAAAAAAATGGCATTGTCCTTTGAACTAAGCCGATAGGTTATGTTTGTTTTCTGTTGAGAAAAAAAAAAGCTGCTGCTACCTACTATGTCTTCACAGATCTGATTTTTTAAAACATCAATGTTTTTGTCAACAGGGGACTCCGGCTGAAAAAAAGCAAACAAGAATTCCTTCCTGCTACATTAAAAAAAAAGTATTCTCACGGAACTATGTTCTAGATAAGTTCATTAAGGTAAACATGGAAATAAAAGCGTCCATGAAATTTGTTACATTCGCACGACACTATCTTGGGTACAGTTCTGCACATGAATACGCAGTGCTAGTTGAGCAATAGTTACACGTGCAGTAAAACTAAACAAAACAAATACACATATATCATCCTTTTCCTGGGCCAATCCATATTTTATTTACATACATATTTCGGTTGCGACAGAATCCGTATGTGCCATCAAATCCGTGCACTACCACATACCGTCTCTATTCGCTTACAAGTCAGATCCAACTGCAAAACTGCACAGACCCAGATCTGCCGTCACATAATACGTTGGCGGATATGGGTCTATGCAGTTTGTTAGGACTAATCAGTTGAACAAACAACATAGACCCTGATCTACCGGTGCATTATGCCACGGCAGATCAGGGTCTATGTTGTTTGCAGTAGGACCCGACTTATAAGCGAGTATAGGCGGTATGTATACCAAATGTACAAGAGGAAAAATGTGTTTCCAGTAGGTTTTTAATATATATATATATATATATATATATATATATATATATATATATATATATATATATATATATATAAGTTCTTGTGGATATTTTCTACTGTTGCATTGTTTTCGCTGGTAGTCGAAATGGATTAATTGTGTTGGATGCATATTGGTTGGGAAGCCTAGTTCTTGTATAAAATATTGTATTTACAGTATATAACACACAACCAAATACAAAGAGCGTTAGACAATCTGCCCGCGCATTAAACTCAGTATGTACCGATAGATCTTTATCCACGCTGTTTGCATTTGGTTGCGTTTTCCACGGAAAATACAGTAATAACATTCTTTGTTTTGCATAAAGAAGCATTGGCTCAGTGGTTAGCACGTCGGACTCATGACCAAAAGGGTGCAGGTTCAAATTCGTCCATGGGATAAGCCTGGGTCGGCTGCCGTCATGCGTCCCTGCGCAGGTCACTTTAGTGGAATCCCCTCGGCACGATATAACCTTCGTGTGTCGATGTGCCGCAATACATCAAAGAAACAAATATATCTTTATCATGCCTAAAAAATGCTTTGACGCAGGGTTGAGACACTCGCATTTCAGATTGAATTTGTAGAAAAGCATCATGATCATCTTTCACAGACTATTTGAGATGTTGTTGTTATTGCTCATGTTGAATTTTGTGGTTCATGTCATTATTATCTACATAACAGAATACGTGTTAAACAGACTTGTCACTGATTGGAAACTTAAATCCCTAAGTGTTTGAATATTAGGTGCAAACGCTCAATAGAAGTGTAAATCAGAATAACGTGTTACAAAATATCATCAAAAACAAAAGACATTTTAACATATTTTGTTAAATGCAAAAGCTTTAATTTATATTTATACGGAAGTATTAAGCCTCTGTCGTCATGGCAACATATTTTCATAGCATACGTGATCAAGACGATTTATTTTATGTCAAGACGAGTCACCGATTGCAATGTATTGACATGATTATGTAGACTTATGACAAAATCTATATACATGTATCTATATTTTCTTACTAACATGTTGCCACAACATAACAATCAAAGCATGTAAATTTGTCGTTACCACTACGTAATCACGTAAACGCAACGAAATCGTTGATTCGTCTTGTTAACGTAAAAGACGTAGGCTTCATCACGTATTGCAGCTTAAAGACCTCCATAAAGTTATACTTAAAGATGACATTGTTTGAGCAAATTTGTCAATACTTAGATCTAACTAACCATAAAACGTTATTTTAGAAATGTGGCGAAATGAGACATCTTTTTTTAAAAAAAAAAAAAAAAAAAAAAAAAAAAAACTTGGTGTTCATAAATAGATATTTGTTTTCTTCTTTATATTGCTTCGCTCTGTTACTGTCGTTGAAAACGTTCCTCACGCCTGACGGACGGACTTGTGCGATATTTAGGTAGGTTTTTCATGACGCGACGCTACACTACCGGAACTTCTGCACCTCAGTTGTCTATTTCAGTTCGTGACTTTTTACCAATTACATAGAAATTCAGTACATTGTACTGCTACCTGCTTATGAAAAGATAGAAAATGAAAAAATGTAACAAAATAAAACAAATCGGTCACACAAATTCACGGGAATATGACAAAATAGCAGGGGTTTACAGGTCATTATATCTCTGCTTGGTACTTATTTCTTTAGGGAAGACCGCCCAATTCGTAACCATCAAAAACTACTGTTAAATATGAAATGGGGATAAAAATTTGGTGGTTGGGAAGTAAACAAGCGATCTAGTGGGGATACGTGTTCGTCGGGCCACACTGTGCACCTAACTGTTGTTCATCAATACAATTATTCGTAGTGTATTTAATTTTGTTGACATTTGTTATCCCCGAAAAAAAGACAAAATTATATTATCCACGAAACATTTATTTTCCATTATGTCGTTTTTCTTTGTGCCTACCTCAGTTTTGAAAGTAAACTGCAGTTGTTTTACTTTCTTAAAATGTGCATTGATGTAAATAAAATACTTTAAGAAAGGTACAGTATTCTCAAATACTTTTTCAACATTTTAAAAAAATTTCAAAACATTTTTGTGCAGCGACTTTTTTCTTGTGTGAATTTAAAAAGGGATCGAGACAAAAGTATTCACTTTAGTCGAATAAATAAACACCTTACGACGTCGAGCTGTTAAATATGTCGTATTATTATAAGCACATTCGAGTTGGAAGGAAACATAAGATAGCCAAATGAATATTAGGAAACCAGACTATCTACGATGTCTTGCTACAATTTTATATTTTTCTTCTTCATCTTCTTTGAATTGGAAAGTATCAGGAAGATGCATCGTCAAGGCAAGTGATAATTACAGTTAAACATGAAGGTCACCTATATTAAGCAATCTAATGCCTTAAACAGAAACTTTTTCGATGTCCCTAACATCAATAATATTATTAAATAATAAAGCCTCCTTTAAACAGCTTCTTATTTTCAGATGCCATTTTTCACCTTCCAGTGATGCCTGCTTAAGGACACACGGTACCATTAAATTCCTATAACAGACCTATGGCAACACAATCCTATGAAAATTAAATATTTTAAAATTTCTAAATACTCGGGACCAAGCCTATATCTCACTGCATAGAATCATCCTTGATGTATGCTTCTGTGTTTATAAAACTATATAAGCTGTGCGGTATTATTTAAATAATACATGTGCTTGAAACTGTTGTCACCTATTGCGCATCTAAGGAATACACCTCTGCTTTCATTATTGGGGTTCCTAAACCAAGCCTGTAAAAAAAAATTTTAAAAAAAATTTAACAAAAAATTGCATTGCATGAGTATAACCTTTTCTCTATCTCATTTCAATTATTGATAGGATCAGCTTAGAAAAGGTAATTTTACCTAATTTTTACTTTTCATTATCAACCAAATCATGGCCTCCCAAACCTATATATCCTCAATCTTATGTTCACCAATTTCTAGACTGTTTCAAATATTTTTGTATTATAATTAGTACCGTGAGTCCTTAACACAGGTTTAACTGCATCTCTAAGATGATATAAATTTAAAGTTTTTGGTAGGATTGCATTTCTTCAGAAAACAAAGAATATGCAACTCACCAAACCACATATTACTCCTCTAGATGGCGTATGTGTTTTTCCGACATTTTGGTTCCATGTTTAAAAATTTTGCTCAAGAGCAAAGCGTACATTAACATAAACCAGTCTAAAACTCCTATTGTATACTCACGCCATCTAGCAACAAAGGGGACTGATGGACGAGTTCTACTGTAGACGTAATTTTGAAAACCGAGAGTCATGGAGCAAAGCTCAATTGCAGGTCCTAAACGGCAGAGACTCTCAATACCAAGATGTCACACAATTTTGTATACATATGGGGTGAATAAAAATCAACTTCATCGCTTTTGCCTAGCTGTTCATAGATATCGTGGACACTTTGGAAATATTGTAATATATTAGTTTATTCGTGGTATTCTCAATCTCCCCAGCAAAACTTCGTGTTAGCATGCTAAAATCAGGATCGGATCCAGATATATCGGTTGGGTGTTGGCGGTTGGTTGGGACGGGGGCTAAGCAAGTAGGAGCGGAATCTGTGGGACAGAACCCCCTAAGGGGCCCAGGGGTAGCCCCCCGAAGCTCATGCATTTTAACTGTTTCCGTGGCATAATTATAACTATAAAACTGTAAAGAAAACTATCTCTAGGAAACATTCCGGCTGTTCCGTGCTGCCGGCTCTGCCCTCCCCCACCCCACTCCACCTGAGCCTCCCCTGAAAATGGGCCTTGTCAGTTTGTTACTTTTTTCGTTTACCCCCGAAAGGTATTGAGCACGAGGTGACAACCAAACTTTTCACTGACAAGTGTGTAAAGATTGTTTCTCGGTTAATTATTTCTAAAGCCCATAAGCTCGTGACCAAACGAGATGATTACATTGAAACTTTGGACGTGATACTTCATCATTTCCCTCTTATAATAATCATCATAATCAGATATGAAATGCGCTACTTCCGGTCTTCCTCGTCACATGATCGACGTTGAACCAATCTCAAATAGTCTGTGAAGGATGATTAAATTCTAAATATAATCCTGTACCAGTCTACAAACATTTGAAATCCGGCTATCGGCATCCTTTGGCTGTAATTGAGTGATAACGGTCAATTTCGAGTAGGGAATTACTATACTAATGATAGCCTATTTCCTATAGGAATTGAAGGTATCCTGTGGTTTGGACTCGTTGTGTACAAGTTGATTCTCATGACCACCTGTGGCTGACCGTACTATTAGAGATATTTTGTCTGATTGTATCGGCATTAAAGTGTAAATTACATTAAAAAATTTTCAATGTGCCTGTCATGCTTTCTTTCTTTCTGTTTACTACATGTTTTCATGAGATAATCGTTGGAGTACACATTGGTCCAAATTAACCCTACCAAGGTAACCCCCCTCCCCCCCCCATACACACACAAAAAAGGAAAGAAAGAAATGTGATATTTTTGTTACGTTTCTTGGTAGGGTTATTACTTGTTTTGTATTCAATTGCACAATTCCGATTGTTATGATTTGCAAATATGTGTAATTGAATTACCTATTGTATAACGAGGAGACACGAAATAGAAAGAAAAAGAAAGAAAGAAAGCAAAAAGGAATTGAAATGCTTCAGAAATTGTGAAGAAGAGTACAAAATGAAGGAACTACAATATTATATAATATACGGAGACGCGAAACAATGAACAGTCTGAACTTTATCGGAATAGTAAAGTATGTATAAAACCAACCATCATATCTTCGCAATAATGTATATTTTGCATTCTCTCTCTCTCTCTCTCTCTCTCTCTCTCTCAATCAATTAAAATAACGGAAGATATGTTCTTAAACGAGAAGCGAGAAAAGTGATTGAGAAGTATTGAGAGAGTAGAAATGAAAAAATAGTAATAAGTATTAATAGAGTAGAAATGAAAATAATAGTAATGTAAAACTAGACTACTGTTTGAAGAGAAAAAAAGGAATAGAAGGATCAAAACAAAAAGAGATATAATGGAAACGAGAATGGTGCAACGACTCGCCGTGATGGAACATTTGCTCTCTGTGTTTGTATAAATATTTCTCAATGAAATATTTATTTATTTATGTATCTGTTTATTACGAATATAAATCGGACATATCTATGCGAAATCTTTGTCGAGTTCTTTGTCATCTCTGTCAATTGATCTCATCTGTTTTCCGTGTTTATTGAATGTAATGCATAAAAACAATGACAGAAATATAAATAGTATTGTCAGAAACATGTCAGAAACATCAGTAGTATTGTCGGTGGAAAACAAATAGTGAGAGGAATTCGTTTCTTTCTTTTCACGTCAAATAAATTAAGAAAATGCAATTCTAATTATAGATTGCACAGCTTTAGCTCATTGGAAACAATGAAAAAAGAGTCTTCCATCTAAAAATTTAAGACAATGAGATACACAGCAGAAAAAAGAAATGGATCAGTCTCAAATTAAATGCATTGGTGATCGAAAGAATGAATTAAAATGGCTTTAAAAAGATCAAGAAATTAGGATTTTGTTTTTATATATTATCAATTCATGGTTGAGGGAAATCTAACTAAACTTGGAATCTGCGTGAAAGCCGCATGTCTGGTCGCTTTTCTCAGTTATAGGCCTTTATCTTCATTTCTTCTAGACTCCCCATCGGGGGTGAATTAAAATACGTAGGCCATTATGTAGTTATGAAAGCATTCACAGCTATTAAATTGTGTCAAAATATATCCATTACATCTTAAACAGTTGGAGTCCAAATTCAGTCACATTGGAATTACATTTAAAAAATCGACGGACTCCTTAAAAAAATCGACGGACTCTTTGTTCAGAAACAAAAAAATGAATACTTGATGATAAGTTCATTCTTTTAGCGTACTAACGGGGGGCGGACGGGGCGGTTGCCCCGGGCGCCAGAGGTCTTGGGGCGCCAAAACAGCTCATACAAATTCGGGCCTCGTATTCTGGACCTTTGGGCCATCATCGTCGTCCCGGGCGCCATTTACCCTTAGGACACCACTGATGTTACTCATTCTCAAATGTAACTTTTGTTTGAAACATTTTTTCTTCGATTTCAGCGAGATTTAAAAAATGCACATTAAAAAGCAAACCCCTTGTAAGAGCAATAATGCATTTTTTTTTCTTCTTTAAATCAACCGTCGAGCATATGACAAGATACCCGAACTTTGCTGGCGTGGAATTACCTTAGAAAATTGTGTCTATCTGCCTCCTTTATCCCAATTCTCTGTTTCAGTTCTATAGATTCGGTGTTCGAGCTTGCCCGCAAGATGACGCATCCTTATCATTCCACTTTGTATAGCTATGTAGTATTTCTAACATGTTATAAAACAATGAGTTGATATGCCGATCTCTCAAACATCGAAAAGGAAATGCGACTCGCAAACAAAACCTGCATGGTGGAAATAAGGTAATAGGCTGGTAGTAAAAGTTAGTTTGTATCTTTCATTAATAATGGGTTCAGTTTGGCACATTCAAGTATTTTCATTCGGATATTATCAACGCCAACTTCAATCGAAAAAGGTGAAAAATTCGATCATCTTCCTTGTGAGATTACCAAGTTTATTTAATGCCTTGATTTCGATCTAAGAATGGACAAGTCTTTGAACAGTATTATATTTTAATTCTTTGTGTATAGTTGTAAGTAATTTCAAACCAGCAAGAAAAGCTTTGTTGTTTTCAAAGGCAGGGTCCTGCAACTCCAAATGAGCCATTCTTCTGTGAAACAAACAATGCCGCGTAACGTCACGGCAGAATCGAGAATAGATTTGTTGGAAGTCGCAAAAAATCCCCACATTGCAATTCAAGAACAAAGTTTACGGGAATTCGTGTAAAGTCCATAGGTTTAAATTTAAATGCAGAGATTTCATGGGTTGGGCTGGCATCAGTTTGCAAGAAAAGTATAACAGATACAGTTAAAATTATTTTATTTTTTAATAGGCCCTCTATATAACCACTCGAAAACAAAAGCATTTGATTTTGCTCCAAGAGCAATATTAATAGATACTCGGCCCATCATAATTTCAGGATGACCCTATACAATTTTAAAATGGTTCATTGTTGCTTTTTTTTTTAATTGACCTATAACAAGTTCCCACTGGTTTTCTGAGCTAGGGAGATCACTGAAATTCAAAAGCGATGTCTGCACTGCTAATTTGCATTAATGCAGTGATATTTTGTTCTGCTTTTGACCAAACTTGCTTTGAAGTATAAGATGATGGAAGCAAAGAAGATGAGGTCAAGGTGAAAAGATTATAATGTGGAAGTTATGCCTCATGGCGATAGCGATCACAGTTTTGATCTTACGATATGCGGTTTAATTTGTCCACAGTGCAACCACAGTCTTAATTTTACGATATGCGATTTAATTTGTCCAGAGACAGTTTTGATCTTACGATATGCGATGTAATTTGTCCAGAGTGCGATCACAGTTTTGATCTCACGATATGCGATTTAATTTGTCCAGAGTGCAATCACAGTCTTAATCTTACGATATGCGATTTTAATTTGTCCAGAGTGCGATCAGGTTTGATCTTACGATATACGACTTAATTTGTCCAGAGAGCGATCACAGTTTTGATCTTACGATATACGATATAATTTGTCCAGAGTGCGATCATAGTCTTAACCTTACGATATACGATTTAATTTGTCCAGACATGGATAATATCTTAAACCGGAGTTACACAACTTTTAATCGTCTAGAGTCTCCTCCTTTTCCGCTTCTTCTTTGTCGTCGTGATTTGCCTCTTCATCATGATCATGATTGTCTTCGTCCTTGTTTCGTCGTCGTTATCATTATCATCATCATCATCATCATCATCATCATCATCATCATCATGATCATCATCATCATCATCATCACCTTCTACTTCTTCTTGACTATAACTGGTCAATTTTGAATGGAATATTTAATGTCTATTTCATGACTGACAGATTGTGATAGGTACATTTTGGCGAGTCTTGGCGGTTTTTAATGCTGAACCTATGTCAATACCCTGCTTTGTTCTCCTATGTACAGTATATATATATATATATATATATATATATATATATATATATATATATATATATATATATATATATATATACACACACAAACACCACTCTTGAGGGAGGATACAACAGAGTGAGGATCATAGGTAACTGTGCAGTAAATGATGTACATGATTAGATTTAAAATAAGCTATAAACAGGCTTGAAATGTGATAAGCATAAATATATGTCCTAATTATTAATAAAATCATTAAAAATATTTATAAAAATGTATTACGTTGACATTACCTTTTACCTACAAATCTTTGTACTTTGTACTTTAACATTCCATGCACATATACAATCTATTACTTTAATTACTTTCTCAAAATCTCAGTACCCAAGTTTGCGAATTTGTACTTTGTTTTCATATTACGTACAGTTTCCAATAAATAAATAAATAAATATAACAACCATCCAGCCAATCAATAAATCAACCAACCAATCAATTAATCATTCAGTCAATCAATCAGCCAATAAATCGAGACGCATGATTGAGATGTCAACCTTCACTCCAATACCTCGAAAGGTTAAATTTAAGGTTATGCTGGTTTCCAAAGCTAATCACAATGTTAGCAGGTGCTTTTTCGTTCGAGTTTGATAAAGCACGTTTATTAAGGGTTAACCTACCAAAAACGTACTTCATGACCTTTGATTTATCTCACTTTCATATTATATTTTAATTCCAACCCAAAAAGGGAGCCGCAGAAGTTCAGTTGGTAGAGCGTCGGTCATGATATAGTCAATAATGTGTCAAAAGTACCGTTAAAACCAACACAAATCCAACCCAAAACTTTTTCTTAAAAAAATCGAATTGAACAGTCTTAGTATCCAGGTAAGTACTGTCCAAGAAGCAACGACTGTGGCGCTATGGGGTCTATGAGGTGGACTGATTGATTGGTATGTACCTGCACATCAGCACATGAATGACTATTTATTGCCAAGGCAACAGGAAGTGCTATGCCCAGAGTGGTACATTATGGCAGCCGACCCGAACTGATCAAGGCGGGATTCGAGCCAGCAACTCACTGGTTATAAGTCTGGCATGCTAACCTCTGAGCCGGCGGAAACCGAGTTACATCGAGAAGACTTCTAACTTGGAAAAGTGTGACCACTAACCTTATTATGTATTATTACAGATAATGACAAAGTAATACAATTCGGGACCCTGATGTGCAAAACAAGTGCTTCTACTACTCCGCGCTAATAGAAATTTTACCCATTCATAGAAGACCTTGATCTCCTCTTACTTCATTAGCAAATTAATTTTATATGTGTTAAAATTTGTTGACGACATTTTCAAGCATGATAGTGCTTATAATAATAAATTGAACGTATAATTTAATAAAATTCAATTCTTCAGTTTTGAGCTCTACTGGTCTTAGACCAGAAGAGCTTATGAGATGGTCTGTTGTCCGTCGTCTGTCCGTCCGTTAGCACAAGTTTGTTATCATTACTCCTCCTTAACTACTTGGAGCATTGCCTTAAAATTTTATACACATTCGTCCATAGTTTAGTTGGTCCTAAATGAAAATAGTGCTGCTCAGACATCCAATATGTCCGCCACAGCAGCCATCTTGAACATCTTGTTATCGCTACTCCTCCTGAATGGATGGTGATGTCTAGTTTGTCCTAAATAAAAATGGTGCCGATATGATGTTCAATTTGGTCGCCACAGCTACCATCTTGAAAATCTTGTTATCGCTAATCATCCTGAATGGATGGTGATATCAACATGGGATTTTCACTAAAAGACTTCTTATAATGTCTAGTTGGTCTTAAATAAAAATGGTGCCGATATAACATCCAGTATAGCCACCATGGCAGCCATCTTAAAAATCTTATCACAACTGTCCTTGAACAGAAAGTGATACTGACGTAGGGTTTTCACCAAAAGACTTCTGATAATGTCCACTTGGTCTTAAATAAAGCCATCTCGAAAATCTTCTTATCGCAACTCCTCCTGAACACAAATTTATATTTACCTCGGGTTTTCACCAAAAGACTTCTTATAATGTCTACTTGTCCTAAATGAAAATGGTGCTGATCTGGGGTCTAATATGGCTGCCACAGTGCCCAGCTTGAAAATCTTCTTATCACTACTTCTCCTGAATGAATGGTCATATCATCATGGGGTTTTCACTATAAGACTTCTTATAATGTTTTGTTGATCTTAAATTAAAATGGTGCTGATCTGACATCCAATATGTTACCATCTTGAAAATCTTGTTTTAGCTACTCCTCTTAAAGGTAAAGTCATTTTGACATGAGGTTTTCATCAGAAGAGCTCTAGTAGTGTCTACTTGGTCCTAAATGAAAATGACTAACCCTCAATATGGCCACCATGGTGGCTATCTTGAAAATATTGTTATCTCTACTCCCAAATAGGTGTTTTTCACAAATAGACTTCTTATGATACCTAGATGGTCCTAAATGAAAATGGTGCCAGTCGTACTTCCAATATGGCTGCCGTGAAAGCTGTCGTGAAAGTCTTGTTGTCACTACTCCCCCTGAATGAATGATCATTATGACATGGGGTTCTCACCAAAAGACTTCTATTGATGTCTACTTTGTCCTAAATGAAACTGGCGCCAATCTGACATCCAATGTGTCCACCACAGCAGCTAATTTGAAAATCTTGTTATTGCTGAAGAATATCAGAGGTGATTTCAACACTCAGCAGTTAAAAGGCAGAAATGGTCTTATCTTGAATACCTAGAAATTATTTTCGTCCATTAGAGCGTCAGTCCATTCAACGGACTCTTGTTTCATTATGCAGCTGCAGGAATACAATTACAAATAAAATGTGCAGGTATTTCATTGATTGTTGAAAGGTCAAGTGTTATTTTCAAGACATATCATGCTTTAAGACTATGCGGGATGTTCGTCCGCCAAAAAATTACCATTTTGGGAAATATCACTACTATTACTTATGAGTATCTTTCAGAGAGTTGAAGTTATTTGACTCGCATCGAAAAGAGAAGATTATGTTCCGAATGTCTCTGATGTATGTCGGTGCAGTAATTTACAGAAAAATCATTGTTTTGTTCGCCGGAAATTTCTTCGCAAAAAAAGAAACAATAATCTATTCGGACCCTTCAGTTTTTTCTACTATTGGATTGATGGTAGGATTGACTGAGAGTTACGAATGACAAATTAGTTCGATGCATTTGCAATTTCTCGGTCAATTCTTGTTTCGTAAATAACCGAGGTGGTCCGAACTGCAGGAAAATGCATACATTCGAAATATGATCCGTGGGACTGACCTTGAAGTTGCGAATTTGAAGTGTTTTATGCCAGTAATATGGGCATTTTAAAGCACCGTCTGCACTAGCTTATAAGTTGGATCCAACTGTAAACAATATAGATCCTGATCTGCCGTCGCATAATGTGCCGGCAGATCAGGGTCTGTGCTGTTTGTTCTACTAATATCCGTCCAACCACCCAATATCGTAAACCTCCTTCAATCGTGCGCCATGTTTCTCGCGATCTAACGCGCTTGTTTCGAGATAATGACGTCATCAGCTGTGTCACCAGCGTTCTTAAAGAGTGACCGGAATGAATTAAACAGTAAAATCAGACAAAATGAGATTTAGACAGGTAATTTCATGTAATTTGCAATGAAAATCTATATTTTCACTAATGCCTTTTTTGTGTCACACATTTGAATTTTCTGTTATATGCTAAAGATAGCGCCGCCGATCACATGTTGGCTTTGTTTACATATTTTGAACAGGATAACCCACTTTGGGAATTTCTACAACTGGATAGCCAATGTAAATATTTGGTTTTAATCATGTGGAGTTCTTATACAACGTAAGAAAAATTTACACTCGAAATGTATATTCACTTCGGATTTTTTCGTTATATTCTACATCAAAAGACATTGAATCTATTATAATAAAATGTGTATCCATTCACCAGTGTCTATTTTTAAATTTCTCTCTCCCTCTGTCTCCCTGTCTCTCTATCCTTCTCTCTCTCTCTCTCTCTCTCTCTCTCTCTCTCTCTCTCTCTCTCTATATATATATATATATATATATATATATATATATATTGAGTCATGTATTCATATGGTTAAAGAACAAGCAAGCAGTAATGTAAGTGCACAAACTTCATATAGAATTAACGGAATTTTTTTTTCATATTTAAATTTTATTTTTTTTATTTCAAAAACACGGAGACGCTATGAACTAATAGTATCCATACCTTGACCTAACTGGCACATTCCGGTCATATTCCACGTGAATTTTTAGTTTGCGTCACGAACCATGGACGCCACTTCCGAAAATAAGCAAAATGACACACGCTCGGAAAAACAGTAATTATGAACTAATGTATATGAATGCCAAAATTTTTTTACGCTGATTAAATGAAGTAGATATAGTTGAACACTTTTTATGGTTTATTTGAATAGATTATCACAATATTATAACGAACGCGTTAAAATTCACGTTAAGTGAACGAAAAGTGGTTGCTCGAGGCTACTAAACAGCATAAACACAGATCTGCCGGCTCATTATGCGACGGCAGAACTGGGTCTATGCAGTGTGCAGTTGGGTCCGACTTATAAGCGAGTAATATTGGTACACAGGAATAGTGGAGATGCTATAAGTGAGTTGGTCAGTGCCTGTTAGGATCGATATGTGTGACCACAACGTGTGATAATGATAGTATATTAGCCGAATATGTTCCCAGAATTCCTATTTCTCTTTAAATATTGCGACTTCAAATGGTATAGAGATGCAAAAGAAAAGTTTGTACTCAGCCATGAAAATCTACGTGATGAAGGAGATAGAACAATAGTGCCATGTATCATACTGACCAAATGTGTATGTGTGTGACCGACTTAGGTCCATAAGCAACGAAACTTCGTAAGTTCCGGTCTTTTTCAAAACCGAGCACTTCTATTTAGGCTCTTGCAAAATTTACTTACCGGTAGCTCCGAAATTGAAGAGCTTGACAAAAAAAAAAAAAAAAAAAAAAAAAAAAATACGCACCTCCGAAACTTAAGATTTGACAACTGAAGTGCTCCAGTTAGCAGAGGCAATTTTTACATTTTGCAACAGCACATGTTAACACACTTTTGTGAAGATTTCTACTTAGTTCAAATTACAATTAAGACGTATATTAGATTGTCCGTAGGAACTCATCACAAAAAAAAAGTAAAGGAGCCAAGTGTTTGGAACTGTTTTATTAGACTCTTAACATACATACACGTCCGCTGAGCTGGTTGGCGTATGGATAATATCGAAAGTTGGATAGTAAATCGGGAGATAGAGATAGCAGAGGCGCATGCTTAGCGGCGATAGTGTATTAGAGTGTTCCGAGCGAACTCTCATCAGAAAGTACTAGAAATTTGATAACATTTGGCGGGACAAAAACTGAAGTTTGCAGCGTCTTCTTGTGTCTCTTCCTACGCTGACTCAGATTATTTGCATCATTACCTTTTTCTCTTTAAGTATCCGATTTTACCCCTTTATAGTTCGAATCTGATGGAGAAGATATTGTGACGAACCCAATGGATCCAGACGAAGTTTTTAGAGCACGTGACTGGTGGACGTGCACATTTGTCGACACATTCTCACTGTCTGTCCTTCTATTGCTGAAAAGAAATACTTTTGTTCTTAAGTCCGTTGGTGTCAATGAGTTAAAAAATGTTTTCATTTAGGAGCGAAATGAGTTTCCTTCAAAAAACGAGCAAATGAAACCATTCTCCGCTAAAATGATTGGTGCTTAAAATATTAATAGAGACTGAACCTGTTGCTGTATGGAACCATCTGCTGTTGGAGACACGAGTACCACAGGCGTTGTCATTGGCAAAGGTATCCTCGTTAAGTTTTTGCAGTTTACTTGCGTTTTCTTCGACACTGCTGCATGTACAGTGAAAGTTGATGGGTATACCGTCTGTACTCGCGTATAAGCCGATACCATCTGCAAACTGTATAGACCCAGATCTGCCGTCGCATAATCTGCCGGTAGATCTGAGTCTATGCGGTTTTAAAGGACTAATCAGTAGAACAAACAACATAGACCCTGATTTGCCGGTGCATTATGCGACGGCAGATCAGAGTCAATGTTTGCATTTGGAGCTAAATTATATGTGAGTATATACGGTAATCATCATTGATGGTACTGCTCATTGCAAGCGAAAGGAGGTCACGATGATGTACTTTTCATGCTACATTACTCAATATTTGGAATGGGTGTGAAACCATCCCAAACATTTTCAGAATTTTCCAGTTTTTTTCTCTAGGGCACAAAGCTACAAAGGTTGATTAGAATAAAAAAAAAAAGGTTAATTACTCTACACAATCTACATGATGTTTGGCTTTAGATATTTATAGAAACAATATAATTAGAAGAAAGGAATCTAGATTAACACTTGACCCTAAAGGAAATGTCTAATGAGATGTTTAATTACTGATTAATCCCATATGGTGCTTTGAAAAGTGCCCAAGGCTGTGCCACTAATGGGAGATAGCTGTACATTGAATCTGAGCTTGTCAGCAAAATGTGTCGTAGCAAAAAGTTTCTGACGGTTTTTGATTGTTGTCAGTAATAATTTAATGACATTCATGTAGTTTATTTGCTCAAAATGGAAGCAGAAAATTGAATGGAAAATCTCTACCACCATTTTAGTAGTATTATTCTGTTCTTAAAAGTGCAGACTCCAAGGATACACCAGTTGTTACTGACTGCTTAAAAGAAAAATCTGTTGAACAAGGAACAGAGATCCTGTCCTTCAGTAAATTGAATCCAAGTTCATGCAAGGAATTCAAATGCTGTATAAAAGAAGATGATGAATTAGTAGAAGAGGTAGAAGGCACAAGACCTAATCAAATTTGTAACTGATTATGTGTCACCAATATTTACAGTGATTGATAGTAATTGTTATTTAGAAGATTTTTACATTATACTTCTGCTTTAGATTTCCTTTCAAAGCATTACTGATACATTGTTCTATTGCAAAGGAAAGAAGAAAGAAAAATGAGAAAGACTAGCAAAGTTTTTACTTGTGCAACTTTTTGGGAGGGATACATATGAAAGATATAGGATTATTAGTACTTTACAAGTCAGCTACTCCCGTTGCAGATTTACTCATTTTACAACAATAACATACTATTACTATTACTACTACCACTATTATTATTATTATTATTATTATTATTATTATTATTATTATTATTTTCACAATAATGACAGGAAAAATAATAATTTGTGATAAAATAAAGTGCCATTTTGATTGTGACCTTCATATTTTAAGTGTCATATTAGGAGGATAATTACCATTCCCAATTTAGATCCTGGAAGAAACACTTGGTTCTCATGAGAGTTACTAAAATGCAATAGGTGGAGAAAAAAAGTCTAGCAAAATCTATGAACTCGTTTATTCTTTTCAAGGTATTGATGAAAGTTTTAGACATTGTTTCCCAGAAATCAAAAGTTTGATTTTACAGTATAGTTTTTGCTATGTTCCCAGAGACCAACAGGTGCAGGTAAATTAACCCCCAATACTTTTTTGTATTCCTAAATTGTAGGATTCTCTCTAGTCTTTCATAATGTAGGGGAATACAAAGTGAGTTTTATTTTTTACCTTCTTTTAAAAGTGGGGACACTGATATACATTGTGATTGTGAACATATTTCAATTCAGCCATGTAGCATTATCATTTAAGTTCCAAGTTGAATACCAGGTATATTAGATGAGTAATGTTGTTTTATATTGTTTCATCACAAGAATTATTGATTTGTGTCAAGAACCAATTTGGTTTCTTAGCATTATATATAGTAAGGGCGAACTTATGGCATGGTCTTGCAGTTATTTTGAAAGTTATTCACTCTGGTCTCTCCACCGGTCTTTATTTGTCATGTTTTAGTTCATAATGAGAATTCTTCTAAAATTGTATGTAATGTTTCAGAATCAGTTTACAACATTCAAATAGCTGCCTGCCCAATATCCTGTGGCCAGTGAATTTTCTGTTATGCTGACTGATTTTACTGGTGTGTATCCTGTATGGCATTTTATTTTTTTAGGGTAGAAAAAAATTCTTTTAATTTTGTTTTTTTGTGATTTTAAAGCAAAAGTCTGCAGAAAGTTTTAACATAATTTCTTTCTAGTGTGTACAGGTTGAGCTTGTTTTGTGTTTATTTGTGACATCCTCAAATATTGGGCAATTTCTGAAAGAGCAGTGTAAGCAGCAATGTGTTTGGTCAATAGAATCTCAAATCTACCACTGAAATCATGTTTTTTTAAGTTATGTTGGACAGAACTTTGTGGAATCATCTATTGTATATATATTTCAAGTTCAATTCAACGTATATCTGATCTGTCAGACATTGATTCATTTGATATTGAATTAAATTTCTGTTTGAACTTGTAATTTTAGTTTTACATCCCTCAGATTGTTTAGCTCAGTACGATTTACTATGATGCAATAAAGTGCAAACACCGCAATAAATCTTGTTTTTTTTTTTAGAAGCATTTATTTTGAGGCATATTTCGGTAAATCTTTCAAACTGACACGTACCATCTATACTCGCTTACAAGTCGAGGCAAACTGCAAAGATCCAGATCTGCTGTTGCATAATATACCAGCAGATCCGGGTTTATGCAGTTTGTTAGGAGTAATCAGTAGAACAAACAAAATAGATCCTGATCTGCTGGTGCATTATTCCAAGGAAGGCCAAAGTTGGTTGAACTAGGGGTTACATTTCTTTAACAAAATGAATATGTAAAAGGTAAAGGGGTGAATGTGATTAGATATATTCATTTCATTAAATTAAATCCAAGTTCAATGGACTTTGGCATTCCTCGGCTATCATCGCTCTTCAACCATCTGAAATGGCAGCGAACATATTTTGAAAAACACAACTACTTGATTGTGCTGGGATTTACTTTCGTAAAGGGTAAGTATAGTACAACTAAATCAATTAGACCAAGCTGTGCAACAGCATCTATATTGGCTGCCAACTATGCAAGATATTCTTGAAAATTGGCTTCCAGTTTCCTTGGTGAAGCAGACAAAACAGCTACATGGCAATGAGTATTAAGGCAATAAAATGTCGGGCTCCCCCCCCCCCCCCATTATATTTATCAGAGTTGACGTCTTCAATTGTAGGACTAGGTCTACATTGCCCGTATTTGGATGCATGTTCTACACAGTCAAATATGGTAGACTTCTTGTTACTCCAAAATGTGTATTGACTATTATTAACCTGTACATTGTACAGCTGAAGGGTTATTTTGTATTTTTATGTCCCACCACAACAGTGAGAAGGGCATGTAGTGTTATTCTTGTCTGTTCAATGGGGTGTCTGTCTGTCTTACCTTGTGCACTTTGGTGGGGCATCCATGTTCCATTAGCTTATTTTTTACTTTTTCATTCCCTACCATGACAGTTGGGGGGCATTTAATGTTGCCCTTGTCTTTCTGTCAAAACTTGGTTACGGTATGTACTCACTTATAGGTCGAGTCTAACTGCAAACTGCACAGACCCAGATCTGTTGTTGCATAATGCATTGGCAGATCTAGGTCTTTGCAGTTTGTAAGGAGTAATCAGTAGAACAAACAACATAGACCCTGATCTACCGGTGCATTATACAATGGGAAATCAGGGTCTGTGTCGTTTGCATTTGGACTTAAAATCAAGTATATACAGTCAATTTTGCATTTAAGTCAGTTTCAGGCACTCTGGTGGGGAATCGGTGTTCCATTCACATTTCTGGTTTTGCCTGAATTAGCAGATAGTAAAATAAAGGTGTTACTTAGAGTTTATGTCAGAGTTTTATAAAAATGATATGACATGTACCATAGCACAGTTTGCAGGTGAAACAGAGCTTTGCTAAACAGTGTAATTACTTTTTCCCATACAGATTAAAAGTAAATCTGTTTGCTTAGAAGATGTTGCCATGGAAACACCTGCAGCATACAAGGTTATTTGAAGAAAAGAAATTCACATCAGAAATGTATTGTATGCCATTGTAGAAATTCTAAGAATATTATCTTTTGGCTAAGATATACAGGTCTGTAATACTTGCTTCAAACTTCTCTCTTCTTTTTCTTTTTAAATTGTGACAATTTAATCAATGATTCTGATTTGTAACTTTTCTATTTCAGCAGGTTGGATCTAAGCAGAATTCAGAAATGAAATGGGAGGTGACTCTGAGAGCAGAATTGTCAGGATCATTTCTACTAAGGAGGTAGGTCATTTATTCACTGATTGATATTATGTACCTTTTATGAGAATACAATTGAACCCTGTTTATCCAGACATGAAAAGTTCTTCGATTAAAATTCAATTTAAGCCCTGAGCTCTAGATAAGATTTTACTCCTTACTACAGTAAACCCTTGCTTTAATGAATCTCATTATTACAAATTGCTTGATGTAACAAACACCCACATTAGACCCCAGAAAGCAGCTGTACATAAAGAGAATACTTAATTATGATGAATGCCACATTATAACAAACGATTCACTGAACCCCAAATTGTAAAAAAAAAAAAAAAATTGTTTGTTAGAACAAGTGACTATGATTTGTTATTTGTAAAAATGTCAGTATAGTATTTTGTAAAACCTGTACAAGACAAGCTTATGATATGTTAGATTTAGTCTAATTCATTAGGATGCTTATTCTGCATCTGACAGTGCATCAGATTGTTTACCGACCAAGATTATTTTGTGGTGTGCTTGATTATACGGCTTTACTTGATAATTATTCTCACTGTGATTTACTTCTATCATCTCAAACGTGTATAGAACATCCAGAACTTCTCCTGATCACATGGTTTATGTTCATTGAATGCGCCGTAATAATTGTTGACTGTTCTTACAGCAGGAAAAATATGCTAATAGATTTGGACTAAATGTTTGAAATTGAACACTTTTACATAGTTCAAATGCATTATAAAATCTTTACAGGTTTTTAGTCAATTTATTTGCATAAATATGTGAAGGATCACAGACAACATGAATAATTCCCATAGGCTGTAATATTAAGGTTAGCATTTTGCAAAACTGGTATACGTAAGACCAGCAAAACACACATGATCTATCCGGGAGTACACTTTTAAAATGATAAAAATGATTTGCTGCGTGGCTTGTTTAGAGAAAAAATACCTAGTAGGTGACCATTATAAAAATGTTGCCTGGAGAGATATCCCAATTACATCAGGGAATACCTGCAGAGCAACAGTGATAAAATGAAACTGGTAGTAGTTTCAAGCCTATTATTGCATACAATTCATCCATATATTGGGTTGTTTGGGATAAAAATCACATTTGAAATTCCAGTATTTTTTTTTCAGCCACCATCATTTTTTTAAATAGGGTATTTAATATTCCACCACACATAGACTGGTTCTAATTAGTTGAATGTGATGAGATATGCTGTTTATCTAGATCTACTGTATATACTCGCGTATAAGTCGATGCCAACTGCAAACTGCATAGACCCTGATCTGCTGGCGCATTATGCGATGGCAGATCATGGTCTATGTTGTTTACATTTGGACCCAGATTATACACGAGTATATACGGTATGTTTGCCTATCTGCACATCGGGTTAGACAGACTGAAGAACTGGATGAACAAGGATTAGATAAAGAAGATTCTAAGGTATAGTCTCAGTATTCTCATAAAGAATTGGTAGAAACACTTTGATCACATCCGTTGATCAGGTTTTGATGTCCTTAAGATACTCTGGCAGGGCTAAGGAAAACTGCTTGGCCTCTTACCTCATCCTGACTGGGTACAAATTGGCTGGGTTGAGTAACACTTTGTTACTTACTTGTCCCAGGGTCAATTGCAGATTATCATATTGAGAATAAATATGTGTGCAGTTAAGCTATAAAGTTAAACATTGTCAAACATCTAGTATATGTGAATTATCAATTAGTTTTGTCTATTTTGCCTCCTTGTTGTTAGTTTAAAACGTGTGCAAAGAAAGCTACCTTTGTTTTCTTTTTTTTAACATAGGTACCTAATGCAAGCAAGCTTCATACTACTTCATACTAAAATGTATGAAAATATTATGTTATGTTTGTTGTGAAATCAGCAAGTTTAAAACCATCTAATACATTGCTCTTTTGATAAGTATATATAATATATGAGACAAGGTTTGTAAACTAACATGAGAAATGAAAGTTTCATTCCCTACCCTCAATTTCCTAAACGTTTTCACATTTACAGTGACACTTTTCACTAATATAGGCATTGTTTGATGTGGAGAAAGTTTCCTGTTCACACATCTTTATATCTTTATGAGTTAGACCTGTGGGAAGTTAAGAGCCAGAGAATGTCAGAATTTTCTGATTTGTTGTCTGCATAGACAGTGCTACAATTCCCCCAGGTCACCAGTATATTTAATATTGCAGTTTTATTGACACATTGTTATGCCAAAGTGAAGGTGCATACATGCCATAACATGACGTGTCACGCGAAAAGCACGATTTTGGACTCCCAAACCCCCCGACACTGTCGTGTTTCGAAAAACATGATTTTCAGCAATCTAAGCGAAAAAAATATTTTCCCACAAAAAAAAAAATTTACAGAAAATAAATGTACATTTCTTGATATATGCCCATAATCTGTGGTATGTATAAACAGTAAATAGTCTTGCTCGGAGCTCATGTAAAACTATACTTGGGATAGTTTATAGAGCTGTTTTAAAGACAATTAAAAGGTAAGGTGGTCAGAGAAAAACAGACACCTTTCAGATATTTACTGACTTGACTCACAATAGCTTGTGTGATGTGTCGTGTCAAATCCTTTGAGCACTAGGCTAATTTGCATAGGTAAAGTACACTAAGTGGAACAACCCAATTTGTCTGAAGTGAACTACACCATGGAATTTTAATAATTTAAAAGTATTAAATCATTTATCAAATGACAAATTGTGTATTTGCATAAAATAGTACCTTTTTCATTAATTCAGCCGGAGAATAAATTAAATCTTCACTACCGTAGGTGTGACTTTAACCTCGAAAATATGTTACAATAGCGGCAGTCAAAGACTTGAGCTACTCGGCCGACTACCACCCTTGAATGTTTTCATTGCCAATTAATTGTTTTTAAAATGGATATTTATTGCCATCTTACAGGTTTTATCACTTTTAGCGACTTTGGCCATTGCTTGCGCCAACTTAGACGTGGATGCACTTTCGTGATGGAAAAGTGTAGGCATATTTGTGAACACAAATGACACTTGCATTACTGTCAAACTAACTACTGAAATATTGAAACCAGCATAGACTGCATGTAAGTAAAACTACATTCCACTGTCCAGTAGATTTTAAAGACAGTTACTTGGTGTATTTTTGTATTTAATGTCTGAAGTTGTGACCATGTTTGTGGTGATGTTATTTGACAATGCTAAGACTACCATTTTTTGTTTGTTTTTGTAAGTATATTAAATGCTTCAGAGAAAACAGATTGTATTTTCTTTTATTCAGATTTGAATTTCCTGTCATTTGCTATAGGCTGATTTGAAAAGATAGCTTATTCTCATATGGATCACGTCGCTTATGGGGGTCACGCGCACTGACCCTCCTTGGGACCTCAAAACACACTTTTTGAGTCTCAAAAAAACCCCAGCACTGTCTGGGAATATGGCAAGTATGAAGGTGCCAGCACATATTTCTCTAAGTATGTAATTATTTTTCACAAGAAAAATATTGCAATCTTACATTTAAAAGAAATATATTAGCTGTCTCCTCTGGTTTCAACCAACTTTCACACAATATATTCATTCTAATCCATTCATAAAGCACATAATGTTGAGACAACAGCTGATTGGACAAAATTTAATTTTGGTCATGATGTGCAAACCTTCCAGTTCTGTTAGCCAATCAGCAGTCTTTCTATTGATATGTGCCTGTCAGTACCTCTCTAATGGAAGTTTGACTAAAATGGATTACTTAACATGAATGTTTGTGGAAATTGCAACCCCACCCCAACCCCACTCAACATAACTAGTTGTGTTTACATTTTACATTATAGAACTGTCTGACCAGACCAAAAATAAAACAAAATGTGAGTTTTCTCTGTCTCACACAGGTCTAACTCATAATGTGTGTTAGCAAGTTGAAAAGAAAAATTTCTCCACATTAAAGTGACACCTAGATTACTGAAAGTTGTCACTGTAAATGTGAATCCAGTTCAACAACAACAGGATCATGAAACTTATCATCAGAACTGGACAGACGAGTGTGCCTGTGAGGTCTACTTTTCTTCGCATATTGATTCTTATGGGCAACATTCAGGCCCCTGACTTTAGTTTCTATTGGTCAAATGACGAGTTTCTTTCAAATCAAGAGATCAAAGATGTAGGTACCAAGAGAAAATTAGAGTATTATTGTATATTCAACTGAACTCAGTGAGATGGATATGTATGTCACCAAGGTTGGTGAAAAGTAGACGATTTGTTATCTCAGCTGAAATATTGGGTAATTGTTATAACCTTTAACTGGTTTAAATTGTTGTTTTTTAATTATGTAATTCTTTTTTTAATATAATGTAATACACACTTTAAAAACAAAATGTAAACTAAAAAAACTGCAGGCCTACTGGTGATTAAACTTAGATTTTAGAAAAGTAAAACAATAGGCTATAAACAAGTTATCACCATCCTGACAACAGTCCGATGAGATCAAAGACACACGAGTTTAGCAAGTTGAAAGACGGTATTCGGTCTGCAGTGAACGTTTAATCTTTTAATATTTTTTATGTAAAAAAACAACAAATGTAATTAGTTGAGTAGTGCAAAGGTTGGGCCCTGTGTCACGCTGGGACGCCGCACATTAAAGGGAATAAATATATCAAATGTTATCTTTTTTTCTTTCTTTTTACTTTTTTTCTTTCTTTTTATTGAAAACGTTTTGTTGACACCACTGAAGTGCTAGATTATAAACGGTCCACTTTGTACAAAGAGTCGTTGAAGCTTGATGACATTACAAAAAAAAAGCAGTCTAAAAAAGACAGGATGAGGGGAGAGAAGAACTTTGAGGATTGAGCCAGCGTGCGGCACTAGTAACATTTACGCTATTGAAACCGTACAACGTAAGGTGTCCAGTGTTACATTAGTTTTAATTTTCATGACTTTTCGGCAGCCCATAGCAATGGATAAAAATAAATTATATCAGTCTTTATTTAACGCTTATGTGCTAGCATATCCTACAAAACCAAAAAGATGTGCCAAGATGAACTTATTATAAAGTGGAATAGTATCAAGAATGACACAGATTTGGCTGAAAAAGTTAACCATATGTTGCAAGAGCTCAAGGCAATCTCCTTTACGAAAAAAGGATCACTTCTTAACTTATGGACAAAACAAGTACTATCAGTTTCAAAATAAGTTTCTACTCAGGATAATTTAGAGTCCAGTGAACAACCGACTGATGTCATCATTACTTCTGAAACATTGCCTTCTACAAGCCATTTGGCTACTCTGAGAAATGCTACTGTTCAATTACATTTGAAGTCCCAAATTGATGTCATAAATTCTGACCTCGTTGTTTTGTATAATCGACAGAAACAAGGACTACTTTCAAATGAGCAGAACTTAGATTTAAAAGATAAACAAAAAAGAAAAACTGAGTTGGAAAAGAAACTAAAGAGGAAGATTGATGATCAAAGAAGATCCCAGAAAGCAAGGGATTTGAAAAAATCAAAACTGAATGCTTTATTGGAAGATAATCCTGAACTGCGCACAAAACTGAATATCAGGGCCAGATGTGGTCAAAAATCAAAGAGGAGCAACCATTGCTTTTGCAAACTATACTGGATATCGCGAAAAAAGACAGTTCAAATTCTACAGAAGTATCAAAACCTTGGATCAATAAACAGAGCATTTAAAAAAGATGGCTTCAATATAAGTCGAAGTGGACTATACCTTCGTCTACTTCCTAAGCGTAGTTCGTCGTCAGAAGGTAAGCGTCATGTAACCACTGTCCCAGTAAAGTTAATTAGAGCGCAAAATGATTATCACACTAAACATATTGATGGCCAGTTTTGCACAGCTACAATAAGACATTTGGAAGAATTGTCTTCCATTCTTGGACCGGATGAGGTTTGTTTTATCAGCCAGGACGATAAATGTCACATCCCAATTGGTCTGGTTGCTGCCAATAAGCAGAGTCCACTGCTAATGCACGTTGAGTATAAAGTAAGCCTTCCTGACCATGACTGGGTAGTTGCTGCCCGGCACAAGCTTATACCCTCGGTGTATGCTGGCATTGAGATCCATTGCAATGGTCTTGGAAACAGAGACGCTGTTGGCTTTTCTGGCCCAACGTTTATAGCCATCCGATCTGGAAAACACTCTGCATCAACAGCACTCAGCCATGCATTTGACTTTGAAAAGTTGCTGTGTCTGACAGAGTTCGATACCATAACCAGGACTGGTATCGATAAATTGGTCAAGCCTATTCTCATGTTTACTCATGATGGTTAAGCCGGATGAAAACCCACGGTATCAAAAAGTCATTAAGGTTGCCATCCACCATTTCTTGAAACATGATCTTGACTCTGTCTTCGTTGCAACAAATGCTCTGGGACGAAGTGCTTTTAACAGAGTGGAGAGAAAGATGGTGCCACTGAGCAGGGAATTGAGTGGATTAATATTACCTCATGACAACTATGGCAGCCATTTAGATGAACTAAGACAATTGACATTGAGCTAGAGAAGAAAAACTTTGAATTTGCCGGAAAAACATTGGCCGAAATATGGTCACAGTTGACTGTAGACAATTACCCAACCATTGCTGAGTATATGGATCCATTAAATTCCGAGCTCATGGAACAGGATATATTGTGTAGAGATCAAAACTGGTGCAACACCCATGTCTGCTCAAGCCAATACTTGCTTCAGATTGTGAAGTGTGACGACAACATGTGCTGTTCGAAAGCATGAAGCTCATACTTTAGCGTGATAAAAGACAGATTTCTTCCTCCTCCTTTACCCCTTGTTCAATCATGTGAAGGGCTTAAAGTTCCAGAACGAGCAACAGATGGAGCCTTGCACAAATTTCCATCCTTATTTGCAACTCAAAGTCTCAAAACGGAAGACACATTTCGGACAATTCCCTACGATCTTTATTGCCCTTCACTTCAATCTGTGCTTAATGAGAGAATTTACAAGATATGCCACATGTACTTCAGCTCTCTGGTCATGCTGCGCAGTCACTCAGTCCTTCACAAACAAATAGCAGTTCCTTCGAAGCGCATCAGACCAATGAGAGTCGCTGCTAGAAGGCAACACGAAATGATGGTCATACTAGTAAATGCAGAGAATGGAGAAAGTGTGGATTGGATTGACGAGGAGGAGCTTGATTTGGAGGGAAAATGTTAATCTAGAAGCAAATGGATTTCTTGTTCGCTCAATGGAGGAGCATCTTACATTGCCTTGGGATAATGATAACTATGAAGAGAAGTAATTCATTAACAAATACTTCAGATTTTAAACCCTTAGAATTTTTGTGGATTTGTTGAAACTTTAATGTTAGCAAGAATTGAAGTGATTGATGTGTTTAATTTACATTTCATTTTGTTTTTTTGTTTAAAATTAATAAAAAAATTTTAAATAATTTTATCAACTTTTAACTAGCCAAGCAGTCCTTGTAAAAGCCTGATTAATTAAACACTATTTTACATAAAAGATTGTTGTTTTGTCTGTATAGTTAACTGATTTACATTACATGTACTTTTCAGTATTACAAATAATTGTGGAAAAAAAGGGGGGGTAAGAGATTTGTGACGTCACATAGAGGGGGGTCTGGGTTTTTGTGACGAAATTTGATGGGGGGGGGGAGGGGGGGTAAAAAAATGGCAAAAATTGAAATAAACTTCACTAAAAATTGCTTTGTACACAGAGAGAGAGAGAGAGAGAGAGAGAGAGAGAGAGAGAGAGAGAGAGAGAGAGAGAATGTTATTTTTAGCTTTACTGGTCATAGACCAGAAGAGCTTATGGGATGGTCTGTTGTCTATTGGCTATTTGTCCATCCATTAGCACAAGTTTGTTATCACTACTCCTCCTAAACTACCTGCAGGATTGCCTTGAAACTTTACATGCACATTTATCCCATAGTATTGTTGGTCCTAAATGAAAATGGTGCCACTCAGACATCCAATATGGCCGCTACAGAGGGCATCTTAAAAATCTTGTTATTGCTACTCCTCCTGAATGGATGGTCATATCAGCATGGGGTTTTCACTGAAAGACTTCTTATGATGTCTAGTTGGTCCTAAATAAAAATGGTGCAGATCTGATGTCCAATATGGCTGCCACAGTGGCCATCTTGAAAATCTTATCGCTACTCCTGAACAGAAAGTTGTATCATCATGGGGTTTTCACTAGAAGACTTCTTATGATGTCTGGTTGATCCTAAATGAAAATGGTGTCTATCTGATGTCCAATGTGGTCACAACAACAGCCATCTTGAAAATATTGTTGTCACTACTCCTCTTGAATGGATGGTCGTATCAACATGCGGTTTTTAATAAACAACTTCTTATGATGTCTAGTTGGTCCTAATAGTGCCATTGAAATATTCAATATGCCTGCCACAGTGGCGATCTTGAAAATCTTGTTATCACTATTTCTCCTGAATGAATGGTTGTATCAGCATGGGGTTTTCACTGGAAGACTTCTTATGATGATTCAGTTTGTCCTAAATAAAAATGGTGCTGATCAGACTTCTAATATTACTATCACAATGGCCATCTTGGAAATCTTGTAATCACTTCTTTTCCTAGATGGCTGGTCATATCGATATTGTGCTTTCACCAAAAGACTTCTTATGATGTCTCGTTGGTATTGAACAGAAATGGGGCCAGTCTGATATAGAATATGGCCACCTTGGCATCCATCTTGAAAATCTTCTTATCATTGCTCATCAAAACAGAAAGTCATATCAACATGGAATTTCCACCAGAAGACCTCTTATAATGCCTTGTTGGTCCTAAATTAAAATGGAGCCAAGTTGTCAACCAGTATGTCCACCACAGCAGTTAATTTTGAAAATCCAGTAGAGAGTCACTCTCTTTGAGGGACTCTTGTTTAAAATTGTATCCATTTGATTAATTGTCATTCACTTAAGTGTTTTTGTTTCTTTCTTATCTTTATCAATCTTTTCTTTGTTAAAAGGCTATCCACAGTTGCTAGAATGTTAGGATGAATAAAATGTATTAATGCAGTATATGGCAGTGATGATTTTATTCTGGTCATGAACCAAGTAGGTAAAAAAAATCCATTAAAGATATTTGGCTCAATTAGCTGAATGCATGGCATGTGGAGTCTAGCACTTGGAGGAGTCTTGTACCTAGGTCAGGTTGTTTGTGGGACATTTTTTAAGGACTTTATACTGATAATATATAGAGTCACCTGTATAAGCAGTCACAGTTTTTCAAATACAATATATACTTGCTTACAAGTAGAGTCCAACTGTAAACGGCATAGATCCAGATCTGCCATCGCATAATGTACCAGCAGATCTGGGTCTGTGCTGTTTGTTAGGAGTAATCAGTAGAAGAAACAACATAGACACTGCAATGGCAGATCAGGGTTTTGTTGTTTGCAGTTGCACTTATAAGTGAGTATATACGGTAACCCACTTTAATGTGGAAATGAATCTGCATTAAGCAACCATCTGTCTTGAAAGGCTCACTTCCCAAAGGGGTTGCTAAAGTAGGGTTTGATTGTACATCTTCAAAGGCTCACTTCCCAGAGGGGTTGCTAAAGTCAGATTTGACTGTAGATTTATTGGGATTTATGTAGCTTCCTGAAGCAAATTATGGAAAGGGAGATGCTGCATTGTTAAGATCTATATAGGAACACACAAGTATTTTTAAAAATGCTGTGCAAAATGCCTTACATATTATTTTGCTTGTTTCTTAGCAGCATCAGCCACGCCTCGAGACAGAATTGTCTCTTTGAAACCCTACAACACTTGCTAGGCCTTGCCATTCATTCCCAAGCAACTGACATTGTCCACCCACACTTTTGTTAATTTCTTTATTTTAGAAATGAAGTGTTCACTGTGGAGCTTTTTACTAAGCTATGTCTCATAATCAATAATACTTCTTTGTTATAATCCCAGTTTAGCTGTATTTGCAAATCACTTTGGTACAGGTTTTGTTTTATACGTCTTCTCATATACTGATATATATATATATATATATATATATATATATATATATATATATATATATATATATATATATATATATATATATATATATATATATGTATATTTTCAGAGCTCTAGACAAGCAGTGTATATGTGTATATCTTTCTCTGACAATTGGACTAAAAATGCATACAGAAATTTGTTAATGTGTTCAAATTGTGCAAAATAATTTAATTTTAGGCATTTAGTCCAAAGTTGTCAACATATTGCTTCTGTCATAAGCACAGACCATGTTGTATGATGGCATGTTTGATCAATATAAACTATGATATCTCATCAAGTGTCAGATGTCCCATACACATTTTAAATGATCTTACTTGATCACTGTTAGAACATTTTAAAATTGAGTTATATAATCATATGCTTTTTAAAATTGGTTTTTAGCTCTTCAGGTTTCTGCAGGTCATACACCAGAAGAGCTTATGGGATGGTCTGTTATTCGTCGTCAGGCGTCTGGCCATTAGCACAAGTTTGTTATCGCTACTACTCCTGACTACTTGGAGGATTGCCATGAAACTCTACACACACATTCATCCCATGGTCTAATTGGTTCTAGATGAAAATGGTGCTGCTCGGACATCCAGTATGGCCACCACAGTGGCCATCTTGAAAATCTTGTTATTGCTACTCCTTGAATGGATGGTCATATCAACATGGGGTTTTCATTAAAAACTTCTTATGGTGTCTAGTTGGTCCTAAATAAAAATTATGCTGATCTGACATCCAATATGGCCACCATGGCAGCCATCTTTAAAATCTTGTTATCACTACTTATGAATGGATGGTCCTATCAACATTGGGTTTTCACTGAAAGACTTATGATGTCTAGTTGGTACTAGAGAAGAATGGTGCTGATGTGATCTCCAATATGGCCACCATTGGCAGCCATCTTAAAAATCTTATCACAACTCTACTTGAACAGAAAGTCATATTGATGTGGGATTTTGCTACAGCAGCCATCTTGAAAATGTTGTTATTGCCCTTCCTCTTGAATGGAAAGTCATATTTTGAAAATATTATTACCTCTACTCCTCTCCAAATGGATGGCTGTATCAACATGGGGTTTGCACCAATAGACTTCTTATGATACCTAGTTGGTTCTAAATGAAAATGGTGCCAGTTGTACATCCAATATGGCTGCCATGACAACTGTCTTAAAAATCTTGTTGTCACTATGCCCCCTGAATGGATGATCATTACAACATGGGGTTTTCACCAAAAGACTTTTACTGATGTCTACTTTGTTCTAAATGAAAATGGTGCCAAGCTGACATTTAATATGTGTGCCACAGCAGCTAATTTCAAAATCTTGTTATCACGGAAGAATATCAGAGATGGTTTCAACACTTGACAGTTAAAAGGCAGAAATAGTCTTATCTTGAATTCCTGGAAATTCTTTTCACTCTGTAGAGTGTCAGCCCCTTTGAGTGACTATTGTTTACTCCATGAAGTAATTTGAAGTAATTGAGTTGTTTTTAGTTTTCAGTATCCTATTTTGTCAATGTTGTGAAACGCAGCTTACGATTTCAGTATTCTATTTTGTCAATGTTGTAAAACACAGCTTACGATTTCAGTATCCTATTTTGTCAATGTTGTGAAACATAGCTTACGATTTCAGGATCCTATTTTGTCAATGTTGTGAAACATAGCTTACGATTTCAGTATCCTATTTTGTCAATGTTGTGAAACATAGCTTGCGATTTCAGTAACCTATTTTTTCAATGTTGTACAATACAGCTTATGATTTCAGTATCCTATTTTGTCAATGTTGTAAAACACAGCTTATGATTTCAGTATGAGTCCTGGTCATTAAGGCATTTATCATACTTTTAAGAATGTTCCAAACAGCTTAGTGACCAAATCTTGCTCGTGGATTCACTTGATCATGAGACTATAGTGGATAATTGTTCTTTCAGTGATCAAGTACTATTATTTCATACAGATATAGAATATCTGGAACTTGTCCTGATGGCATAGTTTCAGGGTTCAATTTTAGCACTTCTCCACTTGACAGTTGCAAATAGTTTGGACAGGTGACAAGTGGTTTTTCTAAAGTGAGTTTTTAAACTGACAATGTACTGATTTTTTAAAATGACAATACATCAAACTTATGCACCCTCAGATAGGAAATAAACATAAAATTAGCTCAATTAGTAACTGTTACGCAGCTATTGAACACAGGTGACAGATATCTGAATTTGGTCAATATACATGTACTTGTACAAAACAGTATTTATGAATTGTGCAGAATCAACTGAAAAGTTCAGAGCGGTGTTCATACCCACAAGTGATGACTTTTTCGCACCAGCTCGTGGTTTTAGTTAAATGCATGCAGCCAGTCACTTGATTTTAGAACCAAATTCCTGTTGTCATAATGCAGCATTTCATAAATAATGCAGTGGAGCATTCAATATTTTTTCAATAAGGGCATTGGAATGAAGAAGTCAAGATCAGTAGTTTGTGATGGGCTTGATAAGAGTGAAGCAGTGATGCAAGTCTCTAAAGTGGGCAGTGAATGATAATTCATCATTAAAGCAGTGATGCAAGTCTCTAAAGTGGGCAGTGAATGATAATTCATCATTAAAGCAGTGATGCAAGTCTCTAAAGTGGGCAGTGAATGATAATTCATCATTAAAGCAGTGATGCAAGTCTCTAAAGTGGGCAGTGAATGATAGTTCATCATTAAAGCTTTCAGGTGTACAAGCTCTGTCAGAGAGGGATGAAACCACAAGTGTGCATAAAAAAAGTGGATCTTGAAAAAAGAAGAAAGCAAAAGAGTTTTTGGAGATGAATGTAAAACAGGTAAATCTAAACACTGTTATGACTTAGATTGGCTTAAATATTATGTAGATGAAATTGTTACGAGATGTGAATTTTGCATGGAATTGAAACATAGAAGTAACTACAGAAATACATTTATAACAGTATGTAAGACTTTTGGTTTGACAACAGCAAAGTACATGTACCATGAGAAGAGTGAGCAGCATCTCTTTGCAAAGGAGACAAGCATCGCTGCAGAAGTAGAACCACATGAAGGACTGCTGGACATGATCGTAAAGAAAATGGATGAAGTAGATATCTATAAAATAAAGATATAATTTTATGTACCATGCTCCAAGAGACCATTTAGTGATTATCCAGGTTTCTTAAAATTTTGAAGGGTGAATGGACAAAATGATGATTTAACCTGTAACAATGACAAGAAATGTAGAGAATTTCTGGAGTATTGCTAATGATTTGAGAGAGCAACAGACATCAGACATAAGGGGCTCTAAGTATATTTGATTGTTGTGTGACGGAAACAGAGACATAAGGGGCTCTGGGTATATTTGATTATTGTGTGATGGAAGCACAGACATAAGGGGCTCTAAGTATATTGGATTCTTGTGTGATGGAAGCATAGATATAATAGGCTTAGAGTACCGATATGTTGGATTGTTGTGCGATGGAAGCACAGACAGTGCAGTCAGGGAGGAGGGATTATCTTTGAAAGATACATGGTTGTGGGTGAGGCAAAGACCAAATGTGTTGCTTTAAAGGAGTTGGACAGGGGAAATGCTGAAAATGTAACAGCTGCTCAGAATGAAGACTACACTAGAGGATGACCTTGATGTCCTTAATTGTGAGAAGCAGGGTGTTGGCTTTGGTACAGATTGGGCCAGTGTTAACATGGATTGTTGTTCAGGTTTAGAAAAAAGACTGAGAGAATCTGCCTAACATCTTGTTGCTGTACACTGCTCAGCTCACAGATTTGAACTTAACTTCAAGGACAGCACCAAAAATATGGACTGTTTCACCGTAAGCGATGCAACATTACAAAATATCAACAAGTATTACAATATATACTAGTGTATAAGACGGTACCAACTGCAAACTGCATAAACCCAGATCTGCCGTTGCATTATGCGCCAGCAGATCTGGGTCAATGCAGCTTGTAAGGACTAATCAGTAGAACAAACAACATAGACCCTGATGTGCCAGCACATTATGCGATGGCAGATCAGGGTCTATGTTGTTTGCATTTGGACCCGGATTATATGCCTGTATATTCAGTATGTGTATTCCCCACTTGACTTGTAATGTCTGAGGGAAGCAGGAGATGCCTTTGTCCTACAGAGTAAGACATCGACCCTGATATGACGGGGAGTCGATATCTTACTGTAATAACAATGAGTATTGTGTAATTCTGTTCTGACTGTCAACAGGGGAACTGAAGACCAAATTTTCAAGAATATCTCTCAGCCCATATTGAAACTGTTGCACAGCGCAGAGTCTACTTGCTTCATTCATGCTATACTTTCTCTGATGTCTTTTTTGTTACAAAAGTAAATACAGGCACAATAAAGTGATTGCGTTTTTAAAACTCTGATGACCACCATTTCAGTTGGTTGAAGAGCGATGTTAGCCGATGAATGCCAAAGTCAGATGAACTAGGGGTACATTTTATTTATTGATACGAAAGAAGATTAAAGAAGCATGACCATTCTGAGATATTCTTGATAATTTGGCCTTCGATTCACGGTCACAGAGGTAGACAGTACTGACTTATGGCAGTAATACGTCGACTTCCCCCATCATACATACACTGTAAAAGGGTCAATGTCTCCCTCATCAGACATCTAATGGTCGACATCTTACATTTTAGGACTCAAGAAGTCTTGGTCATAATTGTTGTAAAACATGACATAAATTGGTACCAGATGAGTATATCACAGGTGCAGAGCTTTGGACATTGTTCTTTGAATACGGCCTTGTCTTATGTTACACCTTTCACAGGCTAATCAAGATCCACTGCTGACAGCAAAAGGAATGCTGCATGTCATTGGATCAGCAAAAATTGTGTTTTTCTTTACATTGCTTGTAAGAGTCTTCAGGATTGTCAGTCTGTTAAGTGAAGCATTGCAGAGTAGCATTTGGACAATTGACATTGTGCTTAGAAAGGTTGAAGCAATAGAAGTAAGCTTGGAAGACTTCAGAGAGAAAATAGGATACAAGATCAATGATTCTAAATGTGAAATAGATAGAGACATGCAGTACAGAGGACAAAAGGCGACACAACTTGAGCCTGGAAAAGGGAGCATTGTCAAGCTAGTGGAGATTGATTTGAAAAAGGTGGTGTCCATTATCATATAAGAAAATTGAGTTCAGATTCTTCACATTCAAAGATCATATTGTTGGCGGTGGTATGTTTCATCCAAGAACTGACCATACTCAGAAGATGAGCTGAAAACATGGTAATGATGAGTTGGAGGTACTTGCCTTGTACCTCAAGAGCATCACAACCATATTTCATAGAGATGTTGAGCTTCTTGCCTCATACTTCAAGGCACCTCTAGAGCATCACAACCATATTTCAGAGAGGTGGAGCTACTTTCCTTGTACCTCGAGGCACCTCTAGAGCATCACAACCATATTTAAGAGAGAGGTGGAGGTATTTGCCTCATATATCAAGGCACCTCTAGAGCATCACAACGATATTTCAGAGAACTGCTTGGTAGAATGATAAAAAGAGTATGTCAGTGAATGTCTGAATTCACATGTCAATTTCAAGTGACAGTTATCAAACCCTTTGGAAGAATATTCTTTCTGATATATGAAATAAAGAGAGATTCAGCAGCTTGCTAACTTTGGTAGAGACTTGTTTGGTCATCCCAGGCTTTAGTCTACTTGCCAGAATTCATTCAGACTGGAGATCTAGACAGAGTTCAGAAACTGAATAATCTAATAATGATATATATCTATGTCAGGTCCAAGCTTGGATAAATTCAAGAGAACTTGGAATGACCTAATAATCATAATAATGTCATTTCCAAGCTTGCATACTGGGGAGAACTGTGAATGACCTAATAATTACATCAGTGTTGTTTCCAAGCTTGGATACTGGGGAGAACTGTGAATGACCTAATAATTACATCTGTGTCATTTCCAAGCTTGGATATTGGGGAGAACTGTGAATGACCTAATAATTATATATATAGGTCATTTCCAAGCTTTTTGGATACTGGGGAGAACTGTGAATGACCTAATAATTATAATAATGTCATTTCCAAGCTTGGATACTGGGGAGAACTGTGAATGACCTAATAATTATAATAATGTCATTTCCAAGCTTGGATACTGGGGAGAACTGTGAATGACCTAATAATTATATATATGTCATTTCCAAGCTTGGATACTGGGGAGAACTGTGAATGACTTAATAGTTACATCTGTGTCAGGTGGGAGCTTGATACTCTGGACTGTGAATGACCTAATAACTATATCTAAATAAGGTCTGAGCTTGGATACTCAGGAGAACTGTGAATGACCTAATAACTATATGTCAGGTCTGAGCTTGGATGCTTTGTAAACCTATGATGCAATACCAGATCTAATCTCTTGAAAGAGGATCCAGTGGGACGTGGAGACCCACAATTAAACCATATGGGCCTAGGGAAAGGAAAAAAGGAGTGAGGAGATCAATAGATATAGTGATAGTGATGTTGACTTAATGTCGGTGACATCAGCATACCTGTGACAGAACCAGGATTTCAAACCAGTAGATTTACAAATTTTGATCAGTAGATTGGCTTCTAAAAAGGGAGATTTTTTATCGGCATAAATTTTACGTGTTTTAAAGGGATTGAAAACAAAGCAAGTTCATTTTGTCACATAATATGTATTCTCTTCATATTATAATAAAACACAAATTTTGAACATGATTCAGATTCAGAATCTGATGGGAAATGTTACAATAATAGTTAGTTAATATGAGCCAGTATATTGTTAATTAAATGAAAAAGTAAGAGTTGTACATCTCACAGTTCACCACAAAGATTTTTTTATAAAATCCACAGGCATTTTTAGTTTCCTTCACAAGATCACTGTCTGGTGACCACTGGTGACATTCACTGTGATTGTCAACCTTCACACTTAGCAGGCTCTCAATAGTTTTCTGGTCCAGACTTCTCCTTGAATCACTCTGGATTTTCTGAAGAATGGAAAATGTCCTCTCTGTGTCAGCATTGGAATGTGGCAATGATATGACAACTACACTCACTCTGGAAAGAAGTTATAACTTAAGTTTTCCTGTTGCTGGGTTTCTGAGGCGGCTGACTGATCCCCAATACTGCTCCAAGCTCATTTCACCCCGAGGAGGAAGTTCCTGGCTTGGACTTGATATGTATTCCTGAGCCTCATCCTCAAGGGCTTGTTTCTCTTCGAGGATTATGTCCAAAAATCTGTTGGCAAGTTTCACCACTGTAATTAATTTTAAACAAATTAGATTTAGACTTGAAATAAATAGTTAAAAAACACATGATTTTAATAATTTATCCCAACTTTAAAATTAAATATTAAGTAATACATTTTTAACTCGCGGATATATTTTATCTAGGACTTGAACATAATTTTTGTGCTTTTATGCTGATTTTCTAGAAGTCTGAACTTCACATTAGTAATAACTAATATCTAGTTCACTGGTGATGACCTTGGTTGAAGCAAACTTTCCCAGAAGCTTTCTTAGCATCCTGGTCATCTCTACATGTAGATGTCCAATCACTGATTCACCAGCCTAAAAAGACACAATGCAAAGTCAGGACCTTTGCTACTCGCCTGCACACACTTAAATTCTGGTATCCAAGCATTGTTAAACTTATTGTAGTATTTCTAAGCTGGTGGCTTTTTAGCGTTGGGAGAAAGCGGACGTTTCGGCATTTTGACATGAATTGAAAAAAATATACAAGCTGCCCTTAAAATATTCATCTTAAACCATCGTGAACAATACAAGAACAAAAGACATCAAATCAAAATACTTACTCAAGTGTTTCTGCAAAGATCATTTTTGGTCGGTCTCTCCGTTTTATCTTCCTTCCACGTCAGATCGGCCGAGTTTTAATCAAAGACTCATAGATTACCTTTGATCCTTTTATTACTTATAACACCTCAAAGAACATCCCGCATTTGGCCTTAAACTCTCCAAATTACAAGAATAAGGTAATCAATTAGCCGCTTTATTGTACACATGTTACTACTCAACCACGCATTGTCGCACCGATTTCCGGTTCCCAGTAGACAGGTTATGGCTGGTTTACCTAATGTGTTGATAGAACGCGTAACAAAAACGGGTTTAAAAAAAAAAAAAAAAAAATTCCTTGAAATTTTCAAAACCGGTAGATTTCGACTACTAAACGGTATGTGCGGTAGACGGTCTTTAAAACGGTATTTTTGGCCTACCGCCGGTAGAATCACAGGTATGCATCAGGGGTTGGTTCAGATGACAGACAGTAGTGTGTCCCTTTGTGACAGTCTGAGAATGTGAAATCTGATGTAAAAGGTTGTTAGTGAGCAAGTCTTTATTCCTTTTATTTAGCATTTTTAACAGTAAAACTAATGTACAAGTGGTTTTGGAGCTTGTCCAGCAAGTTTCAAAGCCATTTATCCATGGGACAAGTGGGACAAGTACTTTCAGAATATGTAAATCGAATCCTGCATTGTTTCCATTGATTGATTAAACCATAACAGACATTTTGCTTATGACTGGAGAATATGATAACAACTTTCTACTAAATGCTTAAAATTGCATTGGTTTTGTATATCTTGAAGATATTTAAAAAAAACAAAAAGATTTTTATGCATTATAGAACAAGTTGTTGGCATTAAATATGCGAATATGCTACTTATCTAGAGTTCCGAGTGCAAGCCTCATTGGTCATAAATGTACCTGCAAGGAGCATAGGCTGACAGCTCTCCCTATATAAGGCAAGCAAAATTAGCCATTTTCAACAAGTCATACAGAGACAAAACCAAAACGCAAATCACTAATATAGACACGGACAGAAAGCATTTTACCTGCTCTTTCTATGGATATACTGTTTCACAAGATTTTGTTAAGAGTCCATCATTCATCATGCTGCCTATATAATCAATAGTCTCGTTCAACCAAACTCTCATGTGGCTTTGTGAGATCTCCGCCATACAAGAGTCTGGTAGAAAAATTAGTTTTTCTTGTAGTGCAAGAATCAGGCTTTTCAAAGTTTGTAAAAATTATTTAATTGGTTAATGAGATTAGATGATGTCCTGTCATTGTGAAGATAAGATGATTTCACATTTGACATACACAGAGACATTTTCTGTTGATGATTGAGACATTCCCCCTGCATAACTAGTGGCATTCAGTTACCCTTTTAAGCTATGAAAATGATTTTGGCTTAATGATTACAGAAAATGTATGTAAAAATGTTGAGATAGGGAAAGATGTCTTTTTAGTTTTGCCTCTACAAAGTTTTCCAGAAGCACCTTCTATTGATATGATAGCAGTGAAGCATTTTACCAGGCCCTCATATTGGAGAGATCTTGTGAAGTCACAAGATAGTCTGTTTAAATGAGACTATACAGTCAGTATAAAAATATATTAGTTGAAATCCAGTATGGCCACCAATTATCTGTAGGATTTTAAAAATATAAAGTCCATTGCCAGATTTATCCAAGACCAAAGAGTTCATGATATTGAAGACTGTAGACCATATTTTGAAAGTGGGGGGTCTTGGACCAGAAAGTGAAGTTCCTTGAATCAGGATTCTTAATCTCTCAATATAGAGAACTTTATTCTTGACCCAGTTTTGAAAATGCAGATGGTATGAGTTAATCATTATACAGTAGTAGAAATGTAGATGGTATGGGTTAATCATTATAGTAGAAATGTAGATAGATTGGGTAGAAATGTAGATAGTATGGGTAAATCATTAGTGTAGTAATGTAGATGGTATGGGTAAATCATTATAATAGAAATGTAGGTGGTATAGGTAAATCATATTAGAAATGTAGATGGTATGGGTAAATCATTATAGTAGAAATGTAGATGGTATGGGTAAATCATTATAATAGAAATGTAGGTGGTATAGGTAAATCATTATAGTTGAAATGTGGATGGTATGGGTAAATCATTGTAGTAGAAATGTAGATGGTATGGGTAAATCATATTAGAAATGTAGATGGTATGGGTAAATCATTATAGTAGAAATGTAGATAGTATGGGTAAATCATTGTAGTAGAAATGTGGATGGTATGGGTAAATAATTATAGTAGAAAAACATGTTGATATCTTTAAATTGCATATAACTGATTATTTAGCAACAACTTTGGTTGTCATAGTTATGTATAAAGGTGACTTCTGTTGTCTTTTCACAAGCAACAAATGTGTTCATAAATACAAATTTGAATTTTTAAAATTCTAATAAGGTGACAGTAAGATAGAGCTATGATTGTTTTGTTTGATATGATACATGTGGATTTCTGTTAAAATAAAAAATAAAGGAATCGCTTAATTTTTCATAATGGTGAATGTACTTATTAACCCTTGAGTTTAGAAAAAGATGGAGATAGCAGTTGCCATTTTGTTCTTGCTGATAAATGATAGGATAGAAAATTTCTGCTCACAATTGTACCTTGTGATTGATCCTAGTTCTAATCAGATCTTGTCCACAGATGTGAATGATAGCACAGCTTTTGACTCTGTAGATGTTATCATTACGATGATATTCACTCATTATCTTTTCCTCCCTTTGCTATTATTATCCCTTGTTGCCTTGTCTGATATGATAGAAAATTTTCTTTTTTTTTTGGCTGCAAGGAAGTATGGTTGAGTAAAGGCATAGGCTAAACTGATGTGATGGAATTTTTATAGGGTTTTTCTTTTTTGGTTTGACCTATTTGTTTTCCTCAAGGAGTGGAAGCTAGTGTTATAATTAAACCAGAGCAAAACACCTGCCCCAACAGGTGAGTGTTTCTCCATGATAATGATTGACAATAAAGAGGAACAAAGAACTTTCAAGGTATGATGACTTCAACTAGATTGTGGTGCTAACCCAGATTGCTTAGTGTCATGGTTTTCTTGTTCAGGTGTACTCCCAAGTTTGTTTCTTCCAAGGTCATATCTCCTAAAGGGTGAATCTCAATTGGAATGTATTCTGTGCCAGTGTCCACTGTGAGTGTAATTAATTATTGTAGATTGAATCAACTTTCAGACTACAAGACAGAAAAATACATGTGACAGACAGAAAAATATATGTGACACACAGAAAAATACATGTGACAGAACCAGGAATTCAAACCAGCAGATTTACAAAATTTTGATCAGTAGATTGGCTTCTAAACCAGTAGATTTTTTATCGGCATTAATTTTACATTTCAAGGGGATTGAAAACAAAATAAGTGCATTTTTTTGCCATAATATGTATTCTCTTCATACTGTAATAAAACAGCAAGTTTTGAACATGGATCAGATTCTGATTCTGATGGAAAATGTTACAATAATAATAAATTAATGTGAGTCAGTATATTGTCAATTAATGAAAAAGGAAGAGTTGTTTATCTTATAGTTCACTGCAAAGATTTTCTTTTGTTTTTAAAATCCAATAGCATTTTTAGTTTCCTTCACAAGATCACTCTCTGGTGACCACTGATGACATTCATTGTGATTATTAAGCTTCACACTCCCTAGTTCTCTGGTCCAGATTTCCCCTTGAATCACTTTGTATTTTGAGAAGAATGGAGAATGCACTCTCGGTATCGGCATTAGAATGTTGCAATGACAGGACAACCATGCTCTGACTGCAAAGAAGTTCTAACTTAGTTTTTCTGTTGCTGGGTTTGTAAGGTTGCTGACTGCTCACCAATAACTCCTCCAAGCTATGTTCAACCCAAGGAGGAAGTTACTGACTTGAGATACATTCCTGAGCATAATCCTCGAGGGTTTCTTCACTTCATGGCTCAGATCCAAAAATCGGTTGGCAAATGTCACCACTGTAAATGAAAAAAAAAATAAAGATTGATTTAAACTTTAACTAAACAATGAAAAAGTACATGATGTATTTATGCTTTTTTGAATAATTTATCCTAACTTTAAAATTAATTATCTTATAATATATTTTAAATTCATTCTTAATTTATGTGCATGAATACTTCAAATAGTTTATGAAATACAAAAGATTCATACCTTTGAAACACACAGTGCAAACCCAGGACCCTTGCTACTCACCTGCACATACTTAAACCCTCATAATCAAGCATTGTTGAACTTCTTGTAATATTTCTTAGACAGTGGCTTCTTAACATTGGGAGAAAGCACACGTTTCTGCATTTTGACATGAATTGAACAAAAAATGTTAGAGCTGTCCTTAAATATTCTTCTTAAAACATCTAGAACAATACAATAACTATTAAACAAAACAAAAAATCAAAATACTTACTCTAGTGTGTCTGCCAAAATAATTTGTTATCATTTATGGTCGGTTTCTCCATTTTATCTCCCCTCTGCCAAAGGTCAGCCGATTTTCATCAAAGGCTCAAAAGACATCATGGACCACCTTTTATCCCTTTATTACTTGTAACACCTCAAAAGATATCCCGCTTTTGGCCTTAAACTCTCCAAATTCCAACAGTAAGGTAGTCAATTGACAGCTTGCTGTGTACACATGTCAGTTGTTCTTTAACAATTCTAATCTCATTGCTCTGCCACGCATCATCATTGTAGTGGTGCAGCATTTCCGGTCCCCAGTAGACTGGTTCTGGCTGGTTTCTCTAATGTGTTGATAGAACATGTAAAAATACCATGTTTTTTTTTTTAATTTTTAATTATTACAAATTCTTTTAATTTTCAAAGGCAGTAGTTATCAACTATAAAATGGTATGTGCGGTAGATGGCCTTTAAAACAGTACATTTGCCTATCGTCGGTAAAATTACACGTATGCAGAAATTTTATGATGTTAACTTTATCAAGCGCCTTTTTGATGATGTTCCACCAGAAAAAACTCTTAACTTTATAAATAGAATGTGGTTTATTTAAAAAAATTTAATCGTATATTTTAAGGACTTGACCCATTTCATCTTTTTGATTTCTTGTATATACTTTTTAAATAACTTGGGCAACGTTTACATTTTATCTTGCAGGAGAAAATATTTACTTTTATTTGCCAGGGTATATATTGTAGATTTTAGCAATTTTTAACCTTGATATTTTCATGCATTTAAAGTCTTTGTATTTTATCTTGAAGGACAACATGTTTACATTGATTTGGAAGGGTTTACCTTTCTAAAGTGTGTTGCAACTTTTCCCTTTATATTTTTAGAACCAAACATTTAATTGATGCTAGATATCCAGGGTTGTGCTGATGTGCCATTAAACCCTCTACATACATTCTTCCAGCTGTAAGCCTAATGTAAAGATTGGGAGAAAGGTTGAGTTTTGAATTGTTTTGATTAAATAGCATCTTTTCAGTTATTGTATACTGTGTGCATGTTTAGAAAATTTAGTAAACATTGCAGTCTTACACTAATCTAGGACAAGTTGGGAATTTTGATGGGAAGCAAAATTTTATGTCATTTGTCCCAAATTTATATAGAATACTGCAAGTTGATTTTTATTCATGGGGTATTGAATTTGTGGATTTCATGGTTGATAGAAATCGGGGTAAAACGATACACCTCTGCCACATATCGATATGATTCACAATACACAGGCTATGATACAATACATTATCGATACACATCTCAACTTGATAGGCTTTTCATCTTTAGAAGGTCTGTCAGTGTTAGGGTGGTGCCGTTTAATATGTGTTGATGTATAGGTTATATTTTCAGTATGCAAATTACAGACAGACATAGAATTATAATCTGTTCATATGCTGTTCTCATCCGTGACAAGATTTTTTTAAAATACTTCCAAACAGACTACCTGTTAGTTTTCAGTGACTTTAATTCAACTTTTTAGGCCATTTCAGGCTGCTCCATTTTGATCAGATGCAGGACTTATCTTGGTCACAATGTCATTTATTTTACACAGCATGAATTATAACTTGATTTATAAGCGAGTATAGATCATATATGTCTGTCAAGACAATAGGATCCCTTTCCCAATCCATGAATATAAGTACTATTGAAATTGTTATTATTTTTTGCAAAACCACAAACAATTTTATCCACTGAAATAAATTAGTCCAAAATAGTAAAGGAATATCCAAAATTGTGGTCCCTTTCATGAAAATCTTAATTCTGAGCAAGTCCTGAAAGATTTGAACTTTTAGCAATTAGATGAATGGAGTTAATTCAAAATTTTGTGTGAACTAGATCACATTTTCACATTCTGTTTTCAGTCACTATGCTGAATTTCACTTTTATCCCCCCCCCCCCCCCCATGCATGTCAAAAGTCAATATTCATTGAAATCCATTCATATGGATTAATTGTACAAATTTAAACATTAAAAGTTCGTGATCCAAATAATGCATGCAAGGAATTGTAAAGGAAGAAAATGTGAGGACCTGTTGCTTTAATTTACTGGATGAGGAAGCTGTGGTTGAGCTTTGATCAGCAGCAGCAGCAGCAACCTGTTGCTAGCATGGTTAACAAGAACCAGTAGTGGGAGGGGAAGAATGATTACTGCTTCCTGTATGTATGATCTACATGTTTAGGATCTGAGTCAGCACAGATTCCTAGAATGGTCCACCTGCCCACTTTAGCATCAGATTTTGCTCAGAATTAGGTTGGTATTGTGGATGATATTCAGTCTTAAGCACCATATATACTCATTTATAAGTTGAGTCCAACTGCAAACTGCACAGACCCAGATCAGCAGGTGTATAATGTGTTGGCTGATCTGGGTCTATGTAGTTGTTAGGAGTAAATAGTAGAACAAACAACATAGACTCTGATCTGCTGTCACCATGTGTCAGCAAATCAGGGTCGATGTTGTTTGTACTTGGACTCGACTTGTAACCGAGTATATATGGTATTGCCCTATCACCTATTTACATCCTCCGACAAACACATCACCCATATAGTCATATGCCACTGCCTCTATGGTAGACAGGTATTCTATTGTATTTACAAGTTTCGAATATGTACCATAATTATGTTTATTCATTAACAAACTGAAGCTAGATTTTTTGTTTTAGCACATAAAAATCCAATACATGTACTGGTAATGCTAGTCATGAAATGTTGTGAAGGGATACATCTAAGCAAGCAAAGCAAGTTTATCACTCGGGTAGGTTACCTTGAACTATATATCACATGCGTAGCTTTGGTGAGACTAAGTTACCAGTTATACTCACATATAAGCCGATACCAACTGCAAATGGCATAGACCCAGATCTACTGTCGCATAATGCGGCGGCAGATCTGGGTCTATGCAGTTTGTAAGGACTAATCAGTAGAACAAACAACATAGACCCTGATCTGCTGGCGCAACACCATGATCGTCAGAAAATAACATTGAGCAACTTTATGGACAGTGTTTTAAGGAAGAGATCATACACATGTACTTTAATAACCGATTAGTAGCTTAGTGTTGTTGGCTTCATCTGCTCCGTTTGATGTTGAGTGTAAGGGATTTATGTTGACAGATGTTTTGATTTGTGCTTATACAAGTTGTAGTACTGTTTTACCCATTGAAGTGACCGTCATTTGTTGTCCTCATAATTTTGTTCTTTTGTATTCTTTATTTGAGGTATTTGTTGATGTTAATCCATGAACTTAAATACCTACATATATGCAAACTTTGACAGGCAAAACCATGAATTTAAGTAATACAAATTTTTTATTTTTTTTTTCAAGACCACAAAAATTGAGACCCACAAAAATTAATGATAATACACAATATTGAGAGGGAGAGAGAGAGAGAGAGACTGATGGATGAATCATTAGTCCTGCAGATTTAAAGATAGATGGATATATAAATACTTGATGTGTATATACCAGTAGATGGATTTTAAGTTCATTTATATTTAATTGTTTAGGCAGTCATTTGGATGGTTGATTTATGAGGGTTATATAGATTAATATACATGAAGAGAATAATAATAATAATAATAATAATAATAATAATAATAATAATAATCGTAATAACACTACTAATAGTATAATGTCATTATTTATAGAAAGTAACTCGGTTTGTCAGTTATAACAATCTGCCTTGAGGCCCTCTCCTATATACAAAATTTACAAAGTATTAACACTCATATAAGGGCAAAGTATTCTTATGCATCTTGTTTCCATTCCTGGAAAAACAAGTACTTACAAGTAAACACTTCTTTATAGACATTATGAAATTAATACAGGAAGCAGGAGGATTGAACTACATGTATAAATTATTATTTCATCCTTTTAATAACTCGGTTTTGAAATGCAGCAATGGAGGGAGCCTATTTGATTTCCTTTGTAATGCAGCAATGGAGGGAGCCTATTTGATTTCCTTTGAATGCAATTCCAAAAGAGTGAGCCATAATATTCAAAACTGTTCCTGAATAGTTCTCTGTTTGGTTTAGGAATTTTAATTTATAGGTTTTCTGCAATTAAGCATTTTTTACACGATTTGGAACAGTGTTAGATGAAACTTTACACATTGTCTTTACCTTTTGATAAATATAATTTTTATAACAGAGATTACCTTGAAAAAATAAATTGTCTTGGTAATATATATTACAGGTTCATCCAGTACACATCTGCATCCAATATACTTCTGCAGGATCTTGTTTTTTAGTTTGAAAATCTTCATTAAATTTGCCTCAGAACAAGTTACCCAAACCATATTGCAGTAACGAATAGGTAGCTTTTATAAAAAGTAATTCTGTGTTTTACAGGTATGTAATATTTAGATTTTCTTAAGAGCCAAAAGTTTGAATTTATTTTCTTTGTTATGTGAATAAATGTGTGGAGACCATTTTAGGTTGCTGTCTACAAAATCTTGTTATATCCGTGTTTTTGACTCCGGTCCTGCTTTGAACTTTTTTAATCCGACAATGTTGCGTCGTCATAATACAAGTCAGTTGAGGATATTGTATCACCTGTTTTAAGTGACAAGTCGTTTATAAATTACAGGAATAAAAGAGGCCCAAGGATTGATCCCTGGGGAACTCCATATTGCATCATTTTCATTGTTGTTTCATAAAACCATTAATCTAGGTATACTTTTATTCTCATTTCTGTAGTTCTCTCAATCTTTTTCTAGGACTTGAATGTAAAAATAGTGAGTGAAAATAATCATCCCATAATGCAAGCAGAAGTCATATTGCAAAGTTTCTGTGCATAGATGGTTATCATCTATCAGTGTTCTGCAATCCACAATGAAGCCAGTATTTGTCATTCTCATTTGTCACATTCATGATCTGGGTAGAATAAACATTGTATTGTATTGTATTGTCATTGAAACATGAAACTCTATAGTGATGTAAATCATGACAAAAAGTATGTAATGTTAGATTAACTGACATTCCATGCATGCCTTTTAAATGCTTTTCAGAAAGTTGCACTTATTGTATTACCCACATTTATGAATATTGATGGTTTAATGTTCAGTGATAGTTTTGCATTCTTAAGTGTGTTGTTGTGGCTTAGGGATTTTCCTAGGTCAATTTTGGAGCCGTATATGGGTCCCATTTCCAGTCCCAAAATTATGTGTATTTTCCCAATTTTGATCAGAAAGGTCTCATATCAGTCAAAGAAAGGTAAATACTTAAATGAAATTCCTCATGAAATACTTTTAACTTTATTTTAAAAATCAAAAACAAACAAAAATCACCTTAAAAACAAAAATAAATCATGGGAGACACCAGTAATCAGTATTTTCTTGTATATAAAAATTTTCCAGTTCAGTCTGATTGCGTGCAATTTTCCCAATGCCATGGTCCTCAGGCTTCATGTTAAAAGATAGGAAAATACATGTGCAGATTTGTCATGGTTGGGAAGATCCTGTAGATTCCTCATGTTTACACATACATGCACTGTAGCCACCAACTTTGGGTCTTGCAGGAACTGGCCAATTTAAAGATGTCATCCATGTGTGAAGGTTCCATAATTTTCCTATGATAAGACCATGCTTTATATTAACCTTCTCCGACACTTGTATAAGAGTTTGTAGAACCTTTTTTTTAAAAAGCCTTATTTATTAATAAGCCAACCTCCATAAAAATGAATGTATTAAGAAACGGTACTCCCTTGTTATAATGCTGTCCATAGGAGTCATAGATGATACATATAATATACTGCCCACCTAATGAAATGGGATAAATGGCCATACTCACCTTATAACAGGAACCATTTTATAATGAAGTGCCTTATAGTGAGGGAGTGCTATAATTATATAAATGGAACCTAAAGCATGTTAACTTTATATATACATGTGGTAATAATATGCATTTGGTTGCTATTGCAGGTTTTGTCTGTATTTTAATGATTCTTATGTTAATTGATGTGCATTACAAGGCGTTATCTGTGATAAGTAAATTTCATTTAATTTTATGGACGTCTTGGTTATAGTTTTACTGCAAAATTATTTTGCTTTATCTTCAGGTTCTATTCTAGGATGCATGATTGCAGGATTGATGCTGATTTTAAGATAATTGCACCAAAAAATCTTAAGGCTACACTTAAATCATCCATAATATTTTCAATCTTTGCCATAATATCTTCATTAAATCTTCTCTGTATTTAGAAAATTAAACTTTTTTTTTCAAATAGAGGGGAGAATTTTACCTCTAACTGTTCAGTTCTAGAATAAGCCCTGTATCATTTAAGGGAAAAATCAGAATTTTCTTGCAATGGCTAAATATGAGCTGTCTAATCACAGCCATTTTTCTTGAAGTGTTAAATCACTGTTTCGGATTTATGGGGTTTGAAAACATAATATCTTTAAATGCACCGGATGTTATAACCATGAATGACTTTAGAGCCTGTTCAAGATAAGAACTGTTTTATCAGTGGTTGAATGAGGTGGGGGGGGGGGGGGATCAGTCTCATTCCTCTGATTCATTCATGGTTTTTGCTTTCCACCACATCAAAATTCTGGTGGTTAACCTCATCAACTATAAAGTGTTACCTTACATTATAGAGCATTTACACGGGAGTGTTCAAAGGAACAGTCTATACATGTAACTTCCACTCATGTTGAACAAGATTAGCCCACCCATTTCTGTGTTATGCCAAAATCTGGAATGTGTTAACTTTTGGAGGTATAGAAGGAGACCAGCAAAGTTTTAAGTGATCTCCAGTTTTAGGGTTGGCTCATATTAGTGTAATATGGCATCCTACATGTAACTTGCAGAGGCAGACAACAGGTGGCTTTTCCTTAAGGATAGAAGTTCTTCTTTGCAGACAGGTGGTTTTTCATTAAACCATTGATCATTAAGGTGAAGCTGAAGTAAGCATATTTAGTCTCGGTCCTATATTACTACTGTGAATTCATTTATTTTTGAGGGTATACACATTTTTGTGGTTTTGTGAAAAATAACACTTCCAATGGTACTTAAATCTGTGGATTGGGGAAGGGTTCTTATTGCTTTGACAGGAATATCATTCTTGGTTGGGTACTTTATTTATGGTTTGTAGCAATGACATCTAAAAAAAATTGATACCTCGTGAAATATACAGTGTACCCTCACTATAACACCCCTAAGTATATTGCCAATTTTATAATTTGGGTATGGTAATGGATCCAATTATATTCTTTGAAGTTTGTTTTATCACTGCTATTTAATTATTTCCATTAATTTTTGTTCTTGGCTAATTGGAATGAATTTTTATAAAGTCATTTCACATCATTAAATATTCAATTTTTGTATTTTTATGTACTATTAAGACATAGTCCTTTTGGAACATTCCTCATTATAAGGTGGCCTCATTTATAACATAGGTCATTTGTGTTGCTCCCATAAACAGTGTTATAAAGAGGGAGTACTGTAGTTAATTCACAGTTTGCAAGTTACATATATTTTATTCAGAAATGGAGTCTGTTTAATTACCAATAGTCTTGAAAATGCATTAAACCAGCGGTCAGCAGTGACTTTCCAAGGCACAGATGTTATAATTACTGACAACAGGAGAATACTGGTAATTTTCAGTTGTCAAATATTCATTTGTAATGAAAAAGCCATCTGAAAATGTTATTATTGCCATTGGTGATTTTAGTGATCATTAACAACAGAGTATTAGCCTATTGGGGAAATTCACAAGAATTATCAGTGAAACAACTAAATACACAAGTACACAAGTCTCTTTCCCTATCTTTATGTAGTAAAATTTTTAATTAAGTTTTCATGACATGTATTATTAATGCTCATAAAATCTGCTTCATTGCTGATTTTCACTTGTAGTTGTTTATGTTCTCAGAGTAGGGTGTTGAAATGAGGGCAGTGTCTATTTTCAGCAACCAAACAGTATCGAATTTGCTTGTATTTCAGCCAGTGAAAATTAGTCTTTCGGAATCATGTTGGAGGTCAACATGTACATTTAATCCACAGGTCTACCAAAGAGCAGATCATCTGCTAATTACACATAATTACGATATCATTTATTGACAAATCTGGCACCTACGTAGGATAAACCTTGGTCCACCCCAACTTGCAATAAAATGTGCCAATTTCAATAGAGGGTCAGAATAAAATAACATTGCATCAGATTTATTCAATTTTTTTTTTTTTATGAAGCCTATGTTAGTGGGTATAATAAGTGAGTTGTAGCAGTCACTTTTTTTATTTTTGTGGTGGCAATGCTGTTGTCATTGTTAACAGTTTATTCAGGTTTTGGTTAAAGTTTTTCACTTGCACATACATGTATTTCATAAATCCCGTGATAGATTCTGATCATACTTGGCTTGAATGAAGTTAAGACCATTCATTCTTTGGCATGCTAGCTCACCACTTGTTCCTTGGGGTTAAGACCCCTGTCATGTAAAATTTATGTCAAGGTTTTGGTTACAGTTTTTTAATTTGCTAATATTTCCCAAACCCCTTGATATAATCTCATCATACCTGGCGTTAATTATTATGAAGCTAAGATAATTCATTCTATGACACAATCACTTGTCCCTATGACCTTGGGGCAAGGTCATATTCCTCAAATATTTGTGTGAAGGTTTTGGTTGAAGTTTTTTCATTTGCTTATATTTCCTAAACCCCTTGATGGATTTTCTTCATACATTGAATGAATCATTATGAAGCTAAGACAGTTCTTTCGTCGATATTCACACTTTCCCCTTCGACCTTAGGGTTAAGGTCACAGTGAAAATTTGTGTTCAGGTTTTGGTTAGTGTTTTTTTTCCCCCTTCATTTGCTTACATTTCCTAAGCCACATGATGTATTTTCTTCATATCTGGGATGAATCTTTATGAAGCTAAGACTATTCATTCTCCAACATGAGCTTTCATTCCTTTGACCTTGGGGTCAAGGTCACATTCATAGAAAATTTGCATTAAACTTGGGTTACATTTTTTCATTTCCTTATTTTTCCTAAACCACTTGATGGATTTTGTTCATACATTGGATAAATCGTTATGAAGCTAATTAAATTCATTATGTGACATGCTTACTCCCCATTTTAGACCTTGGGGTCAAGGTTACTTGTTTTACAACAGTGCTTTAAATCATGGGCTCAACATGAAGGCCCTGGCCTTTTGATTAGAGGGTCAGTCAGCTTGAAACGTACCATTTATAGCATTAACATGATGTAAATGGAAACAGTGTTTTAAACAAACTATAATGGAATCCATGGCCGTACCCATAAGAGGTACCATATATTCTCGCAGATAAATCAGATCCCACTGATAACTGCACAGACCCAGATTTGCCATAGCATAATGCACTTGCAGATTTGGGTCTATGCAGTTTGTAAGGACTAATCAGGAGAACAAACAACATAGACCCTGATATGCCAGTGCATTATGCGATGGCAGATCAGGTTCTATGTTGTTTGCAGTTGGACCTGACTTATAAGCAAGTATATACAGTAGGTAGCAGGTTATGCGGTTGCTTGATACTGAAGGTTGACTATTTGATAATGCATTAAAATCAGTCTTAGTGCACACCTTCATATTAAGAACACTTACTTAAAAGCTACAACCCCTTATTGTAAGTGTTCTTACATTTGTCACATCTATGAAAGGACACCTGTCCATATTGAACAAAATTGTGTGGCCTCTGGAGTGTCCTCTATAGACATTCATGTGTCTGTATAAACCAGAGGTCTGGACGAGGGATATCAGTATAATGTAACTGTATTGCTCAACAGAGGTGGCCACTGTAGCAGGTCTGATCCTACTGACCATTTTTAATTTAATTTCAGATCATGCTGGATTATGGAGATTCCTGTCTGGTGTACGTCCTTGGAGGAATGAATCATTTTGAATGCTCATACCATGTGCAACAGCAAAATTATGATGAAGGAGAATCATGGTATTATTTTTGTCATTATTGATGCTTCATAGGAATTTGTTATTGTCAACATGCAACTAACCTGACCTTTGTAAAACATCTCATCTTTAGCATTCTCTCAGTTCAAAATTTGGTTCCTGTATAAAATTTTCCTGAGGACAAATTTATATAGGATTTCTGTGACTAACCTTTTATATAGTTTGAATGTAGTGCTCATGTTATACATTTCCAACTAGTGAGGTCAGAACATCTAGGCCAAGTACCTACTTAAATTTTATGAAACCAGGTTCTGGTTTCTGGTTTGACAAATACACCAGGCATACTTATTCATGGAGTCCATATTGGTTGAAAGTTTGAGTTAGCAGTCACTTTTCCAAAGACATCATCAACAGTTTGTTAGGGTTTTGCTTAAAGTTTTTCATTTGCATATATTTTCTAAAGCCATTTATAGATTCTTATCATAATTGGGATGAATCATTATGAAGCTAAGATTCATTCTATGACATGCTGCCCCCCCCCCCATTTTTTAAAACTTGAGGCCAGGATGACAGTAATAGAAAATTTTCATTAAGGTTTTGGTTCAGGTTTTTTCATTTGCTTATATTTCCTAAACCCCAAGGTGGATTTTCTTCATATATTGGATGAATTAGTTATGAAACTTAGACAATTTAATTGGTGACATACTCACTCCATCTTTTGACCTTGTGGTCATGGTCACATGTTTTACAGCAATGATTTGATCATGGGCTCAACATGCAGACCCTGGACTTGTGAACATGTTGCATCTTTACTTGGCTAATGTTCAGATAATTAAAAGGTTGTAGTTTTCCTAGAATACCATATATACTCACATATAATCTGACACCAACTGCAAACTGCATAGACCCAGATCTGCCATCGCATAATGTGCTGGGAGATCTGGGTCTATGCAGTTTGTAAGGAATAATCAGTAGAACAAACAACATAGACCCTGATCTGCTGGCACATTATGCGACGGCAGATCAGCTTCTATGTTGTTTGCATTTGGACCCGGATTATATGCAATTATATACAGTTGTTTCTACTGCCATACATCTAACATGAGAGTTTTGGTTCCTACTTGCACAGTGTCCTGAGTACAAAATTTGATCTCAGACTCGTATGTCCAAAACTTTGTGTGTCTGTAAGTTCATGCAAAGAAAAGGTAGAGTTTTTCAGAATTTTTTTTTAATGGTGTCTAGTTTGTCCTAGATGAAAATCATGCTGATCTAACATCCAATATGGCTGCCACAGTGACTAATTTAAAAATCTTATCAATCAAGAATATCAGAGAAAGATGAAATGGTCTTGTAATGAGTTCCCAGAATATTTTTTGGGGGGAGTAGAATGTCAGTCTCTTTTGTTTACTCCAGAAAGAGCCAGAATTTTACCGTCATTTCCTAGAAGTATAAAAATGATACTGACCTTTTCTGATTCCGTATCACCATACTCTCAGTCGAGGCTGAACTAATTCTTCCTCGTGATTTCCTGGTTACAACTGAACAATCGTGAACAGCTGTGCCGTAGCCCCACTTGTCATGCACAAGGAAATGAGTAAGATTCTCTCTAACAAATCTGTTAAATTGAAAGTTCCAAGAATTTGTCCAATCCCACTGTAAATAACTCAAAATAATGCTGTCATACCCATGCAAAGTCCATATCAGAGCCTCTCTCAATGTTCTGCCAGAAACAGTTCAACCAATATCAGCCTGGGCCTCAGAGACAATCTTTGGTGAAATCTTCCGTGATGCAAAATTTGACAGCTGCGTAATAACTGTAAATCACATATATGGGTCTGCTTCCCCATTACATATTATTTACGGCATTAATAGTGAAAATGAGTGACTGTTGTTTCATGTACTTTGTTCATAAAACTTATATTCATGCACATACCAGCTGATCAAAATGTAAATCAGTTTATGATTTAAGATCAAGTTTGTATTAAAAAGGTTGAAATGTTAAATAGTTTCTTTTTTCTCAGTTAGCACGATTAAGCAAAAACCGCTTGAAGTGGAATAATGCAATATGATATGCATGTTTGTTTTCTTATATAGATGACCTGATTTGATTTTCTGGCCATTATAGCAGTTTTTCCAATTTTTTTAATTGTTTAATCTTTGGGACTTTTTTTATCTGCAGTGGGGGACATATGTGGTTTCCAAACACAAATCTAGTTAGTTTGTTACATATCTTCAGAATGGCAAAAAAATGAGTGATTGCTGGATTTTCCTTCAGATACAAGGGGAATAGTTTAAGATGCATTGATTAGATACCTTGGCCATGACTTTTACGAATGGCAGCGGTGAGATAATCTAACTTTTAAGTTTTTTTGTCCAAAATTTTTATCATTGAAGCAATGCTCAAGATAATCTACCATTCAGTTTTTTTGTCCTAATATTTATCTTTGCAGCAGCTGCAGTGGTTTTTTGCGATAATCTATCTTTCAGTTTTTGCGTATTCAGATGAATACTTGGCATATATTAAATTCACTGTTTGAAGGGCAAATCTTCTCCTGGTTTTAGGACAAAATCTCATGCACACTTCCTCTTGTACATTACTTTATATCCTTCATTTGCTTTACCTATTCATGATACAATTCAAGTTTGCACATGTAGGGTGCAAGGTAAAATATTGACTGCATGTCAATAGTAATTGCTCTTAGTATTACCGTATGTACTCGCATATAGGTCGATACCAACTGCATAGACCCAGATCTGCCATCGCATAATGCACCGGCAGATCTGAGTCTATGCAGTTTGTAAGTCTAAACAGTAGAACAAACAACATAGACCCTGATCTGCTGGTGCATTATGCGATGGCAGATCAGGGTCTGTGTTGTTTGCATTTGGACCCAGATTATTCGCAAGTATACATGGTAAATGAACTTTGAAAGGGTGTTCCATGTAGAATCTGTACTTATAATTTAAGAGTACTTACAATTTAGGAGAGGGAAGCTGCAGTAGCTAGTTGGTAGAGCATCAGACACATAATCCATGGATTGTGGGTTTGATACCTGCCCAGGACAGCCCAGGTTGGCTGCCTTGATGTGTCCTTGGGAAAGGCACTTGTCTCCTATTTCCTTGGCATGATACAGCCAATAATGTGCTCAAAGTGCTGTTAAAAGCCAACCAACCAATCAAGTTATAATGTAAGAAATTGGAGCCATGATAGCTGGGTTGGTAGAGTGTCGGACTCTTGATCCATTTCAGAGGCCTGTGCACTATTGGTGGCACACATAGGTAATTGACAAATCGCCAAAACAGAGAGAGCTATGCCTACTGATCAGCACAGCATTTTCTGTTCAAAGATTTTCTTTTAAAAATTTTAAAACTTCAGTAGATAGTAATTTTTGATTCATATTTAAAATTTCACAAAATTTTAGTGAAGTTATAACAATTTGTATACGTACATATTATATGTTAAAATTAGTCAAGGTGACAGACCATCAGTTAAACAGGTCACTTTATAGTTTGTTATACTTATTGCCCATGACATTATTATGTAATAAATCAAACGGAGCCCTGCATCTTGAGAGTGGGCAGGGTTCCATTGGAATGCTGAATCAACAACACTTGACAGACAGTTGGTGGTAGGCGGGTGGGGCTTGGGGATTTGTCAGTTAATTTGTGCTTACAAGATTTTTTGCTGTTTCCCACATGTTAACATACTGTATATATTCGTGTATATGTTGGGTCCAACTGCAAACAGCATAGACCCAGACCTGCTGTCACATAATGTACCGGCAGATCAGGGTCTATGTTGTTTGTTCTACTGATTAGTCCTTACAAATTGCATAGACCCAGACCTGCCATTGCATTATGCGACAGCAGATCTGGGTCTATGCAGTTTATAGTTGGTATTGGATTATACTCTTGTATATACTGTAATCTTGTGGTTTCTATGTATGCCACTGTGATGCAGCTTTCGACTTATTTCAATATCAAGTCTGAACAAACTCCTTGTATTGGCAGTCTGGGACAGGTTTAAAACTTTGTACATGAAAACCTAGAATTTTGTATTAAAATATGAAAGAAAGAAATCTGAATTTGCATGCATTTTGTTGTAAATCTCCATTTCTCTTCAGTTGGACAGTTTCAGGAGTTTTCAAGCTCTTTACATGCCAATTTTTATCTGTCCACCAGTATCCATCTGTCCATCCCACACCATTACAGTGTGAATTTACATAAACAGCTGAACATTTATAAATGTAACTGTAAATACTTATTTACATTTAGATAGAGAATATCTGATAGCTTTTCACACGTCCTTTGACCCTCTAGATTAGGGTTTGTCTTTCACCTTAACTCCCTCATTCCAGAAAAGCTGTGCAAAAGATAATCCATAGGCACAGATTATTTTATATATTGCCATTCCTGGGTAGGTGACATAACTGGATTCTGACTTTTCATTGGCAAATACTGATGGGATTAATCACCCTTCTTTGACCTAGATTTTGTATTTCTGTTGTTGAAGTTTTGTATATGTTTTATGAACATTTAAGTCTATTCTTGCTCTAAGGGTATTGATACGCCACCTACTTTTTATACAAATGTAACTGTTTTTTTCTAGTATATATATGTTTGATACAAATTTAAGATTTTACATTACAAGTTTAGATTCTGATATATCTCAGCTAGGGTATTCTTTAATTAAATTTATCCTGTCTCTGCTAGCAACTCAAGTGTCTAGGAATGAATTACACAGCAATGAACATTAGGTAGGTGATATTGGTTTTATGCTTTGATGGATGTCTTTCACATTAAAGAAGATTCACCTTAAAAGAAAATCAAATAGAATGTTATAATTGCATGATTCATTTAAGAAAGAAAAAAATGAAAATAATGTTTAGAAATTCTGCTTAAAGTTAAAGTTAATGTAATTGGCAGAGCATGTTATGTTATGATGTCCATCTGTATGTCTGTTATAAATTTTGTTTATGCACAATAACTGGTCAAAAGGTCAAGGTCACTGACTGAAAGAAGAAATATGGTTTCCGCACAATAACTTGTGTTCTCTACCATTTACAGCTAGCAAACTAGTGGCTTGAAAACAAACAAATATTTAAATTGACAGTATTGTTATGTACTGCAAACATCTAGAGTTTCCAATATTACCCCTATATTTATACAATTTTTGTTTGTCACGCTTATAAGACGACCCCTACTCTGCATGAATCAAATTTTCAGTAAAAAATGTTGACTTATAAGCAAGTATATACATTAACTCTTTCACTGCAACTGATGTGTATATCTGCTGCATACATCTGCCTTGCCGCCCCAGTGATTGATAAATCGCTTGTAAACAAAGCACTACTATCCACAGTGACTAATATATCCGCTTGCTGGTTATGCTCCCTATACCTCAGTGACCGATAGATCCACTCTGTATGTTCATGTTACAATCGGTCTTATTGGTCAATTATTGGTCAATAATGGGAAGTAAAGGACATTTAACCAGTCAAAATAGAGTTAACAAATGAATGTTCTTACTAAATCCAGGAATTTTTTGCAATTTTGTACCATGTGTTAGTAGTTGACAGTGGAAACAATGGCTTTTGCTTACGTTACCGATTCAGAACCGAATTTTCATGTTTTTCCGAGGATGAACTTGACAATGTTGAATTAAGAAGTGTTGGCAATGACATTGAACTATCTTCTTTGTCAGGTCTGTCTGAAATTGAGACTGAATCTGATGATGAAGACAGCAAAGTGTGGACAAGAGAGTCATGTGCTCCGAATGCCAGTGTTTACTGAAGTTGTTGGCCCAGCTTTAGTTTTAGATGAGGGGTAGAAAGAAGTTGACAAATATTGCAATGTCTGTCTGTGTGTAAAGCATAACTGCTTCTATAAATACCATGAAGAGCAACTTAAGAAGTAGTAGAACACGGTGACTAGTTAAACATTTTTAAGTAATTACATGTATATATTTGACCATAAACTTTGTATAAAAGACTGACAGATAAATGCTAGTGTTCAGAAATAGTGTTTTGTGTTCTCTTCATGGATTTTATACAATCTTGTGGATGTCAGCAGGATAAAAGAATCAAACAGACAGTATAGCTTTTATATATGCATGGTTGTAGTTTTACATCAGTCTATTATACAGAAAATAACTAACACAATTAGCCCATATCCCCAAATCATTGGCTAAACCGTTATCATTTGGCTGCAGCAACATCAGGTTCTGGTACTCAGCCCCCAAATCAGCTGCTGTAGTGACCCCAGTAGCTAGGCAGAGCAGTGAGCCACTACAGTAGCACTAGTAGTTAAGGAGTTAACTCGGCCATATCAAAATCAAGTCACTGACTTAATTTTCACGCTTGAGTGACTTTGTATTTTCAGCCATTTGTTCATTATCAATATCTGGGACCCTATTTGACCTACACTAATGAAAATTGGTACATGGTTACAGCTAAAAAAATATAACTCTGCTGTATAAAAAGTAGGTAAAATAGACCTGATTTTCATGCTTGAGTGACTTGTATTTTCAGCCATTTGTTTGTTGTATCTGCAATATCTTGGAGTCTATTTTATCTACTCTTATGAAAGTTGGTATGTAAATGCGTCTTAAGAAGAGTAACTCAACCATATAAAAACTAGAAGACTGTGATCTGATTTTCACACTTGAGAGACTGTTGTATTTTGAGGCATTTATTCAGTGTGCCCTAAATATATTTTGTATTACTGCATGCTTACATTTATTTGGAAGGGTTTATCTAGCTTAATTTGTTTTGCAATTCTGTCTCTTTATGTTTTTATAACTTAATTTTTAAGGGGCACCATAGCCAGTATTGTGCTGACATGCTTTTAAATCCTATACATGCATACAAACATGCATTGGATCCAATTTCACCTCCACTCATAAAACTTGGTATGTGGATATATCTCAACAAGAATACCCAAACCATAGAAAAAACTAGGTCACTGTGACCTAATTTGCATGCTTAAGTGATTTTTGTATTTTCACCCATTCATTCATTATGCCCTCAGTGTCACAGACCCTGTTTTTGCCTACACTACTCATGAAAATTGGTATGTGGATGTATATCGACAAGAATAACTCAACCATACCAAAGCTAGGTCACTTTGATCTAATGTTCATAGTTGAGTGACTTTGGTATTTTCATCAATTCAATTGTTACATCACTAACAGTGGAACATATTCTTGTTGAGTGTGTCAGCTTTTACCCTGTGAGACAGAAGTATTTGAAAGGAACTCTATAAAAAAAAAACACATTATGATGATGCACCACTAGAAAAAATACTGGATTTTTTTGAGGAAATGCGGTTTATATAATAAATTGTGACCATATATTTTAAGGATTTTACTTGTTTTTCCTGTATCTTTTATTTCATATACCTTTTACAGAATTTTAACATCTTTACCTTTTATATTTTATCTTGTGGTACTTAATGTTTACATTAATTTGGAAGGGTTTATGTTTATAAAGTTTTTGTGCAATTCTTCAGTTTTACATTGCTGGAACTTTACTTTTAATAGGCACATTTATGCTGAGGTGCTGTTAAACGCAAATAAATACATGCACATCATTTGTTATGAACATAGTTTCTTGGACCATATTTAACCCACATTAATGAAAATTGGTATGCTGATGCATCATGAGGGTAACTCAAGCATATGAAACTAGATGACAGTGTCATAATTTTCATGCTTGAATGACTTTTGTAGTTTCAGCCATTTGTTCATAAAACTCTTAATATCATGGACCCTGTTTCTCCTAAACTTATGAAAATTGGTGTAGGTGCATCTCAGGAAGAGTAACTAAACCATACAAAACTGTCACAGTGACCTAATTTTTATGCTTGGATGACTTGTGTATTTTCAGCTATTTTTTGCTTACACTGTTAATATCTTAAACTGTTTCTTTCAAGAAAATGAGCTCACCTCTCCTTCGATAATTCAAGCTGGATAACTCATGAACCCACTTATAACACCGGGTCAGGTGTGGATCCCATTTTTTCTTCTTCTAAAAAATACCAAAAGTTATGGCCCATATTTGTTGAACGTGAAGAAAATTGCGATCAAATTTGGTAAATGAAACCGTTGATATATCGCTTGTTTTATCATCAAAAACAGCAGTTAGTGCCTGGAAATATTTGATTCAAAATTATGAAATTAATAGCTTTAATAAAAGCAGTATATTTTGTTAAATTGTCTTTTAAAAAACAATTCTCATTACACTGTAAATAACAATATATGATGAAATATCAATCAATTAAATCATCAATAATGACAACTGGTGGCAAAACTTAAAAGAAATAAATACCAGTTAGATAAGTCTTGTCAAGTGAAATTCATATTTTATCTTTTAATTCGGTTTCAGTGTAATCATTGTAAATGCGATGTGCCCTCTTATATTCATATGCGAAAAATGTCAGTCAACTGTTGGAGCGATGTCCACAAGTATTTCCGTAAGAACCTAATCAAGTACTGTGTTTTGATCTCTGACTTGCGGAAGTGTTGATTGCATTGTTACAATCAATTGAAAGTTAACTTGCATTGCATTAACACATTACAGTGAAACCCCGCTATAACGCGAATTCGGATATAACGCAATTGTCTCGTGGCTCCCAAAATTTCATATATTCATTCGCACATGAATTTTTTTTTCTTCAAAGTACGAGAAATAGTGTAATACAATGTGTATATTACAGTATCATTTTAGGGAAGAGATCGCGTATGAATTCGAGTATAATACATTTGTGGCGTGGTTCCTGAAGTTTTATATACATGTACATGTATTTTTATTGTATACGGAAAAAATTTTTTTTTTTTAAGTACGAGAAATAGTGTATAAAAAGTTTATTATCATTTTGGGGAAGAGATCGCGTATAAATTCAATCGTGGTGTGGCTTCTGAAATTTAACAATTTCACCAATTTCTTGAAGTGTTATGCCAAAATAAACATTATCGGAAATGTTACTTATTACTGATTAATGAGTAAAGCCAGTAAGTCTTCTTTGTGTTTGTCTTCAATTCATTCTGTAAACAATCATTGCTCAAACAATAGCCGACATGTTTTTCTTCAGCATACACAACCGAGCATCAGACAATTATTCTTACGATTTAATAAACATCAAAAAACGTAAGCCGCCAACATGTGTGCTGGACTTCAATTCATCCTGTATACAATCATTGCGCAAACAATAGCCGACTTACGTTTCTTCTTTAACTGCATACACAACCAAGCACCAGACAATACGGTGGTTGATCAAAGATTGTCATATGTGGGTGATTATGTAGAGACTGAGCTTGGGCGGCAAGATCAAAGATTGTCGTATGTGGGGTGTTTATGTAGAGACTGAGCTTGGGCGGCAAGATCACAGGGAGTTCAAATAACCACTCTCTGTTACTTGGCACTGAACAAGTATCAAACTCGTGGCTCAATCAAAGGGTTGTCGTGTGGGAAAACAAAGACGGATCGATATCAGATAGTAAACGGTGTTGATACCCTATTCATGCTATACATTAGACATGTATACGTTGTTCTCTGAATAAAGTAAAATAAAGTAAAACCCCGCAATAACGCTTTTTCCGCGATCAAATTTTATGGACCCCAAATATCGCGTTGTAGCGGGGTTTCACTGTAATTAGTCTTTTGTATCAAATCAAGTAAAGGGGGTAGAATACAAAAGTTCAAAGGCATGCAAATCCTACCTGTGTAAGAGCTAGTGGTCACGGTAGTGTGTTAAGTCAACTTGTTTCAGTTGACTAATCAAACACTGAGAACACAAATTACACATAACATAATTAAAGTAACTAACATGAATCAGTAGTTTATTATACTCATTCACAAATGTGATCAACGATAGCAAATGAACCTAGCTAAAGGTGTACTAGGTGCATGAAAAGCTTAGTTTCACAGATAGTGTTCATTATGGAGAAGTGAGTTCCAAAGTTTGTGGTATTTTATGTATACTATACTATACTTCAAGTATAGTGAACTTAAAAATTCCTGAATTAGCACCCCAAGGTTTGCGCAAGAATGAGCAGAAATTTTGCTATAACTTGCAAAGAAATCACAGCATCACTATTTTACTAATATGCCAACAATATAATTGAGTTTCAACATTGTTATTTCTCTGAATAAATGTCCCTCTTTTTTAAAATAAAGAATCTTGTATTCTGAATCTGCAGTAACTTAAAAAATATATCCACATTCACATGCAGAAAGTGGTAACAGAATACACAATGTTATCGCTGGTACATGTGTGATGTGTGTTGAAACAACTTGGAGTAAAGTTTTGAACAAATCTTGCAGAAATTGGATATGTTGAAAATAAAGGTAATTTATACAGTAAAGTAAAGAACTTCATTAGAAAAAGCTATTTATTGACAATTATTCCTAACGCAAATATTTAAATGAGTATTCAACCGCTTAACCTGCCACCCCACCCCCACCCCCTAACTTCTCACTGTTGATGCCCATGCCTTTCTTAATTTTTTAGAGGTCCCTCAGTAACTCGTGCCCTTGTTTATGATGCTATGTTTTTGGACCCCATTGTGCGTGAGTTATTGAGAGAGAGGTGTATGTTGATTCACATTGGAGAGAGTAATTTGGCCATATCAAAATTAAGTTACTGTGATCCAATTTTCACACCGGAGTGACTAATGTATTTTCAGCTAATCATCTGTTACACCTTCGATATCTTCAACCCTATATCTCCTACATGCATGAAAATTTTTATATTTATGTAATTTACAGTGTGTAATTCAACCATACAAAAACTAGGTCACTGAGCTAATGTTCAGGCTTGAGTAACTTTAATATTTTCATCCTTTCTTTTCTTTTGCCATTTATATCTAAGACCCTGCTTCATCTACACATGAGAATTGGTATGTGGATGCATCTCAAGGTGAGTAACCAAACAACACCAAAGCTAGGTCACTGTGACCTAATTTTCAGGATTGAGTGACTTGTATATTTTCAGCTTTTCTTTTGTTAATGCCCTTTATATCCTAGACCCTATTTTTGGGTGCATCTCGGGATTAGTAACCAAACCATACCAAAGCTAAGTCACTATGACCCAAGTTTCAAGCATGAGTGACTTTTGTTTTTCATCCATTCATTCATTAATCCTTCAGTGTCTTGGATCCTATTTAATCTACACTTATAAAAATTGGTACCGGTATGTTGATGCATCTTAAGGAGAGTAACTCGATCATACCAAAGTAGGTCACTATGACCTAAGTTTAACACTTATGAATTTTCAGCTTTTTGTTCATTATAACCACAAATCTTGGACCCTATTTGACCTACACATGAAAATTGGTATGTGGATGTGTCTCGAGGAGAGTACTGCAATGACGGTAACTCTTGGGACACTACAAGTCTTGGAACACCCTTAATTATTTTCAAAAATAAATTTTTTATGACCTTTAAAAGTTGGGTCATGAAATTAGAGCAACTTTTTCATGTACTATAAGTCTCGGGACACCTTAGATATTTTGTTACTACTGATCGCTCTGAGTATTTTATCGATTGTAACAAAGGGATACTGGCATTGCCTTGGGATGTAACAAAGGGGTACTGGCATTGCCTTAGGACAAAATTCCCTCTCTACCCAACCCAAGCCAGTTTCAGGGTTTAAACAATTAACTGGCCTGGATTTCTGTTAGAACACAAAAGACAAATCCACCATGCAATTATAATCAAATGGAGATGCCAAAACAACCAGCTTGCCAAAATCAAACGTGGAATGAATAATGTGTCGAAAATTATGATTTTGTGTACTCTGTCCAGTAAAAATTGAAGTCAGATTTATACAACGAACCCATGGCCATAATCAATGCAGAAAAAAAAATAGTTTTGATTCATCAGGTGCGACAGGCTTCCATTTTCTCATGTGGCTGTTGTCAGTCAAGTCTGACCCATTTATTCTCTGCTTTGCATAAAGATTCATTTGATCTATGATCAGATGTAAGAAATCCTAATAAAAAAATAGCCTAAATGGTCTATAGGCTTGATATTCTCCATTTATACATTTAATTTTGAAATACCACTGAACAGGTTGTTGACTGGCATGCCATCATTTTTGTCCATCCAGCATGTACATCAGACTCGTATTAAACATCATTTTCAGGATCAAAATCACTCACTGGCATTTCCAGTAACACTTTCCCAGCTCTAATAATCTCATATACTTCAAAACTTTCAAAATAACTGTCTTCATCGCTATCATGAGCCAGTATTTGCCGAATCAAATCATCATCTTGAGATGAACCATGTTCGGAGTCAGCCATATTGAGTTTTCTAGGTAGTGCTTATCATAAACATGCATATTTGTAAAACTTCTTCGATGAATACCAAGTTAAAACTATGACAAAATGCATGTTCCAGGGCCCAATATACCAATCAAATTTAGTTTAACAACCATTCATGTCAAGCCGAAGTATCAGGATGTGTAAACAGTTGCTTACCTGAAAAATGACTTAAGTCATGACAAGCAGTACGAGACCTCTACTGGCAGTGCAACTTATGTCGCGACTATCACTTTAAGGGTTAATTTAAGCCCACCAATTTGTGTCTTGCTTGAATTAGCAGATTGCAAGACTTGGGCATCTTTTTTTTGGACAAGAGAACAGTGTTTCATCAGCTTCTTCAGCATTATAATTGTGTTACAGCTTTTGGAAACCATATACAGGAGGGTATATAAAAACGGGTTTGGTTTGGTGTTTATGGCACAGCAACGCAAGCAGGTTATTTAGTGCTGAGGCAGTTGGAGTATAGTGCTTTGCCCAAGGATACACCACAGTAGCTAACGCAGGAATTCAAACCCGCACCCTTTTGGTCGTCACGATTCCAGCACAAAAACCTCTGAGCTATCGCAACACCTGCCCCCATTAGTCATTTCCTACAGCATGCAGGAGGGTTTATAAGCCTATTCTACATCCCAAAGTCCATCCCAAAGTCCATAGGGATTGTATATAAAAGCAGATTCTTTTAATAGATGTATTACATGGAACATTTGTTTCTTAAAGTCAGCAGAATGTTGCATACTTTGCCCAGTGGAGAGCAGCATAGATTCTGATACTGCTATTGCATACTGCATTGGCAGATGAGAGTCCATGCTGTTGTATCTTTTATCTCCAAAGACATATGTAGACCATGATATGCATTATATCCAGATGAATATGGTAATGAGTTGTATTCAATATAAGTCTTTGCTTCAAATATATTTTTCTTTTAAGATATTGTCTCCTGTGCATAAGTGCAACAGATTTGTAAAAAAAAAGTCAGTCATAAATGCAGGAGATTCATGCAAGTTCTGGATTACCACATATATGCATACTACTGTAGTATCACTAATTTTCGTTGGGTACCAATTTTCGTGGATTTCGTTGTTGCCCTGAACCATGAATTTAAAGACCCGATGAAAAATTAGCCACATATGATAAAGAAGCCCCTCCCCCACCTCACCTCATTTTTTTTACTGTTTGATTCCTAGAGATCAACAAAGCTATTTGATAAAATCAGTGTCATTTCTGTAATCTGGTAACAAATATTAGCTTTTACACATGTTCATTTTTTAACCCTTTAAAAAAAGAATTTAAAAGAGTTTTATATATTGTTCAATGCACACATATCCATATGGTATCCAGTAGCTGTAATTTCCACTCACTGCCTTAAATCAGTATGTTGTGAGATAAGTAAGGATAGAGAGAAACTAGAAAAAAATATAAGATATTCAAACAGTGATATTACTGAAAATGAAAAAAAAAAAGAATAAGAAATGATTCTCTGAATGAAAATTAGATTTAATACTTATTCAAATTGATTCTTCATTCAAGTGAAACTGCTGTCGAAAAATTTAAATCCTCATGAAAGCACATCTCATTTTATCCATGCATGTTTAATCCCTATGAACAACATGACTGTAAAACACTAAACTATTGCTTGAAGCACAATTACTAATGAAACGATGTGAATAAACACTAATTACCACAGAGTATTGAAGCTCACACTTCACTGATTTTCTGACAAAACCACTGAATCAACATTGTGTCAACCATATCAGTTGGTACACACAAATGTTTGTTGGATAAATAATCCTGAAATTGCTGAATTAAACAAGTCCAGTATTCTTAAAGCCACGGATAATTAGGTCCAATTGTTCACACATTTTGGCGTGAGCCGCAATTATCTATTCAGCATGAATTGGCTTGATTCATGAGGGTTTAAGTAATGTCTAGTGGTTGAAGTTTGCAGGCTCAAACAAAGCAGTGATTCCATTGTTTTTCAATTTTGTTAGCATCTTCACACTTTGATTGGCTCTGAACACATCAAATGTTGACACTGACTGAAAATCGCATTGAGCGAGGGTCAGCTGATCACGTGTTCGGTTCACATGTGGAATGATGACATTATCCAAACCGACTGGATCTAAGTTGAATTTTACCACTCTTCAGCCATTGAGTTAATGCCATGGTCTTCAGAAAGTAAGGACAGTGTTTTAAGGAAGAGATCAGACACATAATTTTATAACTGATTAGCTTAGTGTTGTTGGCTGTGTCGGCTCTCTATGATGATGAGTGTAAGTGATTTATCTTGACAAGTGTTTAATTTGTGCTCATACAGGTTGTAGTATTGTTTCAACCATTGAAGAGGCTGTCGTCTGTTGTGTCATAGTTTTGTTCTTTTGTATTCTTTATTTGGGGTATTGCAGCAGTTAATCCATAAAATTATATGACCACAAATATGCAGACTCAGAGAGGCAAAACCACAAATTCAAGTACCCATGAAAATTTCCTTTCTTACAAAACCACGAAAATTGAGACCCACGAAAATAAATGATACTACACTATTTCCATCCCACCATTTTTGTTCACCTTAATATCTTGCTAGGATAATGTTAATTCTATACGTCACAATTCCCAATATAAATTCCCAATATATCTTCCACTCAGCAGGTACAAAGCTGTGATTGTTAGCAGTTTTAAAGTATATAGTACAATTTTGTCCAGTCTTCAGAAGCAAGGTAGTGGAGTGGAAAAGAATGTATTTAGAAAAAGAATCAAAGAATGTCCTTTTATATCTATTCACATATTGAAGTACAAGGCCTGCGACCTCCACGTACTATCTTCTATATACTGATGAGAAAGCTCTCAAGATTGTAAATTGGCCTGACTTCACTAGGAGGTCTACAATGACACAGGGAAATTTTAAATGAATGGGGACTAGATAAAGTGTATCATCATTCTGCATAATATATTTGGGGTTGATTGACGGGATGGATCATGTTGTATGGCATAACTTTGTCGATTCATTTCAGTAGGTGTATTGTATACAAGTCCTTTTGGCTCAGTCAAGCTTCAGTTTAACTCTTACTTTGCTATATTGGAGTGAGTGGGAGTATTCTATGGAGACCATTTGTGGTCAAATATTTTGATCCAGCAGGTGCATTAATTCAGTAATATTCATAGGAATCTTGCAGTTGGAGGAATTGGACTATTGTATATGTATCATTCAAGCTGGATGGTTCACAGCATCAGCCACATTAAATAAGTACATGTACCTGAAAGTAGATATTTTTAATTGCATAATTGTATAAGGTTTAATTGTATTGTATTCCAGGAAAAAGCCAGACTGGTTGGCAGCTTTACTACAGTGTGTATGCTGTGTGTAGGATTATTGATTTTCTCCATTGATGATGCTGGTTATGATGATGACATCCAATGGGGTCCCACACACAGATGGAAAAGACTGGTTTTGTACAGACAGTTGATGAAGGGGATTAAGCAGTCATGTAAGTTTTGTTGGTGTATTGAAGCAGTTTTCAAACTTGTTGATTAGGACACTTTTATTAAGCAATGATTTCAAACAGCTGTAAGTTATATCAGCTTATTTGCTGGGCATGGAATCAGCTTATAGGGTTGCATATGTTTTGCAGAGACACCCTTATTTGCTGGGCATGGAATCAGCTTATAGGGTTACACATGTTGCAGAGACATCTGTATTTGCTGGGCATGGCATCAGTTTATAGGGTTGCACATGAGACACTCTTATTTTGAATAACCGTATAAATTTTGATCGTCTTGTTCACCTATACCAGGGAGCTGTGGTAGCTCAGTTGGTAGAGCATTGGAATCGTAATCCAAGTGTTGTGGGTTCAAGACCCACCTAGGTCAGCCTGGGTTGTCTACCTTGGGGGTGTCCTTGAAAAAGAAACTTGGTTCCCATTTCTTTGGCATGATGAAGATATTGCCAATATGGTGTTGAAAGTGCTGTCAAAAACAAACCAAGTAACCAACCACCTATACCCTCTAGAGAGGACATGTGTATCAACCAAACATAATCTGTAAAAATGCCACTTTCAGCTCTGCCTTTTCCACTTCCAAAATCCTCAGAACCTATTTGTAATAGGAATTCATTGATGTATTTAGGATCTGTCTGGTTAATTTAATCCTTGATGATACTCCTTGGTTGGTGCATCTATTGTTACCCTAGTCTATCCATCCAACCATCTGTCTGTCTGTCCTGATGAGTTATACATTTAGATCAGTTTTGTGGGGCATTCGTGTTTCATAAACGCATTTCTAGTTTTTTCAGGGTTCCCACACTACCGGGAAATCAGGAAAAAGTTGGGAGAAATTATACATATTTTCCTGACCGGGAATAGTCCTTGAATTTTGCAAATATTGATAAAAGTCGGGGGAAAAAACCAGAAATTTTCAGCCACCACTTTATAACAGAAAAAAAACACGTAACTGAGTCATAATTGAACTGATCTTGAGTTAAATTTATTGAGTTCCTACCGGAATTTTCAGAAGTTGCAGTATGGATCATTTTAGTCTACAGATAGCTCCATATTGTTATATCTTCTTATGTAGAAGGTATGAAGACCAGTCTAGTGTCACAACAACCCAACATGTCTGTGATGCGTGATCTCAGTAAGTTTAAGAGATAAATAATACAGCTTATCTTCTTCCCCTGTCTCCATTTTGATATTTAAAGTTATCGAAATGGTATTGTAATAAAGCTTATTATTTGGTAGTTAGCAAAGGGAACACGGTGATAAATATTATCGTCAATATTAACCTTGACCATAACTTGCCTTTGATGTGAATGTTACTATCAAACATTGCTAAATATGTTGAAATCTACAAACTGCTGGGGCAATTTTCAATGCTGAATCTGAAGCTTTGGTTGTAATTGACAATGATTGCATTCACAAGGGCTCGTATTGTTGCTTAAAATTTACTTAGAAATAATATATATACTATACAAGGGACGACACTTCTCCCTTTTCTCCTGCGACCTATTTAAGAATCGACACTGATATTTCAAGCTGCAAGTCACATAGCGTAATCAATTTAGCAGAGATGTTTAGCTCAGAGATTTGACTTTTAGACTCACATCAAAGGAAGTCAGCACACAGAATCTTTCAGAAAATAGCTTGATTGCATGTCAAGTAATAAAGGACCATATACAAAGTGTTAGAGCATTGAAGGTATTAGGTGTGTCGAAGGAACTCCTACAGTCAGCTCAGAGTGCCAGGCAAAAGTACAATATCCATTTAGAAGCTCAAAGGACAGAGAAAGAAAGAGAAAAGAAATATATGAAGATAAAACTAGTGGAAGAAGAAGTTGGAACAATGAGAAAAAAGATTAGAATGTTAGAGTCTGACATTAAGATGTTGTTTACAGATGCAGACAAAGCTTCAGATAAAGCTGAAGAATTACATAGCTCTGCTCACATAACAAAAGCAAACACACTGTATAGAAGAGCTAAAGATAAAGAGGAGGAACTTGAGGTTGTTAAGAAGGATTTCAATGAAAAAATGCATTTGCTAAAAAATACGTAATATAACTGTTTGGTCATATTCCTAGGCAGAGTTCTACCTTGGTCAAGTTGAACATGAAGTTGAGAGAATTGCTTCCCTACAAAAGATGCATGCATGTTATCAGAGTCTGGTCTCTCAACATTTTCCACTGAATCTCAATCAGTCCAAATGAGTATATAACTGATATTGATTTTAGATGACAACCTAACATTTTGCATCTGTTGGTTTTTTTATACTGTGAAATGTTGATTTTGTATATCATGCATATAGATTTCAAGTGGTACATGTACCAATTCCTAGTATTTGGTTTTGAATTTGCTGATATCAGTAACATTCATATTCCATAATTATATGCTATATCAGTTAATAGATGTTGTACTTGGGACATTGCTTTCTTGATTTACAGCTGATTATTCTGATTTCTTTAGAATTAAAAGTTTGAAAAGAAAAGAAAACTAATTTCAGTTCATTTTTCTTTTATTATTTCCTCATCCCAACATATGCAGTTTAGCCGAGTAAAGTTAAAATTGTTATTCTGTAAATTGAAATGACTTAACATGCAAACTTATATGAATTTCAATAGTTCTACTTGTTTTTTGTTTTACATAGTCGTATGTCTAATTCAGATATTATGGGAGAGTCTCAAAATAGAAACAGCTTTTGATTTGAAAAATGTACGTTTTCTAATCTAAAATGTTCTTTAGTTACATTCAGTAGTGGTCATAAATGAACCTTGAAAAAATTAATTTCATACTGGAAAAAACATGGAAAAGACCTGGACATTTTTCTTTCAAAAAGCGTGGAAACCAAGTTTATTGTGCTTATGCCATATTCTTTTTAGGGAATATATGTATTTTAAGTCAGTTAAGCCATTTAAACTTGGGATATGTTGCCCATTCAAGTACATATGTATCCATGTGCCTTATGAATTTTGTTTCTACAGCTTCAGCCCCATTATAAATGAGTAGTACACCTTCAACTCCATCACAAATGAGTATTACACCTTCAGCTCCATCACAAATGAGTATTACACCTTCAACTCCATCACAAATGAGTATTACACCTTCAGCTTCATCACAAATGAGTAGTACACCTTCAACTCCATCACAAATGAGTAGTACACCTTCAACTCCATCACAAATGAGTAGTACACCTTCGACTCCATCACAGATGAGTAGTACACCTTCAACTCCATCATAAATGATTATTACACCTTCAACTCCATCACAAATGAGTAGTATACCTTCAACTCCATTATATGAGTATTACACCTTCAACTCCATCACAAATGAGTATTACACCTTTGACTCCATCACAGATGAGTAGTACACCTTCGACTCTATCACAGATGAGTATTACACCTTCAACTCCATCACAAATGAGTATTACACCTTCAACTCCATCACAGATGAGTAGTACACCTTCAACTCCATCATAAATGATTATTACACCTTCAACTCCATCACAAATGAGTAGTATACCTTCAACTCCATTATATGAGTATTACACCTTCAACTCCATCACAAATGAGTATTACACCTTCAACTCCATCACAATGAGTATTACACTTTCAACTCCATCATAAATGAGTAGTACACCTTCAACTCCATCACAAATGAGTATTACACCTTCAACTCCATCATATACAAGTATTACACCTTCAACTCCATCTCAAATGAGTATTACACCTTCAACACCATCATATATGAGTAGTACACCTTCAACTCCATCATATATGAGTATTACACCTTCAACTCCATCTCAGATGAGTATTACACCTTCAACACCTTCTCAAATGAGTATTACACCTTCAACTCCATCACAAATGAGTAGTACACCTTCAACTCCATTATATATGAGTATTACACCTTCAACTCCATCTCAAATGAGTATTACACCTTCAACTCCATCACAATGAGTATTACACTTTCAACTCCATCATAAATGAGTAGTACACCTTCAACACCATCTCAAATGAGTATCACACCTTCAACTCCATCACAAATGAGTAGTACACCTTCAACTCCATCATATATGAGTATTACACTTTCAACTCCATCACAAATGAGTAGTACACCTTCAACACCATCACAAATGAGTATTACACCTTCAACTCCATCACAAATGAGTATTACACCTTCACTGACTGTGGCTAAATTTTGTGTTTTAAGTTGATTTCTCTGTTCATTATACCAAAAGAAGGTCACTGACCTACGTTTCACATTTTACTTGCTTTGGTTAAGTGTTTGTGCCCAATTCATGACCACATAGTTTTTTGGCATGCTATATGCATACTATTCTACCTAAAATCATGAAACTTGAGTGGATGCATCTTGATAAGTACTGCACCTTTGTTGCAAAAGAGGTCTCATTCGTTTCAGTGACTTTGTTTAAATTTTGTGATTCAAGTTTAATTAATGGTACTGTTCTTGCTCGAGTCATAAAACTTGACAATTGGATGCATCTCTGTTGGTACTACACCCTTACACAAAAGAAGGCCATAGTGACCAACATTTGATGCTTTACTTCCTTTCCTTATCTACACAAAAGGCCCTTTCTTGCCAGTGTAGTTGAAAGTAGGAATAAATATCTTTATTCAGTGGTAAATTTCTATATGAATGACTATAGATTGTATATTGTGATAGGTCACTCTCAAGACGCTAACAGTATTGTACATGTGAACGAGTTTGTGTTAAAAGAGTGGAATGCATGCATTTTTGTGTTAGAAGAGTGGAATGCATTAAAAGAGTGGAATGCATGCATTTTTGTGTTAGAAGAGTGGAATGCATGCATTTTTGTGTTAGAAGAGTGGAATGCATGCATTTTTGTGTTATTAGAGTGGAATGCATGCATTTTTGTGTTAGAAGAGTGGAATGCATGCATTTTTGTGTTAGAAGAGTGGAATGCATGCATTTTTGTGTTAGAAGAGTGGAATGCATTAAAAGAGTGGAATGCATGCATTTTTGTGTTAGAAGAGTGGAATGCATGCATTTTTGTGTTAGAAGAGTGGAATGCATTAAAAGAGTGGAATGCATGCATTTTTGTGTTAAAATAGTGGAATGCTTGCATTTTTGTGTTAGAAGAGTGGACTGCATGCAATTTTGTGTTAGAAGAGTGGACTGCGGACTGCATGCATTTCCTGTGAGGCTTCAGCTGTAGAGGTTAATCAGGATGATTCATGATATGTGAACTATGCTTGTAATAGTGATCATACTAGTTGTCACTCCAGAGTTACTCAAAGCCTGTGACTTTCATCAAGTCAAATCTGGCTTCTGGTGGTAGACAATAATAATAGCTTCTAGAGCAGATTTTATGAACAATGATTCGAAGAAAAAAAACATATGTAAAACTTACTCTCTGGATTTTATTGACTCATTATAGTATCTCTAATTAGATGTAAAGGAAAATGATTTAAAAAAACAAAATTCATTTCTTTTATGTGCTGTCACAGGGACCAACATTTTGTGGGTCAAAATCACATTTGTCTGAATTTAGTTTCTGCATGTTTAATGGTAAAAGAAAGGCTGGACTGGAGAATGAAGACTACAAAAACCTTAGTAGAGGTAGTTGTCATGATGTAATTCCATTGTAATGAAAAAGCTGCATTGCTGCATTGAGTGCAAATTTTCCAAGTGTTTGCTGTTTTTAATATCCTTAATTGTTTGGTGAAATCTGACACTAATTGAAACTATGACAGGCACATTATTTTTATTACAATGAACTATTTACAGCAGTTACTCTTCCATACAGTATGGTTTTTATTGATATCCATATGTACCTTTTACCTGATGGTAAATTGTTCTGATTGTTGACTTGATTTGCTGAAAATTGTGTTTTCAGGTTTTCATCACCTGCTTTATCATTTATCTTGCCTTTCCAATTTCGACTATCGGCTTTTCTTACTTTGCTCTCACCTGCTTGATCATTTTAGTTGATAAAGTGTAAATACATGTATTATATAAAAATTGTCATAAAGTTAGCCAGAGAGCAAACGTTTTATTCACTGTAATGATAGCATATAATAGATGTATATTGCAAATGGAAAATTACACAAATTGTTGTGAATATACAGTAAAACCTGCCTTATTGTATACCTCCATATAAAAATCACCTGTTCTTAAGGAACAGTTTATTTTCCTTTATATTGATTGTCTTATTTGACCAATATATATATATATATATATATAGGACCAAGTCCAAAAAAGACCAAGTTTTGTGATCTCTTCAGTGTCTTTTATAAACAGGTGTCTGTGTACTGAATCTACCATATTTGTACAAATTTAATGATGTTTAAACATGATAGTTTACATTAAGTCAAAGGCGACTTTCCTGCTGCTAGAAAAGTGCAAGAAATTCTTCTGCAATGAGTATTATATAAAAAAAGATTGCAATGACATATCTGTGGAAATTAATTGATAGTAAAATTCATGCAAGCATTCATATATTAAAACTCTATTAATTTCCATCTTAGGTCAGTGGTTTGGTGTTTTATGGCAGAGAAACACAATTATGTTATTTTAGTGCCGTTCAGTTGGAGTAAAGTGCCTTGCCCAAGGACACACCACGGTAGCAGACCTAGGCTGATTCAGTGGTAGGATTCAAACCCACACATGAGACTGGCATGTTAATGACTGAGTCACCACTGTTCCTGCCTCACTTTTGTAACCTTTTACAAATATCAGGAGAGTGCATATAGGACCTATTCTACATGTTTGAGCCAGCATTGGGTTCTTAAGTCATTAATGCAAATATACTGGTAGTAGACTGTCTGATGTATATCAAAATGTAGATACATGATTAATGATTATGCTACCATATCAAGTAATATAATAATATTTTCAACATAAGTCTTGAGAACAAACATATTAGGAAGGCAGCATGACCTACAAGTAGGATTAAAAGGTTCTGGGTTCAAGCTTTTCCCTGACCATTGCAGTTGTGTCCGTGGCAAGACATTCAACCTCACTTGCTTTGCTTAACCTAGCTTTAAAAAGTAGTGGCATCTGATAGAGGTTAACCTGCAAATGACTGGCATCCCCTCCAGGGGAGTCGTGTACCCTAAGTTTATGCCATTGTAATTGGGCAGTGAATGGTTCTTCATTGAGCTTAGGAAAACTTTAATGTATGCGACAATGCGTAACAGTTATAAAATGATGCTAGGCAGGTATCCACAAAATGATTTATTTCTCACCAAGATTAAATACAAATACTTGAAGGGTAGAGGTAATAATATTGTTTGTAACTTTGTTTGTAAAACTTTATTTTATGGGAAAACACTCCGCTCATACAGTTGTTACTTCTTGTTGGTGTTATGGGCAAACACTCCACTCATACAGTTGTTACTGGTTGTTGTTGTTAAATGGAGTAGAGAAAAGATGGTCTCTAGAAATTTAGAAATATATACCATATATATTCACTTGTCCAACAGCAAACAAATTCACATAATATTCTGGCAGATCAGGGTCTATGTTGTTTGTTCTACTGATTAGTCCTTACAAACTGCATAGACCCAGATATGCCAGTGCATTATGTGACAGCAGATCTGGACAGTTTGCAGTTGGACTCGACTTATAAGTGAGTATAGATGGTATGTAGATATAGTTACATTAGTTAGTTCATTTAAACATATTTTTTTTGCCAGAAGTGAAATACAAACGTAAATGGCAAATGGAAACAAGTTTTTGTAACTTATTAGTTCCTCTTTAGTATATACTTACAATTATTAGCAAAATTTATACACAATATATTACAAAGGCATGTTGAAAGAAAGGAAGGAAGAAGGGGAGAGATCGAGAGAAAGTGTTGGTGAGCATGGTTATTTTGGTAGGTAGCATATGTGATGAGAATAACGCCAGTGGTTGTGACAGACTTAAGTTAAAATGAGTTGTATTGGTGATGTATTTTGGATTTTAAGCATTATAAAAGTATTTGTATCAGCTGAATATAATCTGTTGCTGGGGAGAATAATATTTAAATCAATTTTTGGGTTTTAAAAACTGGAAGACTTTGAATTAAATTTGTCTGTGAATAGTATATAGCCTTCATTCAGAGAAAAGGTGGTACCGTATATATATATTCGCGAATAAACTGGGTCCAAATGCAAACAACATAGACATTGATCTGCCGTCGCATAATGCACCGGCAGATCAGAGTCTATGTTGTTTGTTCTACTGATTAGTCCTTACAAACTGCATAGACCCAGATCTGCCGGCACATTATGCTATGGCAGATCTGGGTCTATGCAGTTTGCAGCTGGTACCGGCTTATACGCAAGTATAGACGTAGTTGTTTTCAGTTTGCCAATCCAAAGGAGCAAGTGGGATAGTCAGTTGCATTAACATGAAATAGGGTTGTACTCGAGAGTGCTACAATTATGTCATGGATACATTCTGAACATGATCTTTAGCCTTAGAAGTGGTCTGTCCTACTTGAAATAATAAAAGAAGGATCATATTGATTCAGAATAAAAGGCTTTAAAAGAGGCATTTTCCTTACATTAGAGAATGAATAGTATACATAAGAGTATAGTCATTCACTTTTCGTACTTGCTGGTTCCTTCTCTCCTTGTAAAAGGACAAATAGAGTTACTCACTTTTCGTACTTACTGGTTCTTTCTCTCCTTGTGAAAGGGAAAATACAGTTACTCACTTGTTGTACTTGCTAGTTCTTGTCTTGTGAAAGAGAAAATAGAGTTACTCACTTTTCTTGCTAGTTCTTGTCTTGTGAAAGAGAAAATAGAGTTACTCACTTTTCTTGCTAGTTCTTGTCTTGTCAAAGAGAAAATACAGTTACTCACTTTTCTTACTTGCTAGTTCTTGTCTTGTGAAAGAGAAAATACAGTTACTCACTTTTCTTACTTGCTGGTTCTTGTTTTGTGAAAGAGAAAATACAGTTGTTCACTTTTCTTTCATGCTAATTCTTGTCTTCTTGTGAAATTCAGCTTGTTAGCTAATTCCAGTGTAATTAGCTTGATTTTCAAAGGAAGGGTGACATAAAACTCCATACTCAATTAAGACAATCCAGCACTGTATAAAATGTACCATATTTACCTGATTAACAGGATGTGTATAGGTTGTCCATATACCATATTTACCTGATTAACAGGATGTGTATAGGTTAATAGAGTAGATCCTTGCCTTTATTAACTTGAGAAGTGGTAGAACAAGCTGGTTTTGTCTGGTTACAATACAGTTTTAAAAAAGCCGCCTTTACCATGGTTTCATTAGCTCTGCTGGTCAAAGACCAGAAGAATTTATGCAATTGGCATTGTGCGACGGCAGATCTGGGTCTCTGCAGTTTGCAGTTCGATCAGACTTAATTGATGAGTATACATGGTATATGTATTTTGGATGTTGTGTCTTGGAGCAAACAGGCACTCAGATCTGTCTTATTTTGCTGTGGGGTAGGCATCGGTCAGAGGTCACATTTTCCTAGGCAATATGAACTCTTGTTCCAGAAATTAATTTCTTAATCACTTTTAAAACTTTGTTCTTTTTCAGGGCTATTTTAGAATGAAATTATTTTGGGTTGAAGGCACTTTCAAAAGACTCCACAACTAGTGACATTTTTAATGGAAGTGTTAACATAAATAACTTCTGACAATCTCAGTTACCTGCACCACCCAAATTGAATTAACCCAAGTGCCTTGTGAGCTCCCCATACCTTTAAATCTATAACCTCCCTCTAACAATTTACATTTACTATATATACTCGCATATAATCCGATACCAACTGCATAGATCCAGATCTGCCGTTGCATAATGCGCCGGCAGATCTGGGTCTATGCAGTTTGTAAGGACTAATCAATAGAACAAACAACATAGACCCTGATCTGCCGGTGTTGTTTGCATTTGGACCTGGCTTATACGTGAGTATATATGGTACTCATGCTCTTTAAAAAAGACCGTTGTTTATTAAAGATTCAAACTGGCATTGTGAAAATTCTTTAAGATATTTGCCACTGTTGTATAACAATACTCTTATTTTTCTACAGGGTGGAATAATTGACCAATTTATATTTTTCTACAAGGTGGAATAATTGACCAATTTGTATTTTTCAAGTAATTAGTTGTTTCAAAACAAAACCAAAGTCTTTGAAAGCTTGAATGGGAAAAGTTAGTATTCTTTCGGGATTGTTAGTGAATATGTTCTCCTGTTTTCACTAATTTTACTGTGTAATGTTTTCACTTGGTAATTTTTACTTTTTCATATAAATGCAAAAATTCAAGGACAACTTCTCTTACACAATTCATTGTTGAAATATCTTGTATGAAATAATTATATTTACTGGTCTTGAAGAATTCTGTATGTTAATTGCATAGCAGAACCTGAAAAATAATGTTTATATTTGAATTCCATTGCTATAGAGTGGTATTTTTGTAGGTCTCTCCTTCAATAACTAGCGAGCAAAGGAGTCCATAAAAATCGACTGCAACATAGTCGAGGACACAAGATAGCGAGGGAACTCAAATTTTGGTAAACAGGGGAAGTGGGGTGCTAACAATTTCGTTGATACATGAGAATGATAGTCTCCATTGTCCTACACAAATATTCATCTAATGGATTTTAATATTTAAGGATATCAGATTTGAAGAAGTCTGTTGAAGTCAATAAATTGATAAGAGACTTTTAGTAAAAATCAAACTGACATGCAGTACACACAATTTCATGGGTAAGTAAAGTTGGAGTTGCTTCCCTTTTAAGTTCGGAACATGTGTCACAACTGCAAGCAAACAGTAACAAACTAAAACTTCACAGCTAGATTTACACTCGTAAACTGCTGGAGTTGTTTATACCAGTAAATTCCTCAAAATAGTGATTTTAATTATAACTATATACTTTTTCGTCAGTACCACATGGCAATGGCTAGCTACAACCATATATCATTTGTACTAATAAAAACAATCGGCACATGGCAGTTACATGGTCCCGGAACACTACATACAGATTGGGAAAAAAAATTCTGCCAAAAAGAAAGTGCAAGCACAAAAATTTATTCATTTTTATTTAGAATTTCAAGTTATTTTCGAATGTATCACTGCTAATTTTGAAGAACGATCCACAGATTAGCCAAAGGCAAAAACTTTGGAGTTGTTTATGGTATGTGATTTTTGGCAAGAAATTGGGCTGACTCTACAGAGGGATATTACTCTGATGTGGCACCTTTCATGTATTGAAATTGGCTGAGACAATTAATCTGTTAATTACCTTAGGTCTTCATGCCAAGGACCATTCATTTCTCAACAGTTGTCAAAATAAATCCAGCTTAGCAACTGAGTTAGCACCTAAATAGGTTCCGAAAAACACTTGCAGGCCCTAAGTTTTACAAGCCCTACGTTATTCATGGTTTGTATAACTTTAAAAAATCCTTGAAAATAAGGGTTTGTCTTGAAAACTCTTTTAATTTTGAACAATTTTGTTTTTATCTTAGAATAGTTGTAGAAATTGTTGAAAAACTCCTTGAATTTTTCTCAGAACTCGTTGAGTTTATCTGATGGAATACAAACATTGAAACTGAATAAAATATCTAACTTTTTAATTCCGAATTTTTGTTTTGTACATATTATCTAAAAGTAATGAACAAATAATTAAAATGTGATGAAATTGTGTGGATGAAATGACACATGACATAGATAGTTACCTGATTGAGTAGTGTTCCTTTGCTGTAGTGGAACACTAATTAATTTTGTGTTATATCTTCTACTTTTTGGACCTGTTCATGCAATGATAAACAGAAGTAACATATGGAAAAAGTTCAATTTCTGTAAGAGAAAATATTCCTTGAAATTTTTTGGGATTTCCTTATAAACTGCTTGAAAATTCCTTGAAAATCAGCTTTTTTTTGGGACAGTATGAACCATATTTATTACTTTGTTTAATCCCACCCTATATTTAAAACATTCTCCCTTTTTTCCAAAAATGGATGGGGAAATTTCCCTCCCATGTTTTCAGTTCTAGAAAAGACACTATTCCTGTGTGGAACAAAAAAGAGCCAGTTAAATAATACATTATTTTATCATTGACATCTTTATAGGTGTTAACCAATCAGAAGTTGTTATTGATTCAGCTAGGTGATTGACTTGACACTTGTCCTTGTTGTGCCTTTAAATTTGACAGTATATATGATCATTAATCTGCACTGTTTTGTTTTTTTAAAACATATTTCACACCATAACATAAAAATTCCACTCGTCAATTTACTAAGTTTTATTTCAGATAAAAAAGATAGGTTAACACGGTCAAAAGTTCTGACATAGGACTTGGGATAAGGTCTGACATGGGATTTTGGATAAGGACTGACATGGAACTTGGGATAAGATCTGACATGGGCCTTGGGATAAGGTCTGAAATGGGCCTTGGGATAAGGTCTGAAATGGGCCTTGGAATAAGGTCTGACATGGGCCTTGGAATAAGGTCTGACATGGGCCTTGGAATAAGGTCTGAGTAAATATAACATTTTCACCAACTGGAAAAAGAGTTCTGACCCGTAGACTACATTTATGGATATTATAAATTTAATTACCATCACATAAATTTAAGTTCTCGATTGTGTACCGTATCAAAAGTTTGTGGATGACTTGCATGTTAGATAAGAAAAAAGAACCTATTGATTTGGAGGTTTAAAGGTTAAAGGTCTTGGTCACTGACTGAATGAAGAAAAATGTTTTTTGCTTTAGCTCTAGACCACATACATTGACCAAAGTTTGTGCACATGCATATGGAAGAGGCATATTGATTTGGAGATCAAGCGGTCAAAGGTCCAGCACCCTTAGCACAAGTTTGTTACTACTACTCCTCCTAAACTGCTTGTAGGATTGCCTTGAAACTTTATACATACATTCATTCCATGGTTTAGTTGGTCCTAAATGAAAATTGGTGGTGCTCGGACATCCAATGTTGCCACCACAGTGGCCACCTTGAAAATCATGTTATCACTACTACTCCTGAATGGATGGTCATATCAGCATGGGGTTTTCATTAAAAGACTTCTTATGATGTCTAGTTGGTCTTAAATGAAAATGGTGCCAATCTGACCTATATGGCTGCAATGACAGCCATCTTGAAAATCTTGTTATTGCTATTCATCATATCAAAAGGCTACTCATCATATCAGAATGGGGTTTCCACTAAAAGACTTCTTATGCTGTCCAGCTGGTCGTAAATGAAAATGGTGCCACTCTGATGTCTAATATGGCCATCACAATGGCCATCTTGAACATTTTTTTATTGCTGCTCCTCCTACATGGATGGTCATATCAGCATGGGGTTTTCACTCTAAGACTTCTTCTGCTGTCTAGTTGGTCCTAAATGAAAATAGTGTTGATCTGACATCCAATATGGCTGTCATGGCAGCCATCTTGAAAATCTTGTTATTGCCACTCCTCCTGATTGGATGGTCAGATCATCATGGGGTTTTCACTAAAAGACTTCTTGTGATGTCTAGTTGGTCCTAATTAAAAATAGTGCAGGTCTCACGTCCAATATGGCCGCCATGGCAGTCATCTTGAAAATCTTATTATCATTACTCCTCCTGAAGGTATGGTTGTATCAATATGGAGTTTTCACTTAAAGACTTCTTATAAGGTCTAGTTGGTCCTAAATAAAAATGGTGCTGATATGGCATCCAATATGGCCACCGGTGCAGCCATCTTAAAAATCTTGTTATCACAACTCTACTTGAACAGAATGTCATATTGATGTGGGGTTTTCACCAGGCCATCTGATGTCCAATATGGTCGCCACAGCAGCTGTCTTGAAAATCTTTTTATTGCTACTGTCCAATAGACTTCTTATGATACCTAGTTGGTCCTAAATGAAAATGGTGCCAGTTGTACATCCAATATGGCTGCAATGAGGACTGTCTTAAAAATCATGTCACTACTCCCCCAGAATGGATGATCATTATGACACACGGTTTTCACCAAAAGACTTGTCCTAAATGAAAATGGTGCCAGTTGTACATCCAATATGGCTGCGATGACAACTCTTAAAAATCTTGTTGTCACTAATCCCCCTGAATGGATGATCATTATGACAGTTTTTTTTTTCTTCACAAAGTCCTAAATGAAAATGGTGCCAGTTGTACATCCAATATGGCTGCAATGAGGACTGTCTTAAAAATCATGTCACTACTCCCCCAGAATGGATGATCATTATGACACACGGTTTTCACCAAAAGACTTGTCCTAAATGAAAATGGTGCCAAGCTGACATCCATTATGTGTACCATAGCAGCTTGATATCGAATATGGCCACCATGGAATCCATCTTGAAAATGTTGTCATTCCTTTGAAGAAATTGAAAATCATATCAGCATGGGGTTTCCACCAGAAGACTTTGGATGCCTTGTTCGTCCTAAATGAAAATGGTGCCAAGTTGACATCCAAGATGTCCACCACAGCAGCTGATTGTAAAATCTTGTTATCGCTGAAGAATATTAAAGATGGTTTCAACACTCAGCAGCTAAAAGGAAGAAATGGTCTTATCTTGAATTCCTGGAAACTCTTTTCAGCCAGTAGAGCATCAGGTCCTTTGAGAAACTCTTGTTGAGTTTGAATGACACCTGCACGCTCAGTCCGAGGCACCTTCCTGCATGTTATAAGAGGTGACTAATAAAGGCAGGACCATTAGTGGCTCAGTGATTAGCATGCTGGGCTTGTGTCTGGAAGGGTATGGGTTTGAATCCTACCATCAGATCAGCCCAGGTTGATGGTTGTAGTGTGTTCTTGGGCAAGGCACTTGACTCTTCTTTACACTTTGGTGACGTAACACACCAAACCAAACCAATTAAATTCAGTTTGAAAATGTTAATTAACTTTCATAGGGTTTTCTATTTGGAACTACTCTTCTAACTTTCTTGTGAGGAGTGTATTTCCGAACATGATGGCATAGAGTAATGAGTATGAGACAAGAGGCACTATGGGTAATTTTAAAGCATGGGAATTACCAATTTTTTTTGTTTTAGCAATGATATTTGAGTAATCACCCCTTCTCCTATTACTACTGGCCTAGCTATTGATGATGTAGAACTTACTGACTTGCACAACAGCATATGTTGTGGTAGAAAATCATTGCAATGTCGATTTATGGAGCGAAAGTGTGCTTACCATACAGCAGATGATAGATCCAACCGGACAAGGAATCTTCATTCTTCAAACCATGCACATAAAAGTTTAAAACTTTCCAGGGGAAAGAAATGCAATGGGGATTGGATGAATTCGTTGAGTGCCTGCCATTGTTGGGAATAGTCAAAGTTGCTGCAGATGAATCTAATTTAGTAATAGGAAGAGTTATGTATCTTGCTCTTTCAGAGTTATGGGCCTGTATGACAACTTAAGCATTAGCTTGAACAGAAACTTAACATCTTGCTCTCTATTTCTTCCTTTTATTTCTCTGCCAAAGATGAGAAAATAATAATAATAATAATAATAATAATAATAATCAGCCTTCACTTTATCTTATATAGTAGCTGGCTGAAACTGAAAAGTAGAAGGTATGTCACCATTAAATGTGCTCAAAAATGATGTGTGAAATAGCAGTTGAAATAGATGGCACAGCTGGAAACTACATGGCAATTTAATTTGGTTGATAATGAGAAGGCTGGTTATTAATAATAATGACGTTGATTATGATGACGATGTATATGTAGAGGGTAACTCGTGAAGTCCAAGATAGTCCTTGTTACATTTTAAATGGAAAGCCATAAACTGTATATACCTACAGTATTTATGATGTAAAATATAAGTATCACAATGTCTGTGTTAAACTATTGCTCTAGCTTCCACACAAAAACAGGTAAAACTACAATCTGATATTTCAGTAAACTGTTCCAAATTTTGAATGCAGGCTATTGAATAAGTTCAGAGCCCAGTAGTTTATCGCAAACAATACAATGCAAAAAAGAAAATATTGTAATATAGACACATTTGTTGCTTTTATGACAGGTATCACAAAAATGAAACTCGCTATTTTGCCATTCATCTTTTGTCACCATCTGGTGTGTGCTGTCCATATGCTGTCAGGCCTGTACACTTACAATGACTATATCTATTGTTTTCTTCAAAACTTGGTGCAAGACTTTGCATATTACATTTAGTTGGAGACATAACAGCACCACATGCATGTCTTGGTTTGTGAAAGCAGAACGTCTATGAACAATGTCCTTGGACAACAACCTCTACATTGAAGGCTATATTTTTTGTTTTCTTGTTTTATAATCATCAGACTTTGCACATTAAAGTTACTTAGAAGCCTTTAAGAGTTACGTGCTTGGTGGGTAAAGGGTCAACAAGTTGAAGGTCATGGTTCCTGGGCAGAGGTCCAAAGGTCAGGTCAAGGTTCTTGAACAACAACCGCTGCTATGATGGCTATATTTTTTTTATTTGATTCTTGTCGACTTGACATGTCCAATTTTTTTAAAACCTAAAAGAACCATAGGTACATTGTGGGTATTGGGTCAGCAAGTCCGAGGTCAAAGGCCCTTGATAAGGATAAATTGTAAAAGGTGAATGCCCTTGGGCCACATCATTTATAGTTCTTATTATGAGTTTTAAAACTCTCTATTGTATCTCACTCTTTTGTGTCTCATCCTGTTTATTCTTCTATCCAAGTTGAGACATTTTGGCTCATTTGTTAGTGTTGTTTCCTACCCAAGATTATACAACGAAGAAAGAAGGGAAGCCCATCTGTATCAATCAGTGACAGCTTCTTTGTCCAAAATAATCCATATATTTACATTGTCAACTTATTTATTATCTTATCACTAACAATTTCATATAAGGTAACAAATGTTTCCTGATTTAGTTTTACAGCCTGATTAAAATAGATTTCAGCACATTCATCTTGGCCAAACTCCTGTCAGACCAGTCCCATTACTCTTACCCAATTATAATTCTGTCTATAGAAGGAATGACTGGTATGTATTGTTGGGTTGGGCAGGTAACAGAGCTTTACCTCTCCTGACCTATTTTCTGACAAAAATGGCTGTTTTAATGAGCCTGACCTAGGCCCATAAAGTATGAATGAACAGGGAGAAATTATGGAGGGGAAGTTGTCAATTCATGATATTCATATTGAATGCTTTTGACATAGACAGTTAGATTTATTGGTCCCACTTACATACAGTGCAGAAATGCCATGTGACTGCAATAGCTTTCACAATTGCATCTGAGAAAGTACAGTATATACTTGCGTATAAACTGGGTCCAAATGCAAACAACATATACCCTGATCTGCTGTCGCATAATGTGCTGGCTGATCAGGGTCTATGTTGTTTGCTCTACTGATTAGTCCTTACAGCTGCATAGACCCAGATCTGCCGGTGCATTATGAGATGACAGATCTGGGTGTATGCAGTTTGCCGTTGGTTTCGACTTGTACGCGAGTATATATGGCAGATTTAATCGTAATAATTTGAGTATTATTGTGAATATCCTGAAGTTTATACTGTAGTTTGCTGTTTACTATTACAGATGGGTTATTATACAGTTGTATAAATAGCTTTGTATTGTTGAAAATCTGGTGGAGAATATATTTCTTAACAGAAACGAATGATAACAAGTACAAGTAAGGACCTTTTGTATTCATACAAGAACTACAATGAACAATGGGCAACAAAAACTGTTTGTAAAAACATCATACAGGAGTGCTTTGTTGTACAAATTGGGGGCTTTACTGGTTCGAGTTGCATAGTAATTTATAATTAAATCATTTTTGTTTTATTTGTAAACAGACAAACTAATATAGTCAAAGAATGCTCCCATTTTTCATTTAACACAATGCAGGAGGCTTAAATATAGTATCAGTATCATAGAATGTCTGTTTCAATGCAAGGTAAGCTGGTTGTTGAAAGTTTTATTGTATTTGAATGTGCTGAGATAATATTCATGAAACCAGACAGGCTGAACCTCATCCATTTGCATCAACAAGGATTTATAGTGCATTAATGATATCAATGCACAGACAATACATGTAATCAACATGTCTATTGTTGCTGTTAAGGGTGTTGCAGTAAAGCATGCTCTGAATGGATTTGCCATCCATGTATTACAGTCTAATGATATGTGCGATTTTCAAGCAAAGCCCTGAATTTGCACTACCAATAGGGGTGGATAGAAATTATCCAAAAATCAAAACAAAACAAAAAGCTCTGTATGGATATCATGAATCCAGTACAGTTGACTTTAATACAAGGACAATGCCTTAGAAATTTTATAAAAGGGAACTTGCCTTTGCGAAATTTGAGCTTGCTCCAGAATATGACAACATAATGTTACAACTGAAGTTAAAAATTTAGGTAAAATAAAATATGGGATGTTTTCAGGAAATCACATAATATTTATTTTACAAATAAAGAACTTTTGTTTTTCTTTTATCCTTGCACCTTAAAACAATATGCTGATAATTAAAGTTGTCAGAAAAATTTATGTAAATAAGTACATGTACATAGAAATGTAGATGAGAAGAAAAGGAATGGTTAGAATGCATGTATTGTTAGAAAAGCAAAGATAAGGGTTTTGGAAATAGCTAAGAGAGATAGAAATGTTTAGGTACAAGACCATGAACTAAGACATTAAACAACTATTTTTCTTTGAAACGAGTTAATTAGATTTGTTTGTGGAAACTTCATCAATGTTCCTTTATTTGCCTAGATATGGTAGCAGATTCATCGCATCAACTACATCAACAATAATAAAAGCTAGACTTTTTGTAATGATTTATTTATACTCACATATTTTATCCATTTTCTTAACAATTATCACCCAGTCAGCTTGAAATTGTCAACATGCATCAAAATAATCTTTGACAAGCCAACTTTTGTGAAAGATTTAAGAATGCTTGCTTTTATCCATTTAATTATTTGCTATACAGTAAATATGTATTGGTCACTTGTAATAATCACGTAAGCAAAATGTGATAAACACATACTTGCCATATTCCCAGAAAGTGTTGGGGGTTTTTTGAGACTCAAAAAGTGTGTTTTGAGGTCCCAAGGGGGGGGGGGGGGGGCAGTGTATGTGACCCTTGAAAAGCGACGTCATCCAAATGAGAATGAGCTATCTTTTCAAATACGCCTATAGCAATTAACTGGAAATTCAAATCTGAATGAAAGAAAATACAATCTCTTTTCTCTGAAGCATGTAATATACTTAATAACAAACAAACAAAAAAATGGTAGACTTAGCATTGTCAAATAACATCACCACAAACATGGTCACAACCTCACATACATTAAATACAAAAATACACCAAGTTACTGTCTTCAAAATCCATTGGACAGAGGAATGTAGTTTTAATTACATGCAGTCTTTGCTGCTTTCAGTAGTTTAGTAGTTGGTTAGATGGTAATGCAAGTGATATTTGTGTTCATAAATATACCTATGCATCCACGTCTATATTGGCGCAAGCAATGGCCAAACTCGCTAAAAGTGATAAAACCTGTAAGATGGCAGTGAATTTCCATTTCAAAACAATGAATCTGCCAATGAAAACATTCGAGGTTTGTGGTAGTCGGCTGAGTTGCTGAAGTCTTTTACCACTGCTATTGTAACTTATTTTTGAGGTTAAAGTCACACCTACGGCAGTGAAGATTTAATTTATTCTCAGGCAGAATTAATGAAAAAATGTACTAATTTATGCAAATACACAATTTGTCATTTGATTAAGGATCTAATAGTTTTAAGTTATTGAAATTCCATGTTGCAGTTCATTTCAGGTTAATCAGATATTCAAACATGTTAATGTTTTCATGCGTTACTTGATCACATGATAAAACGTGTATTGCAATAATATAAATGTCCAAGGAAAATATGAGAAAGTTAAGGTGGCAAAACTGTCGATTCAAATAAGATTATCTCATTTTTTTAGCACTTCTAGTGCATTATGTACTACAATTTTCATTTGTCGCTTTAAAATGTTGCGCACTGTCCCCTGACCTTTGGATCCTAGGTGTAACACTGCATTAGAGATTGAATGGTGCTGTTGTTTAACCTACCGAAATAGTCATTTTTTGAATTTTATATATGGAGTTAAATTCCGAATTCAAAGGAACATTGCCGCTGATCACAAACTTTAATAAAGATGGCTTCAACATTCTTACTCAATGCAGTGATGTGTAATAACATTCGTTTTTCACCACGCATCTGTTTGATGTATTTAACATCAGACAAATTGGGTTGTTCCACTTAGTGTACTTTACCTTGCAAATTAGCCTCATGGGAGTGCTCAAAGGATTTGACACGACACATCACCCTAGCTATTGTGAGCCAATTCAGTAAATCTCAGAAAGGGGTCTGTTTATCTCTGACCACCTTACCTTTTGATTGTCTTTAAAACAGCTGTATAAACTGCCCCGAGGATAGTTTTACATGAGCTCTTAGCAAGACTGTTTACTGTTTATACACACCACAGATAACGGATATATATCATTGTGATCAAGAAATGTACATTTTTTTCAGTTTTTTTGTGGGAAATTTGTCTTCCTACTAAAATTACTGAAAATCGTGCTTTTCAACGGGGTTTGGGAGTCTAAAATCGTGTTTTTCGCCTGACATGTGTTATGGCATGTATGTAAACACCGATTGGGGATGCTAGAATTTTTTGACATTTATTGCATTTTTAAGGAAATCCGGGTGGCTAATCATTAGAGATGAGTGCCTTTTATTTCCAAACACTCCTGTCAAAGCAATCTCACGAGTTATATTATTAACATTTATCTCCTAGTCACATTGAAATCAGCGATATGCATCAAAACACACTTTGACAAGCTGAGTTTTTAGAGTTGGCAAGCTCGGCACAAGTGGGAGCTCACAAAATGCATGTGGCTAGGTTAGGACTTGAAAGTCTGCGAATCCCATAATACATACAAATATTACGAATCCCATAATACATACAAATATTACGAATCCCATAATACATGCAAATATTACGAATCCCATAATACATACAAATATTACGAATCCCATAATACATACAAATATTGCGAATCCCATAATACATACAAATATTACGATTAAAGTACAACAGAAGTTAAAATATTAGTATGCATTCCCTATTTATCAAAACTTCCTTCAAAAATATGAAAAAATTACATTATCATGTTTGCACAAGAAAATGTGAGAATGACCTTGATATTGATTAAAAAATGGAAATGACAGATTTGACAGTAGGGCCTATATCGTGTGAAATAAATGATTCACAGATTAAAGAAACAGTGGAGGGGGGGGGGGCAGTTATGTAATAAAGAATGTGTTACATATAAAAGCTAAATAAATGTGTTGATATATGCACTGTGGCAAGATCATGGATCATAACACTTGCAGAACATCAAGCAGTACAAACTAAACATGACCACACTCTCACTCTCACTGTACCTTGCAAACTTCGTGACTGAGCCAAAATTTTGAGCTTGTCTCAGACATTGAGCAAGTAGATTTGTTAAGCCCTGAAGGATAATGGAATTGAATAGAATTTCATCTCATGATTGAGGCAAGTGATTTTTAGCTCTACTAGTCATAGACCAGAAGAGCTTATGGAATGGTCTGTTGTTCGGACATCCTATGTGGCCACCACAGTGGCCATCTTGAAAATCTTGTTATCGCTACTCCTTCTGAATGGATGGTCATATCAACATGGGATTTTCACTCTAAGACTTCTTACGATGTCCAGTTGGTCCAAAATGAAAATGGTGTTGATCTGATGTCCAATATGGCCACAACAGCAGCCATCTTGAAAATATTATCACTACTACTCCTGAATGGATGGTCATATCAACATGGGGTTTTTACTAAACAACTTTGTATGATGTCTGGTTGGTCCTAATGGTGACATTCATTCAATATGCTTGCCACAGTGGCCATCTTGAAAATCTTGTTAACACTATTTCTTCTGAATGAATAGTAATATCAGCATGGAGTTTTCACTGAAAGACATATGTTGTCTAGCTGGTCATAAATGAAAATGGGGCCGATCCAACTTGTAATATAACTGCCACAATGGCCATCTTGAACATCTTCTTAGCACTACTCGTAGATGGCTGGTAACATTTACATTGTGCTTTCACCAAAAGACTTCTTATGATGCCTTGTTGGTCCTAAATGAAAATGGTGCCAAATTGACATCCAATATGCCCACCACAGCAGCTAATTTGAAAATCTTGTTATCGCTGAAGAATATCAATGATGGTTTCAAAACTCCACTTTTAAAAGGAAGAAATGGTCTTATCTTGAATTCCTGGACATTCTTTTTGGCCTGTAGAGCACCATTCCCATTGAGGGACTCTTGTTTTTGTATAGGTTAACTAGTTCCAAAGATTGGAATTTCACATGCCATTTGAACACTGCTTTTTGTTCTGAGAAAACTCCTGTGTAGATAATCAGTATGCAGGCCTTCTAAATTCTTATTTCCTGTTGCCATGGGCAAATGAATTTCTACACAGACTAGCAAATATCCAGATGAAGATAACCCATTATGAAAGATGAAATCTGATACTACCTTTAACTTGCTTATCAAAGGAAAGGGAAAGTATTAAAATGGGCAAGTTGAACTGAAAGGCAGTTGCCTGTGGTAATGTTAACTTAAAAAGAAAATTTATGGGACCTGGCGTGTGATTGTTTTATTATGCGACTGAAATTGTATATATTAGAACAATGATCATGTATGTTGCACCACATTTAAGTGTTTTCTGGAATATTTTCAAAAGAATTTGAACTCTCAGGTTTTGACACTAGACTCAAATGTACCATTTTGTGACAATTTGGGTTAATTTTAGCATTGTCTGACGGCTGTTTTAAACATTTTGTAGCAATTTGGGTTAAATTTAGCATTGTCTGAAGGCTGTTTTAAACATTTTGTAGCAGAAAACACATGAATAATAATCAGATAGTCACAGATCTCAAAGGCTAAATCTGGATTTTGGATTTTGATATTTGAAATCAATATTGGCACGATTTGATGTTCATTTAAATATTTCCATGATTTCGTGTGGAATAAAGAATTTTTTTAAATATTAAAATCTTAACACTATGTACAGTTATATACAGTGGTCCCCATCTTGTAAGGCCACCCCTTCTGCAAGAAAAAGGTGGGCTCATAAAAGCCATGTTTCCTGTCAGAAAGGAAGAAAATGGTCATAAAGTTGTACTATGGTATTTTGCTATTGGTCAAGTTGGTCTTTGATCAGGGTGAGGCACCTCTAGAAGGGGACCACTACATATTGGTACCTGTCAAATCCAGATCTGAAATTTTTTAGAATCCTGGTCAACAGTCTTGCCTTTCTCATTTTAGACTTGAGACTCAGATTTTGGGCAAACTGTCCAAGGTAGTTGTGTGGAATGGGGAGGGGAGTGTCCTTTCATGGCCAGATCACACAGGTTTCTATTAATTAGAATATTTTGGAACAAAACAGTTTTGTCTTTTTATGCCCACCACAAATGTGGGAGGGTATATGGTGTTATACTGGTTCATTCATCCATCCTTCAATCTTTTCATATGTTGTGAAAATTATTTGGAAATTACTGACAAGGAATTCAGCAATTTGAACCTATGACAGCTAGAATTTGTTGGCTTGATGATAAATTAGCTTTACACTGAAGTATGAAAAATGGGGAAGGATTAATCAAATGTACTGCACCAAAGATATCCCAGAGTAATTTTGAGGATAGTAATACATTTCTTAATTGAAATCTCTCTAATAGTTAGCAATAATTAACATTTAAGTGGCATTTGACATACATTTGTGTATTCAACATTCCCAAATTCTATCTAACAGGGAAATAGATGAGTATATATCACACACAAGACATTAGAACTAGGGTTCTTTCCCCCCTCCCTCTCCCCCTCCCCCCACTGTCATCTCCCCTGATTGCATGTTAGATTACAAACCACATGCACTGAATTTGATATTGCATGTCATTTCGATTGCAGTGAGTTTACCTGATGTATTGATTTACAGTTATTACTATTATGGCTTGTTACGTTTATTTTTTAAATGTGCCATTTTATAAAACTAGATCTGATGAAATAGGATTTAATAATGGAAATGCACACTAGGGAAGACTAGTCCCAATAAATGTTGAACAACGAGAAACTGTAATTCTTCACAAGAGAGTAGTTACCTTTACTTATAGGTAGGAAACAATTGTGACCAACATGTCCATCCATTGAGCCTAGTCAGTTTTTAGCTCAATTGGTCATAGACACGAAGAGCTTATGGGATGGTTTTTTCATCTGTCCATCCATTAGCACAAGGGGTTTTCACGAAAAGACTTATTATGATGCCAAGTTTGTCCTAAATTAAAATAGGGCCACTCTAATTCCAATATGGCCATCATGGCAGCCATCTTGAACATATTGTTATTGGTACTGCTCGCAAACAGAAAGTCATGTTGACATGGGGTTTTCACGAGAAGACTTCTTATGACGTCTATTTGGGCATAGTTGAAAATGGGGCCGATTGGATGTCTAATATGGCCGCCACAATGGCCATCTTGGAAATCTTGTTATTGCTACTCCTCCTGAATGAATGGTCATATAAACATGGGGTTTTCACTGAAATACCTCTTATGATGTCCTGTTGGTCCTAAATGAAATTGTGCTGATCTGATGTCCAATATGGCCACTACAGAAGCCATCTTCAAAAATCTCGTTATAGCTACTCCTGTGCAAAAAGTCATATTGACATGGGGCTTGCACATCATGCCATCGTGAGAATCTTGTTATTGCTACTCCTGAATGTATGGTCATTTAAACATATTTTTTTTTTTTATTTAAAAAAATTCTTATGATGTCTTGCTGGTCCTAAATGAAAATGGTGCAGTTTAGACAGCCAATATGGCCACCAGGGTGGCTATCTTGAAAATCTTGTTGTCCCTACTTCTCCTGAATGAATGATCATATCAGCATGGGGTTTTCACTGAAAGACTTCTTATGATGTCTAGTTTGTTGTAAATGAATTGGTGCTTTTCTGACCTTCCAGATACTTGGTCAAACTGACATTATGCTTTCACCAGAAGATTTCTTATGATGTCTAGTTGCTCCTAAATGGAAATGTGTGCATCTGATATCCATGGCAGCCATCCTAAAAATCTTGTCACTCCTCCAAAACAGAAAGGCATATATCAACATGGGGTTTTCACCAGAAGACTTCTTATAATGTCTTGTTGTTCCTAAATTATAATGGTGCGAATCTGATGTCCAGTATGGCCACCATGGTGGCCATCTTGAAAATCCTATTATCGCTACTCCTCTTAAAATGAAAAGTCTTTTTGAAATTGGGTTTTCATCAGAAGAGTTCTTATGGTGTCTAGTTGGTCATTAATGAAAATGATGCAAATGACCTTCAATATGACCACCATGGTGGCCATTGTAAAACATTATTTCTCTATATCTCCCAAATGGATGGCTATATCAACATGAGGTTTTAACCAATTGACTTCTTATGATACTTAGTTGGTCCTAAATGAAAATGGTACCAATCATAAATCCAATATGGCTGCCACAATGAGTGTCTTGAAAATCTTGCTGTTGCAACTCCCCATTGAATCGTTGGTCATATTGACATTGAATTTTCACCAAAAGATTTCTAATGATGTCTACTTTGTCCTAAATGAAAATGGTGCCAATTGGACTTCCAATATGTCCACCACAGCAGCTAATTTGAAAATCTTGTTATCGCTGAAGAATATCAAATATGGTTTCGACACTCTGCAGTTAAAACGAAGAAATGACATTATCTTGAATTCCTGGAAATTCTTTTTATCGAGTGGAAAGTACCTTCTAGGGACTCTCATTTTTATTGTGATGACCTCTTTTCTGCTGTCAAAGGCAGTCATTTATTTCGAAATTGTATATCGGCAGAAATAGCATGAATAAATAACACTATGTTAAACACTTAAGCACTCAATGCTATTGTAAAGTTATGCATGTTATTGAAGTATTGCCAAATTTAAATCTTGCTGTGTTAAAAAAATAACATATCCCTTTGCTTAAAATTGATGGATGTATTTTCAAATTATTCTATGCATATACAGTTTTGTGTCTTATATTGATAGATTTCAAATGTGAACAACTTGGACTTTGATCAATTAAAGCATTACCAATAAAGGAGTGTATGCACTGCATGTAGGCTATTGTTTTTCACTGCATTGTAGGAGTTTGTATGAGTAACAGACAGACAGACAGACATAGGGAGGTGAAAGTATGAAATAAAAAGCATTACAAAACAGACACAAAAGGTAGGAAGAGATGAAAGATAGAAAGAAAAAATATAAAACAGATAAAAAGGCAGATATCAGTGTACACAATGATTAGAAAACTGCTAACAAAGCAAGCAAGACTTTTCTGGTTTAAAAGAATTGTTCAGTCTGCTCTAGATTTGATTTATGTAAGATGGAATAATCTTGAGCTGTATTTTCAACATTTCAGGACCTATTATGACAAATTGATCTTGAGCCCATGATATTTCAACATTTTGCCCATTCTTTCCATCAGGACCATACACGAATCAATCCCACATATGGCAGTATTGATATTATTGTGGGAGGTTAGATTGGGTGTAGTCCCTTGTATTAATGGTTTATGGAAATGCCAGTAATCAATAAAGCTGTATTTTAGGCAATGAAAAACTATTTATACCAGTATAATGTAAATGTCATGCTGGTACTTGAAGCAGTGTAGGTGGTAAGATGAATGAATGATAATTCATTCAGCTTAGACCATAGGAGAATTGTGACGATATAGTAAGGTGTGGGTTGGTAGAAAAGATCAAATTGAACAAATGCATCTTTATTTTATCACAATAGGCACATGGATCTCGCATTAAAAATGATTCAAGATAAAATAAACGTTGTTTTTGCAAAATTAGGTTTGAGAAAATAGTTACAGTCAATTTGAACATTTATATAATGTTCATAATACAATATCTAATGGTCTTCATGTCATTGGTAAACTTAATCATTGAAAACATAATGTATTATACATCTGCCATAAGACAAAGTTTATGATGTTATGATGTAGTCCATCTGTCCACCTGTTACCAATTTCATTTCTGCACAATAACTTGAGTTCTACAACATCTACATTTATCAAAATTTGTGGATGGTTTGCACTTGGGGTAAGGAAAAACACTATCCATTTTGGAGTGCAAAGGTCAAGGTTGCTGTCGAAAAGAAGAAAAATGGTTTCTGCACAATAACGAGTGTTCTCCATCATTATGGTTTCCAAACTTTGTGGATGACTTGCAATTGAGGTAAGGAAGAGCTTTATCGATTTCAGGATAAAAAATCAAAGGTCAAGGTCATTGAAGCATGAACAATAGTTTCTGCACAATAGCATTAGTTCTACATCACATACCTGACCCAACAGTGTGAATGGTTTACACTTGGGGTAGGGAAAGAAGTCATTGATTTTGGAGGTCAAAGTTCAAGGACACTGTGACTGAAAATAGAAAAGTGGCTTCTGCACAGAAAATTTCAGTGATCTACATAGAGGAGTATTAAACACAGGTTGAGCATGTTATGTGTCATTCACAGTACTCTTGCTCGGACTGTGTCATGGTATATACTGCAAGACAATGCATCAAAATACATTTTAATTTCATTGTATAATCAAACCCGTATTAAGCAGTCACATCAATGAAGTAAAAAAAGGTGGCCTCTTGTGAGAGGACCTGAGGTGCTACCTTAATTTATGTTTTTCCTTTTAAAATTGAGTCATTGAAATCTTTAGAATCTGTTCATTTAAGACAAGTTATGCACTTAAAATTTTATTTGAGGGTGTGAGGGGCTGGGGGGGGGGGCAGGTAGCCTCAGCTTTTTATGCCCTACCATGATTGTGATAGGGGCATATAGTAGTACCCTTGTCTTCTCATCCATCCATCTATTTTTCCATCCATCAATCCATTTGTCCATACATTCAGTTGAGATTTACATTTAGAATACTGTGGTGGGACATCAGTGTTCCATGAACACATTTCTGGTCTTAACAAAAAAATTCCTGTGTAAAATTGACTGATAAAAAAAATACATGCTTTCCCAGTCTATCCATATGTCCTATGTTATTTGGTTAAAAACTTTTCTGTACAAAAGAAAGTCCTGACACCCCTGCCCCAGAAGATAAAATGGTTGGCATTGGCACTGTTGTACATCATTAGTAGTGTGTTCCTTTACAAATGTACCTTGAATCATTTACATGTGCTATATCACCATTTTGTCACCAAGTCCTTTTCCTACAAAACTACACTCCACTGAAAAAAGAAAAATATCAGTTCCTGGAATTGTTTTTTTAGTTACTCATTTTATGAGGGTGGTCATACCAGTGATTGGAATTTGACCTAATTTTGGACCAATCACAAGCTGTCCAGAGTAAGAGATAAGATCTGCAGTTTATGAAATGTAGCAAAGAATGTTGTGTACAAAAATAAATTCCTGCACCTCAATACATTTTGTTTATTCATGGAATAATAAATAGGTAGACTAAATTTCAAAATGCCTGTACTCAGCCAAGTCTTGAAAATCTTTTTTCTAAAGATAAGAGATATGTCATTTTGAAAGATGATCTTTTTTCATTTTCAGCTAAAAGTTTCTTTTTAGTTGTGTTTCAGTCGGAATAAAATTGGCATTAGTAAGAGCAGTATTTTGGAAAAACACTTTAAGATTTTGGTCCAGTTGCTAGCATTTTTATTAGCTCTACTTGTCATAGACCAGAAGAGTTTATGGGATGGTCTGTTCTCCATTGTCTGTCCGTCTATTTGCACACATTTAATGTTATGACTACTTCTCCTAAATTACTTGGAGGATTTCATAGAAACTGTACACACACATTCATCCCATGGTCTGGTTGGTCCTAAATGAAAATGGTGTTGCTCAGACATCCAATATAGCCACCACAGCAGCCATATTGAAAATATTGTTATTGCTACTCCTCCAGAATGGATGTTCATATCAACATGGAGTTTTCACTAAAAGACATCTTATGATGTCTAGCTGGTCCTAAATGAAAATGGTGCCGATCTGACATCCAATATGGTTGCCTTGGCAATCATCTTAAAAATCTTGTTATCACAATTCAACTTGAACAGAAAGTCAAATTGATGTGGGGTTTTTACCAGCAGACTTTTTATGATGTCCAGTCAATCTTAAATGAAAATGTTGCCGATCTGATGTGCAATATGACCGCCACAGCAGTCATCTCGAGCCATCTTAAAAGTCTTGTTTTCGCTACTCCTCCTACATAGATGGTCATATCAAAATTGGGTTTTCATTAAAAGACTTCTTAGGATGTCTACTTGGTCTTAAATGAAAATAGTGTCAATCTGACATCCAATATGGCCACCATGGCAGCTATCTTGAAAATCTTGTTATTGCTACTTCTCCTGAATGGATGGTCATATCAACATGGGGTTCTCACTAAAAAAACTTCCTACGATGTCCAGTTGGTCTTAAGTGACAATGGTGCAGATCTGATATCCAGTATGGCTGTCACAGCAGCCATCTTGAAAATCTTGTTATTGCTACTCCTCCTACATGGATGGTCATATTGACATGGGGTTTTCATTAAAAGACTTCTTATTATGTCTACTTGGTCCTAAAGGAAAATGATGCTGATCTGTCATCCAATACGGCTGCCATGGCAGCCATCTAGAATTTTTTAAAATCACTATTCCTTCTGAATGGAGAGTCATATCAGCATGGGGTTTTCACTAAAAGACTTATTATGCTGTCTAGCTGTTCCTAAATAAAAATGGTACCGATCTAACATCTAATATGGCCACCTTGGTAGCCTTCTTAAAAATCTTATCACAACTCTACCTGAACAGAAAATAATATTGACGTGGAGTTTTCACCAGAAGACTTCTTATGATGTCCAGTTGGTCTTAAATGAAAATGGTGCCAATTTAACGTCCAATATGGCTGACACAGAAGCCATGTTGAAAATCTTTTTTTGCTACTCCTCCTGAATGGAAAGTCATATCTTGAAAATATTATATTTACTCCTCTATAAATTAATGGCTATCTCAACATGGTGTTTTCACCAATAGACTTCTTATGATACCTAGTTGGTCCTAAATGAAAATGGTTCCAGTTGTACATCCAATATGGCTGCCATGACAACTGTCTTAAAAATCTTATTGTCACTACTCGCCCTGAATAAATGATAATTATGACATGGGCTTTTCACTAAAAGACTTCTAATGATGTCTACCTTGTCCTAAATAAAAATGGTGCCAATTGGACCTCCAATATGTCCACCACAGCAGCTAATTTGAAAATCTTGTTATCGCTGAAGAATATCAGAGATGGTTTCAACACTCAACACATAAAAGGAAGAAATGGTCTTAAATTACTGGAAATTCTTTTTGCCCAGTAGAGCATCAGTCCCTTTGAGGGACTCTGTTTTGCCTGTTTTTAGAGGTTCCAGCTATGATGGTGTCATTGACAATGTTAAGAGGCTATTTTAAAGTTTTGTGTTAAAGTTTTTGCAGGTTATTATAGTAAAGGGGCACAGGCTTTTAAAATTCCTATTGCTTGTTTCCCGGGGCAAATTAATTTTGACATGGGCAAGCAAATATTTGGATGCAGGTAATCCATTGGGAAAGAAGAAATCAAATACTATCTACAACATGCTATGGCAGAGGAAGTAAGAATGTAAAGTGGCAAGTGAAAATATGATATTCACTTGCCCATGGGCAAGTAAACTTGCAAAAGATTTCAAAAGGTCTGATACATCATACCAGGGATTGCACATAATACAACGGATCTCTTTATGGTGGCACTCTCCAGTTTCATACTTTGCATAGGGTTAGATTTTTAAAGAAGAGAATTACCCTGGTTTTCCTTACTGGTTATCCTGGCTATTTAAAAAAGATCTTGTATATCTTGGGTGTTGTTGAAAGAACTTTTAATTCCCTTTATTTTGGTGTATGATTGATGGGTGCAATTTGGGTTATAGAGTATACAGCTTGATCTTACTTAAGATGTGCACCTATCAAAAAACTGCTAGCTCGGTCATTTTCGCTTCCTGGACTTCAATGGTAAATTTAAAAAAAAAAGAGCTGATACATTTTTAAAACTATTTATATATTTTGTAATTCATTCATTGTACTGATGGAGGCTGGTGTTGCTTACTTTGGCAAAATTTGTTTCTCTATTTTAATAACTGCTGAAAATAGTGTACTTTTGACTAATTCAGGCTGATTTTTTGAGTACTTTGGAGCGGCCATTTCTGTCTGTGGTTGGCTTAGATCATGTACAGTTCCCACAAGTACAATATGTAAAGAAATTTCAGTCACAGTACATGAAAGTAGCATAGAGGTATGCCAACATTCTCTTCATTGCGCATATTGCAGATGCAAACAACTTCACCTTACAACTATCACTCTCTCAGAAGTACGTAATATCTGTGGAGCACCCCCTATAGAGTTGTGAGAACTTGTGGTTTTGTGATTGTACCAAGGAAAGTTGGAGTAGGAAACAACACCTAGGTCAAAATATTCCTATTTACCAATCACTAAGATTCTTTTTGCCCTTTAGAGCGCCAGTCCCTTCTAGGGACTCTTGTTATGATTGGTCCAAGTAAAGTTGGAGCAGGAAACAACACTTACATCAAAAATCATACCAATCACTAGTCCTACATTATGGTAAATACAATTTATTTTTAAAATTTATTATGCACATTAACTGAAAAATTACTGCTTAGAGCACTTTTTCACCTGACAAAAAGAAGCTTTGATTCTGTCTTGTATAAAAAAAAATCCTTTGGTGGATGGAAATAAGTGGACTTTATAACATAGATGTTCACAGTTGAATCCTCAAAGCCTGGGAATTATTGCTCAGAATTGTCAACTGTCTGTTTCCTGCCGACCTGTCTTGATTTAGGTCACCTGGGCGGGGTACATAATTCTCTTGACCTGACAGGCATACCAAGCATTCCTTCCCTAGGTGATCTAGTTGCACAGGTAAATTAGATCTCCATGGATTAAAGCTAGTTTACCTGTATATTGTTGTAAATCTTGGACTAATTTCAAAAACTCTGTTTAAATCATACATATTTGTAATTGGATTGATGTGGTGAAGTTATGAATGATATGAGAGCAGGTAATTTTTCTCAATGAAGTTGACATTTATAGAGTAAATGTGAAATTTTCAAGGGAGGTAATTCAGTGGGAAGAATTCAGTGGACCAGTGTCATTTACAAGCACAAGTTTTACAGGTATGGGAAAATTTGTAGAATGTTTTTCGTTGTGCTTGCATACTACTTTATACAGAGGCAAGTCTTTCAAGATTTTAGAACAAGGTCATTTTTTTTATATTTAAAAAAATGTAATTCGAGAATGAAAAAGCTATTGCTTTTATGAAAATTACATGCACATACAATATTTTCTATTTTATTGCTTTATATGACTTAAAAACTTTATGAATAATTTTTCTAATTTTGTTAATCATTTATGCTAAAATATGAAATATCTTGTTACTGATGCTTTGTGGATCATAATTTAAAAACACTTTAAAGAATGTACAATTTGACAGTATATCTAGACTTTTATACTTTGACAAAAGTCCAAGTGTGGGATGAAAAATGAATAAGGCCAGTCAATGTCAGCACAAAATGCAATCAGCTTGAAAGGCATGCTTAATGTAGTAGAAGTAATAATGATGACAATTCTCCCATGATAATTCTTCCTATAACATGCTCATTGATAAGCCCATCTATTTTCAAGAAATTTGCAAGGGCCTACCATTGGAGCAATACTGTAGTACCATATATACTTGTATACAAGTGGAGTCCAACTGCACACTGCACAGACCCAGATCTGCCATTATATAATTGTGCTGGCAGACCTGGGTCTATGCAGTTTGTTAGGAGTAATCAGTAAAACAAGCAACATAGACCCTGATCTGTGGCGCATTATGTGATGGCAGAGTAGGGTCTGTGTTGTTTGCAGTTGGACTTGACTTATAAGCGAGTATAGTTGGTAATAATTATAGATTATTGCGTTCGTACTGTGTGGGGTATTGTGTGTGAGATCAAAGTACAATGGGATGAGCTTGCAAACCCCATGTACTTCATGCAAGACCACAGTATCCAACAGTACAAACACTATAATATATTTATTATATTCCGCATTTAATTAAATAATAAATTATATTTAAATAGCTTTACATAAAATTACATTGAATTATTTTTATTACTGAATGACATGTAAATAAAAACTAGGACATGACATGCTTTTATGAACTGTTGCATCATGTTAGACAGACTGGCTGTGACGTCCTGTTACATAGCAACAAACTTATTGGATCCAACATGTACTTAACACAGCACCCAATGAATAAGTACTTGATGATGCCCAATAAGTACAAAATTTACTGGATCATCCAACGCAATACATCTCCATAGGAAGCCATGAGCTGGGTAGATAATAATAAGTCATGAGCTGGGTATATAATATTAATAATCATAATAATAATAATAAAAATCATAATAATAATAATAAGTCATGAGCTGGGTATATTAATAATAATAATAATAATAATAATAATAATAATAATAATTCATGAGCTGGGTATATAATATTAATAATAATAAAAAGTCATGAGCTGGGTATATACAACTACTACTACTATTAATAATAATAAGTCATGAGCTGAGTATATAAAAATAATAATTATAATAATAATAATAGTCATAAGTCATGAGCTGCATCTATAATAATAATAAGTCGTGAACTGGGTATATAATATTAATAAGTCATGAGATGGGTATGTAATAATAATAATAAGTTATGAGCTGGGTGTATAATAATAAGTCTTGAGTTGGATATTAATCATTCATGAGCTTGATATGTAATAATAATAATAATAATAAGTTATGAGCATGGGTGTATGATACTAAGTCATAATAATAATAATAAGTCATGAACTCAGTGGCAGCATGAGGGTTCGAGGTGCCCAGGGGCAATGTTCTTTAGGGGTGAACAGTTTTTATATCAGTTGCCAACCTCCAATCCCCCGCCACCAACAATCGCGCCGCCTCTGCATGAGCAGGGTATATAATAACAAGTAATCGGCTGGGCATATAATAATAATAATAAGTCATCAGCTGGGTATATAATAATATAATAATAGTAAGTCAAAAGCTGGGTATATCATAATAATAAGTCATGGGCTAGGTATATAGTAACAATAAGTCATGAACTGGGTATATAATAAGCCATGTTGAAAATCTTTTCTTGCTGCTCCTCCTGAATGGAAAGTCATATCTTGAAAATATTATATCTACTCGTATCCAAATGAATGGCTATCTCAACATGGTGTTTTCACCAATAGACTTCTTATGATACCTAGTTGGTCCTAAATGAAAATGGTTCCAGTTGTACATCCAATATGGCTGCCATGACCACTGTCTTAAAAATCTTATTGTCACTACTCCCCCTGAATGGATAATCATTATGACATGGGGTTTTCACCAAAAGACTTCTAATAATGCCTACCTTGTCCTAAATAAAAATGGTGCCAATCTGACATCCAATATGTCCACCACAGCAGCTAATTTGAAAATCTTGTTGTCTCGGAAGAATATCAAAGATGGTTTCAGCACTCAGCAGTTACAAGGAAGAAATGGTCTTATTTTGAATTCCTGGAAATTCTTTTAACCTAGTAGAGCATCAGTCCCTTCGAGGGACTCTTGTTTCTCAAGAGTTTAAGAATTTGTCAAATTTTGGGCAAAAAACTCTAAGAGAATGAATAAAGTCACTTTCAATAGAAACGAAGAATGAAAGGACTAATATTAATCCATTTTAAATGTGTAATATCTGGAACAACCAATGACAAAAGAGTTAAAACATAATGAAAGATACCAGTTAAATGGGAATGAGTGAGTACTAAGGAATTTTCGGATAATAAAACCAGGAATCAAATTAGATCTCTTTATAGCAGCCATCTCAAGGGACCACACCCACTGTGCCTGTTGTGGCCCAATATCATCAAAAGAAGTGGATTCATGTTGAGAATTAAGCTGAACCAAAGGCTCCAGAACATTCAAGTGCTGATTGAGGTCAAATCCTATTTCTAGTCTTAGGTCCCAAAATGCACCCTATCTTTTGAGCTTTGCTCTATAATCAGTTTTAACTTTTCACAGTTGCTCATGTTGTATGAAAAAGACAAGTTTTACATAAAAGTAACATGTTTTTCTCCAAAATTACAGTGGTTCTTCATTGTAATAAAACATGCTATTACATTAATCTGGATGTAGCAAATGACTCTTTTGGACCCCAAAAGACATGTCCATGTATATCATCTGTCTAATTTTAATGGACTATACCAGTGGTTTTCAAAGTACAGGTCGCGATCCAGCACTGGGTCACAATGTCAGGCAATATTATGATTTTCTGATAATATTTTCTTAAACAGGGTCATGAGAAAACAAGTTTGAAAACCACTGGAATATACTAATTAATATTAATGCATTTGTGATTGTGGTCAACCAGTGTATCCACAGAATAAAATTATGACATGTAATAACCAAACCAAAACCAATCCTTATACATTGAACTAAGGTATCAGCTGGCACTCAAAGGGTAGAAAGTTGGTTCTTAGAAAGGACAGAGTGTATTCTACTTAAATAATGCTTTCATTTCTAAAAGTGATAATGGATCTAGCATTAATTAAAAAAGCAAGGTGCAAGTGACAAGTACAGTGCATTTATAAAGCAAGTTACAAGTGACAAGTACAGTGCATTTGCTAAATATTGCTGACTTCATTAGGTGTTTTTTCCCCCCACCTTCCAAAGTAATTTAGTATTTAAAGTGATAATGGTGCAAATATGTTTTTGAATCAAAGAACAAGTAACCTAAATGTATTGCTGTTGCATGGGAAAAGACAGAAATAGAAAAGAATGTTGTTTTTTTAACTGTGTGAAATTGTTTTAGGGCTATTCCATATTGGTCACATTTGATCCCGTTCAGATGGATAATGTAAAATATGTACATATATGCCATAACACGACGTGTCATGTGAAAAACACGATTTTGGACTCCCAAATCCCCCGACACAGTCGTGTTTCAAAAAACACACTTTCTGCAATCTTAGCGAAAACAATATTTTCCCACAACAACAACAACAAAAAAAAAAAAAAAAAAGTACATTTCTTGATCACATTGATATATGCCCGTAATCTGTGGTTTGTATAAACAGTAAACAGTCTTGCTCGGAGCTCATGTAAAACTATTCTCAGGGCAGTTTATACAGCTGTTTTAAAGACAATTAAAAGGTAAGGTGGTCACAGATCAACAGACACCTTTCAGAGATTTACTGAATTGGCACACAATAGCTAGGGTGATGTGTCGTGTCAAATCTTTCGAAGACTGCTGAGGGAGAGCAACAACCCAATTGTCTGAAGTTAAGTACATCAAACAGATGCGTGTTGAAAAACAAATGTTATTACACATCATTGACTGCATTGAATGAGAACGTTGAAGTCATCTTTATTAAAGTTTGTGATCAGCGGCAACGTTTCTTTGAAGTCGGATTTTTACTCCATATATAAAATTTTTAAAATGACTATTTCGGTAGGTTGAACAATAGCACCATTCAATCTCTAATGCAGCACCATTCAATCTCTAATGCAGCACCATTCAATCTCTAATGCAGTGTTGCTTAGGATCCAAAGGTCAAGAGACACTGCGTGCCTCACCCTCCAGATTTGGGGGACACAACATTTTAAAGGGAATTGTAGTACATAATGCACTAGAAGTGCTAAAAAATGAGATAATCTTATTTGCTTCGACAATTTTGCCATCTTAACTTTCTCATTTTTTCATTGGACATTGCATGATTGCAATAAACATTTATTGTGATCAAATAACTAGTGAAAACATTAACATGTTTGAATATCTGGTTAACCTGAAATGAACTGCACCATGGAATTTTAATAATTTAAAAGTACTAAATCATTAATCAAATGACAAATTGTGTATTTGCATAAAATATTACCTTTTTTCATTAATTCTGCCTGAGAATAAATTGAATCTTCACTGCCGTAGGTGTGACTTTAACCTTGAAAATGCATTACAATAGCGGCGGTCAAAGACTTTAGCAACTTGCTTGCGCCAACATAGACTTGGAAACACATTCGCGTAGGAAAAGTGTTGGCATATTTGTGAACACAAATATCACTTGCATTACCATCAAACTAACTATAGTACTAAACTATTGAAAGAAGCATAGACTGCATGTAATTAAAACTACATTCCACTGTCCAATGGATTTTAAAGACAGTAACTTGGTGTATTTTTGTATTTAATGTATGTGAGGTTGTGACCATGTTTGTGGTGATGTTATTTGACAATGCTAAGTCTATCATTTTTTTTTTGTTTTTTTGGGGTAAGTATATTACATGCTTCAGAGAAAACAGATTGTATTTTCTTTTATTCAGATTTGAATTTCCAGTCATTTGCTATTGGCTGATTTGAAAAGATAGCTAATTCTCATTTGGATGACGTCGCTTTGGGGGGGTTACATGCACTGACCCCCCTTGGGACCTCAAAACACACTTTTTGAGTCTCAACCCCCCACCCCCAACACTGTCAGGGAATATGGCAAGTATGTATGGATAATAAATATATATGTTTATATATGAAATTAGTAAAAGTCATACGAGTCTGTTTCGAACTGTATACTTATCAGTAAATAAAAAGCAGTACAGTAGAGGGGTAGACTTTACAGTTTTCCATTGCCCGGCAGGGCCAGCTTACATGGAAATCAGCTTGCCCTCCCAATCAAATTTAGTAATGACTTTCGAAAATTTTACTGGTTCTGCAGGCCTGCAGTTGTCTATATTAACTGTCCCTCCTCAAAACCCACAGGCATGTGGGCCAGCTGCTAAATTGTCCCTTGCAGCTAATGATAAAGTTTAGGTATTTACACCAATCAATCATATTTTACAGCACATTTTACAAAGATGATTGACCAATGAAAGGAAAGGTAGCAAGAAGGAAAAGGATGTTGCAAAAGAAAAGTTCTGTAAACCGCTATCCTAATCTCTTAATCAAGAATGTCACTATTGCCAGAAATCCTAATCTCTTAATCAAGAATGTCACTATTGCCAGAAATCCTAATCTCTTAATCAAGAATGTCACTATTGCCAGAAATCCTAATCTCTTAATCAAGAATGTCACTATTGCCAGAAATCCGCATCTCTTAATCAAGAATGTCACTATTGCCAGAAATACTAATCTCTTAATCAAGAATGTCACTATTGCCAGAAATACTAATCTCTTAATCAAGAATGTCACTATTGCCAGAAATACTAATCTCTTAATCAAGAATGTCACTATTGCCAGAAATACTAATCTTAACTTCTTAGACATTTTTTCCCCCTTACACATATATATTCTTATTTTGCAACAAAAATAATACAAAGCCCATGTGGACTTATTAGGGCCCTGCATTGAGTACAAGGCCCATGTGGACTTAACTAGGGTCCTGCATTGAGTACAAGGCCCATATGGACTTACTAGGGTCCTGCATTGAGTACAAGGTCCATGTGGACTTACTAGGGCCCTGCATTGAGTACAAGGTCCATGTGGACTTATTAGGGCCCTGCATTGAGTACAAGGTCCATGTGGACTTACTAGGGCCCTGCATTGAGTACAAGGTCCATGTGAACTTACTAGAGCCCTGCATTGAGTACAAGACCCATGTGGACTTACTAGGGCCCTGCATTGAGTACAAGGTCCATGTGAACTTACTAGAGCCCTGCATTGAGTACAAGACCCATGTGGACTTATTAGGGCCCTGCATTGAGTACAAGGTCCATGTGGACTTACTAGGGCCCTGCATTGAGTACAAGGCCCATATGGACTTGTTAGGGTCCTGCATCGAGATGCAAGAACCTGTAGTAATCACCTTTTCCATCTGTCCATCTGTACATCTATTTACACTTCTTGTAACCAGGACAGTTCTGCCACCCTTACATATAATTGGATACAATTTTGTTGGTGAGTTGCATATTACATGTAATATGTGTCCTTTTTCAATCAATTATAAATCTCCGCTACAGCATATCCGTGTAACCAGCATGGCTTGGGAACCATTCAGCATATTGTGATGCAGTTTTGGCATGTACATTGTATCATAGAACTAAATGTGCCTTGTTGGGGTTTTGTCTCGTCAACTCTACTTCAAATAGAGGTATGAACCTTGGCAAGAAATTTCATATCTTCATATGGGATGATACTTTTAACCAGCATATATCAAGAAGCATTCAACATATTCTGATGCAGTTTGGTGTGAATATTGTATGACTTGTATAGGCTTAGTCTGGTTTCTAAGAGTTATGGCCCATGGATTGCTTGTCTTCCTGACTTTGGTTTCTGTAAGACAAGTTACCAAAATTTGTTGGATTTCAACCAGATCTGGCAGGTAGCTTTAGATTGATAAGTCCTTGAATGAGTTTGATTTCCAACCATCCACAGCATCATTTATAGGAGTTATTACCCCTGAACCAATCTTCCTTACATTGGTTTCCACAGCCTATTTTTGTTAAGCTTTCATGGATTTCAGCCAGATTTATTATGCTGCTTGATATTGATGAGACCTTGAGTGAGTTTGATTTACAGCCATCCACAACATCATTTAAAGGAGTTGTGGCCCCTGATTTCACATCATCTTTGTTGGATTTCGATCAAATTTGGCATGCAGTTTTATATTGATAAGACCTTGAATGAGTTGGATTTCCAGCAGGGTGGGGGTATAGCAACAGCAATCAATAAATTACTTTTTGCATCAAAATCACAAATAATTTAAAAATTAAGATTCCTTTTACCTCAGATATTAACTAGCCTGAGAAGATATGTACTGGAAAAACAAGACCATCTCACAGAAAAGTCACTGGACATAGGATAGTGGGCAGATTTCTGTTTTTAATGCAGTTTGATGCATGCATATTTTGAGCCCTTTGCAAAAGAATATTTCAGACATAACCATTATTTGAGTAAATTACATTCTGTACATGTTCATATTTATTTCCTTTTCTTTTCAGAAAAGAGAAAATACTATTTTATAGAAAAGCCTCATGAATGTTTGGTCTGAAATGGATGATGAAGAAGTACGCTTCATCCTAAAGGGGTAAGCAGATTTCAAGTCAATATTTTACTGAGGATATTTTTGGAAACCATATTTACTTATATTTACAAGTATCTCCTATAACGGGAACTTCCATATAATAAAATGTGTATGAATTTATTTATTTGATAAATTGGACCATTTAATTCCAAGATTTGCCAATTTTTATTTCCCTACCATATGATTGGAGAGGGCATATAGTGTTATCTGTTTGACCATTAATTCTGTTATGTCTCTTGTGAATTTTGTTTCCACTCTGTAACTTTTGAAGGATTTCATGAATTGAAACAAAGTTGGTCTGAGTACTTAGAGAAGAACTACCGTATATACTCACCTATAAGTCGATTCCAACTGTGAACTGCACAGAGCCAGATCTGCCAACAAATAATGTGCTGGCAGATCTGGGTCTATGCAGTTTGTTAGGAGTAATCAGTAGAGTCATGAATGTGTTCTTTATTTGCAAGCAAGGATATAATGCATTCCAGTGTATCTAGCCCACTTTGACATGCTTTGATGATTGAATTTACTGGACTCTTCATAACACAATAGACATTTTTCTCAACAAGATAGTCAGGAAAATGATAATTTTCATTTGCACACCAATTAGCCAGACATCGAGAAAAGTTTATATTTTTTAAAGCCCTGAAAAATTGGATGAATGAATGTATTCACCTGTGAAAAATGGTTGCACTGGGTGCAATTAATGGAAAAAGTATATTGTGTAATAAAAAGGTAGGGGAGCTATCTCTTTAATTTTCCATTGGGAACTGTTACTGAGATTACTTCTAGTATCATTGACTAAAAGAAAAAGAAAAAAATGTATTACCTTGGTTTAGTTACTTCCAAGATTCAGATTTAAAACGTGATAAGTTTTTTGGGGTCTGTAACAGCTATAAATACCATGTGAAATGGTTTACCATGTGCACAGGATGTGGAATATCCATAATCTGTTTCTTATATCAGGAAAGGAATGGGGCAGGGAGAGTGCGAAATATGCTGAAAGGCAAACGGTGGAAATTTGGTCCACATGTTGTAAAAGTTTTGAGCAAGATTGTGAATATGACTGTTCTTTTGTCAAAAAATGAAAAAAATATATATTTACAAAATTAAATCACTTGTGGGTTTTTTGTGCTTTAATATCTCCAGATGCAGAGCAAATTCAAAATAAGCTACATCATAGCAGTGTGGAATGCTTGAAATTTACATTAGATCTTACATAGAGTCACATAATTTATTAATTTAGGTACAGTTTTGTACGAAAACTAATATAGTTATCTCTCTCTCATGAGGCCCCCCTTTAATTATGCAATGAAAAAGTGGACCTATAAGAAGGGAGGCCACTCTTGATGGGACCAAAATGGTAAAAATATACTATTTTGGTATCAGGCAAGATGACCTCTAATCAGGAGTGGCCTGCTACCTGATCTCAACTTTGTCCACTATATGCAGTTTATAGGGGCAGCCACTCTACCTACTGAGAAGCATCCATATCTCTTACAACACAAGTATTTTTGTACTGAATATACACAAAGAATGATTTCACCTAATGATTAAGTTTTTAGGAAACCATCAAAGTCTGGCACTGCACGTATGTATTGAGATCAGTGTGCGAAACTCTCCAAAAAATCCTGCAAGCCCACAGAACAACTAACCTGAAAATGCTTCTGGCCCTGTCCAATACCAACTGATCCTACATTTCATCATACAAGTCAAAATGTAGTAAATGACTCAATGGTAAATGCATGTAGACATGGACATCAGCCCTTAGTAAGGTTATTTATGAAATGAAATATGGAAAATAAAGAAAAACACAAAATAAGATATTTATGTCATATGTCAAATTTATTAAATTTATTAAACTCTGCTTAACTTGGCCACTGTGTACTGACCAGGATGATGATGCTTACTGTCCAACTGATCCAAATCCATACATAACTCATATAGAGACTGGACCTCAGAATCTGTTGCTGCCATTGATGACCAGTCTGAATCATAGTCAGAATAAAAATCAGGGTCCTCATCCACTGACTTGTCATCAATGACAGTACTAGAACAAGACCCAGCCTCCAAAGATGAGGCTCTGGTATACAAAATACAGCTGCCCATGAAATTAGGTCTGCAAAAAGATGCGTTTCAGCAGTGGATTGCTGGAATTAGATCAAATGCATCTACGTCAGCAGAATACAGCTTAACAGTTATCAGCATTTTCATGGTATTAGCATGCATCCTGTTTCTATATTCCAAGCAAACTTTGTCACCCAAGGAAGTTTAAAACATTATTTTCGTTTGATAGTGTCATATTCCTTTTGAATAGTTCTTTTTTCCTTGGCTGTGTTTCATTTTGTACCCTCTGGTGGCCTCGAGGCATCCAAATGCCTCCACTTGTCGACGTTGGGAATAAAATGTATCATGGATCACCAGACATCACATAGATGCAGCAGAGTTTTTGACTGGAGTTACAAGTGTCTATTGAACGCAAAGTACACGTGACAATTTATCTTCTCATCTCACACAGGTTCACAAGTGGTCATCAGAAACAATTCATCATTATTTAGTTTTCATTCGGTTTATATTATTTCTTTTAATATCATAAAATATACAATTTGTAGATTATATTTACTCGATATACCTAAAAATCCAGCTGGCCAGATGGACTGGCTAATCATTTTTTTCCCCAGTCCACCCTGAAATTAGCTGGCATTGGACCGGCGGGCTGGTGGCAATCAACACACTGGTTGAGATTGAGACTTTTAAAAATGTGTTCAGGTTTGAAAACTTTCTTTGTTACATAATATCCACATATACGCCCACTTTTATCTTTGCTTAATGCTTTTGTTACAATTCAGTTACTGTAGAAAATGGAGTGGATCCAAACAATATCTAGGTTGAGTGACATTTTCTGGTGTTCCTGTCAGTATTTGAGAGAGTTAATGCACTTGATCAAGGAAAAAGTTTGTCTTGACAAAACTTGTCTTAATTACGATATTCTTTGTAAGTTTCTGGGGTATTTTCCTTTACTCCATGGGTAGTCATCACAGTGTACACAAAGATTTGTTTTTAGTGAGATCCAAGTCAATTTTGATTTGCAGAGAGAAAGAGAGAGAATATAATATTTCATAAGATCAAGCAGGTTTTAGGCTGGCTGAAAGGGCAAGTTAGCTTATGCTAAGGCCCAGTATCCGTCATGCATCGTCCATCCACCAGTAATTGCTTATTACCACTCAGGAGTCCATATTTCTGATCTGATTTCAATCAAACTTGGAATATGGGCTAATATCAAAAATATCTCAAACAGGTTAGATAATGAGCAGATCCACACAAAAATAATGGGATGATCTTGCATCGGATTGGATGACTATGTTACTACTCTGGAGGCCATATTTCTGAGCTGATTTTGATCAGACTTGGAATATATACTTATATATCGTTAAGATCTCAGATGAGTTAAATAATGAGATAGATCAGCTCATAATTAGGAAGCAATCTTGCATCTGATTGGCTTGGCTTTTGATTTGTTTTTACCACTCTGGAGGCTGTATTTCTGATCCAATTTTTGATCAAACTTGGAATACAGTTTTGTATCATCAAGATCTTGGACAAGTTCAACAATGAATGAGATACATGCACATTAATGAGGTGATGTTGCATATGATTGGCTGACTTCATTATCATTCTTGAAGCCATATATTTTATCAGATTTTGATCAAACTTGAAATATGAGCTATATCATTAAGATATTGGATGATTTTGATAACGAGCGAGATTGACAGATACTAAGGAGGTGATCTTGCATCTGATTGGTTGAGTTTGTTACCCCTCTAGAAGACATATTTCTGATCCGATTTTGATCAAACTTGAAATATGGGCTTATATCTTCAAGCTCTTGCATGTGTTCGAAACAGAGTGAGATCCACACATACTAAGGAGGTAATCTTGCATCTGATTGGCTGAATTTGTTGCCATTTTCAAAAAAATATTTCTGATCCGGTTTTGATAAAACTTGGAATATATGCTCAGATCATCAAGCTCTTGGATGAATATGATAATCAGTGAGATCCATGCTTACAAATAAAGTGATCTTGCATTTATTGAACTTGTTACAATGCTCGAAGTTATAATTATGATCCAATTTTGATCAAATTTGGAATATGGGCCTATATCTTTAAGATCTTGGGTGAATTTAGTAATGAGCAAGATCCACACATATTAATGAGGTGATCTCGTATCTCATCTGATCTTGGATGACTTTGATTACGAGCAAGAGACTTTGCATATTGTTATTGCCTTTATCTTTTGACAGAAGTTTTGTCAGGATATACTAAAATTGGTAAAATCAACATGATATAAAATATGGGACATAGTGTACATAAATTGTGTTTTTACAATCCACATAAGCCTGCATAATCCTTTTCATACTGAAGCCCAATCAGACAGGCAGTGTGTAGAACTTGACATTTTTTCAGTAAGTGGTGTAGCAGCATGAGAGAATACAGTGATGTTGGTCAGTCTGGCTTTACAGGACAATTTTTTAAAATTATTTTTCAATGTTGTATACCATTTTAAAAAGCATAAAATTTTCTTTAAGGTCATATTTTTTCACTGAAAATTTTCAGATGTAAAAACTTCAGTTGAAAGTAAAGTTATGTAAACCAAAAAACATGCTTTACATTTTTTTTATAACTTTCAATACAATTTTCCCATCTGCAATATCCATTTTACCTCCTATATTTAAGTGTATGAAATGTAGCGAATTTTATTCCATTTAAGAAGGTGATAAAATAATAACAATCCATCTAGAATGTCAAAAGTTATTAGAATTTTATTAAATTTACTCGCATGAGAATTGGAAAGCAAACAGAATGATCCTTACTGATTAGTCGACAAAGCTTTTCATTTTGGTTCAGTGTTTTTATTCCACAATAAATTCTAATGTAATAATATCAGAGTTCTGTTGGGGTTTGTTTGGTCCATTTCCAGGAATGCAGTAAAATTTCATAATATTATGCACACACCCAACATTGGTATATGTGCAAAGTTTATGAGAAGTGAACTTCTCAAAATGTCCAGGTAGCTTGAAAAGCATCCACATCTTCGTCATCGTCAATATCCAAGTAAAAAATTAACTAGTTATCATCTGCTCAGTTCATTCGATGTAAACAAGATCGCAATCCCCACTGCCTCAAATAGCAGTTCCCCCCACAAAATTGTCTATATTTTCATCAAAATCGGCATCTATATCACTGCCACTTCAGTACTGTCCGCCATTTTGAAGTACACACATTAAAATTCAGTTTTGAAATCAAATTTTCTACTAACCAGTTGTCATCATCTCTTCCATTTCATCGAAGTCAAACTCATGATATGCACTGTCTAAAAACACAAGTTTTTCCCTCAAAATTGTCAATATTTTCATCAAAATCGGCATCCACATCACTGCCATTAGCTTGCTGCTTCAGCACTGTCCACCATGTTGATCTGCACACATTAAAACTCGTGTTTGAAATCAAATTTTCAAATAACCAGTTATTATCAACTCTACGTTTATTTTGAAGAAGTAAAGATAACAATCCCACTGCCTAAAATGTGAATTTTCCACATGAAATGGTCTTTATTTTCAACTAATTCAGCAAGCACATAACTGTCTTCACTTCCCTCTTCAGTATATGACTGCCATTTTTTTTTTATATCTCTGCATGTTAAAACTCTATTTTGAAATCAAATTTTCACCAGTTTTGGGATCTTTTAAACTCCTTCTGTTAATGCATTTGTGTACCTTGTACCTTTATTTCCTTCTTTTCAAAAGAGTACACATAAAGTGATCACGTATTGTACAGTTAAAAACACTTGTGCAAAGTGATCGACGGAATGTAGTGAACATATGACTGGAGTCATATCCCGCTGGCAGAGGTAAAGTACGACTGGAGTCATATCCTGCTGGAAAAAAGTTATTGAAATGGTCAACTGTTAAATTGTGTTAGCCACGTGAGCAATATCAGGCCTAAATGGGCCTCTTGTTCCTGTTTCCAACTTTGGAAATTAATCTCTCGATCCCGAACAGTTAATTCATATTTATTGTACTGGTGATTTGTTTTATTATTGCCCGACACAACAATTATTGAAGAGGTATATAGCACTAGTCCCATCAACCTGTCTTGTATGCATGTCCTGAGACACTTATGTGTGCAACTTCTGCATCTTTCCATGGACATCAGGTGAATATGTGCATACTGTTCTGTCATTGCGCTGGATGAGTTTTTCCAGAGTTGTGCCCCATTTTTGGTTTTTACTCTGTATGTTATAAGATAATTCTTGTGTGCATAACTAGTTCCACAGGTTTTGATAACTTGGCAGGTTTGAATTATTGACATCAGGTGAGCATGTGTATGTCATTTGTTTGTATCCATTGTGAATCTTCATGCATGTTCATACATGTATGTATAATGTATACATTCTGCCAGGGTTATTGCTCTTTTCTACTTGCACCATTCATTCTTATGGGCAAGGTGTAGGAGCATCCATATCCTATGGACACTCTTGTGTCTAGTGATGATTGTAAATGTATATTGATTTTTTTCAGTTAAGAGGATTATCTATCTAGTGGCAAGAGTGGTATGATAATGCACATTTTGGAAAATTTAAATTTCTGCAGGCTTGGGTAATGACCCACATACCAGTATTTGCACACATGGTAAGCTCTCCCATTCATCACCTTTTACACAGAGAGTGGAGAAAAAATCTGGCCTACATTTAAACTACTACAGTAGCCTAAGCCAGAGAGCCCATTTCCTTTCTACAATGCAAAGAGAATTTGACATTTGCTGAAATGTTCCCACATACTTGTTCATGTGGATATAGGTTACAGGAAATAACCCTCTGATTTCTAACCATCCCTTGTGTGGTTCACATGATTTTCTTACTGTGTTGTAACTGGTGTAAACAAAGAAAAAAAAAAATACACAAAGTCTTTGGTATCTGGGAACTTCTTGAACTTGTTCAACTGTATGAATACAAAATGTATTTGTAAGGTTATCTTAGGTTAAGTCCCATGACAGCATAAATGTGGAATTTCCCAACATTATGAAAGTTAAAGAAGGGAGTTGAATATTCAATCTGTAAATTAAAATTTCAGTCCCATGTAGATTCAGCTTTTAGGAACGTTGGTTTTTATTTAAGTAGATATGCACAGCAATTTAGCATGCATGATTTGCTTTTCTCACTTGTTGAGTGATTTTCCAAAGAGTACATTGAAATTCTGGTACAGGTTTCTATCTTCAGACCATCCTCACAGTCATATTCTAATGTTTGCATGTTTGCAGTCTCTACCTTAGGGACATCATCAGAGGGTCTGGCTTGGGATATTTCTTTCAGGGAAAGATATTTTTTTTCTTTTGTCTCAAGATAATTAATTTTTTTCAACTAATACAATGGATATAATTAGTTCTTTTGTATACAAATCAGAACAAAAATGTTTCTTTAAACCTATATGGGGTTGGATTTTGTTTTTAAAAAGGTCCCACGCTCACACCCTTCCCACTAAAAATGAAATGGTTGGTCTCTTAGTTTGTGTAGGAGTCATGTGACATTGCACATTTATACTCTAATGGACACATACGTAGACAAGCATTATCTCATGCTGTATTTAACTATACATAATTTGGAGCCAACTGCGAACAGAATTGACCCAGATTGGCTATTGCATAATGCGACAATAGAACCATGTCCACACTATTAGATTTATATTATAGGTAGAATGAATAGCGTAAATTCTGATGTGCAGTTAAGTCATGGCAGATCTGGGTCTAGGTGCTCTCAATAAGGTGTGAATTATACATAGAAAAATGAGGTAGATTCCATGTTTTATTAGGACTACTGGTCATAGACCATAAGAGCTTATGGAATAGTCTTTTGTCTATCACCTGTCCATCTGTTAACACAAGTATTTGTCCTTCTTTTGTCTGTCACCTGTTCAGCCATTAGCAAGTTTGTTATCGCAACTCCTCCTACACTACTTGGAGGATTGCCATGAAACTTTACACGCACATTTATCCTATGATCTAGTTGGTCCTAAATGAAAATGGTGCTGTTCGGACATCCAATATGGCCGCCACAGTGGCCAACTTTAAAATCTTGTTATCACTACTTCTCATGAATGGATGGTCATATCAGCAGGGGGTTTTCACTAAAAGACTTCGTATGATGTCCAGTTGGTATTAAATTAAAATGGTGCCAATCTGACATTCAATATGGTCGCCATGGCAGCCATCTTGAAAATCTTGTTATTGCTACTACTCCTGAATGAATGATATATCAACATGGGGTTTTCACTAAAAAACTTCTTATGATGTCTAGTTGGTACTAAATGAAAAATGTGCCAATCTGAAGTCCATTATGGCCGCCACAATGGCCATCTTGAATATCTTCTTTTTGCTATTTCTCCTACATGGATAATCATATCAACATGGGGTTTTCATGAAAAGACTTCTTATGATGTCAAGCTGGCTCCAAAATAAAAGTGGTGCCGATCTGATGTCCAATATGGATGTCACAGCAGCCATCTTGAAATCTTGTCACAACTCCACCTTAACAGAAAGTCATATTGATGTGCGATTTCCACCAAAATACTTTTTATGATGTCCAGTTGGTCTTAAATGAAAATGGTGTCAATCTGACGTCCAATATGGCTGCCACACAGCAGCCATCATGAAAATCTTGTTATCGCTATTCCTCCTGAATAGATGGTCATATCAGCATGAGGTTTTCACTAAAAGACTTCTTAAGATGTCTAGTTTGTCCTAACTGAAAACGGTGCTGATCTGACATCCAATATTGCCTCCATAGCAACTATCTTGATAATCTTGTTAATGCTACTACTTCAGAATGTCAAGTCATATTGACATGGGATTTTCACCAAAAGACTTCTTATGATGTCTAGTTGGTCCTAAATGAAAATGGTGCTGATCTTAGGAAGTTACAGTGAAGCCTGTCTATGAAGGAAACTTGAGGGACCATAAAATGCATTTTATGGACAGGTGTACTCTATATAGAGTTTTAATATGTGCAGTGGTTCCCCTCTTGGACGGCCCCTGACCAGAGGCCACCCGGTTTTTACAGCCAGAATTACTTGGCATCAACACTTTTGTGTTTAGAAGTATGCCTCTTGGATGACCACCCCTCTAATGCAGCCAGCAGCAGCATATTAGTGCAAAAAATGTCAAGGTGCAGACACATACTGGGGTTTACTGATCGAAGTCTCATGAATATTTCTTGATCTACACAATGACTTTGCTTCCAACATGCTGATAAAGTACCTACAATATATACTTGCATATAATCCGATACCAACTGCATAGACCCAGATCTGCCGTCGCACAATGCGCCGGCAGATCTGGGTCTATGCAGTTTGTAAGGATTAATCAATAGAACAAACAACATAGATAATGATTTGCTGGTGCATTATGTGATGGCAGATCAGGGTCTATGTTGTTTGCATTTGGACCCAGATTATATGTGACTATATACGGTAACTATAATCCATACAATGAAGTAATTAATCCAGCTATCCTTACAGTTCTGTGTTCCTTAGATGCCAGGTTTCATCACTTTGATAAGTAGTGGCTATTATTACTGTGGATAGTTATCAAGATTACAAAAGCTAACAGCTCAGAACCATAGTATTGTTCAGCACAAGTTAGCATGATGTAAAAATGGCATGATAACCTTTTGGGTTTTTCACTCAGGGCAGGGTACCAGATTATGACCAGTCAGTCACGTGACAAAATCACTTCCTTTGTAAACACTGCATTTCATTTAAAAGCAGCAAATTAGTTTGACAGTAGTATAGTTGCCAATGAAGGAACAAGTTTTTGCGGATTGTGCAAAATGTCGACAAGGAAGAGAAAATTTTTAATTAATTTGACTCAACAAAAGTTGGAAAGTTGTAGGATCCTTGCCGAGAAGTTTGATGTCGGAAAAACTTGAATAAACAACATTGTCAAAGACATTGAAAATATTCTGCAGAAGTGGGAAAATTTAATAGATGGAGAAAGTTACAGCCAGGAGAGGTTTTGTACATTGATACGATGGACGTTTTTTTAATGGTTTTGCGACATGCATGCCAAGAACATTCCAACAACATGTTGAATGATTCAAGAAAAGGCCAAAAGTTTATCAGTTGAAATGGGTATGGTGACTTTACCACAAGTAACAGGTGTTTACACTGATTTAAAGTTCAACACAATGTCAAGTGTTCTGTCCTTAGTGGAGAATCTGCTGAAGTTGGTAATGAAATCGCAGAGGATTGGAGCAAAGTAATTTTAAAAATTGCATTATTAACAGTATGTTTTAATTTCATAACATGGTTTTTTAAATGAAAATATTATGTTTCAGAGTTGGTTGCAACTTTTTTACTTCATATGTAATTATTACTCGCATACATGTGAGCCATCTCTCAAAAGGCCAGTACCCCTTTTATAAGTCACTTTCCTGCTGCAGAAGGGGTGACCTTATAAGAGGGGGACCACTGTAATGAAAATGAAGAAAAGGGTTCACCAATGCTGTTCCTTCATCAGCAGATGTCTTTTATGTTGAGTTGTCTACTGTGGCAGGTTTTCTTGTAAATTAATTTGTAGTCTGCTTACTTGACCATCATCCCCGTTAAATGATTCGAGTGGTTGTTTCAGGTATGGAAAAAATCCAGATATTTTCTTCTTACATAGAATAGAGGTTTTCATTTAACTATGTACAAATCAGTACTTTGCTTCATGTTTTATAGAAAAATCTGGGTTTGTTACATTTGCTCATTTCAGACTGCTGAACACTGGATTTCTGTAGCCCTGAATGTTTTCAAATTGTATAAATTTGGTTCCTCTAATTGGGTGTATACAGTAATTGTTGGCATTCCACATGTTGGAACTATAAGCATTTCACTTTGCTTGAATAATAAATGATAGCTACAGCTTTTCTGTGTGTAAGGCTGTCTAAACCGTATATACTCACTTATAAGTAAATTGCATAATGCACTGGCCAGTCAGGGTCTATGTGCTTTATTCTACTGATTACTCCTAACAAATTGCATAGACCCAGATCTGCAGGTGCATTATGTGACAGCAGATCTAAATCTGTGCTGTTCGCAGTTGGACAGGACCCATAAGCGAGTATATTTGGTATATTTCGTTTTCTTGTTGTTGTTTGAATAATTGATACCTTGATTGTGATCTAATGGGTATTTTATTGATTGCAGTAAGTCACTTGCATCATATTTGGCTCATAAATCAATGAATAATTCATATGTTCTGAGGCATCTTTGGATTCCATTTCCATAAGCTTTATATTTTTGAAGTTTTGGTTGGGCTTCATGGTATTGGAATATTTTTTCCCCTTGCCAGAATGAATAGAGAGAGAGAAAAGGAAGTAGTTTATTGCATGTGTTTGCGAGTAATATATCCTCATCAAATGGAATTTCTTGCAGTATCAACCAAAGGTTAGTATGTGTTAGTACAAATGTCATTTATGTCCTAAAGTGCAAAAATTAGTCACATCCAAATATGTTGGTGAAACAATTGACTTTAGAAAAAGAATGAACAATCACAAAAGCTGTATCAGAAACAAGGTCAATGCAAAACTCTCCAACCATTTAAGTTTAGCTGGACACTCTGTCCAGTCCCTTGAAATTCAGCCCATTGAATCAAATCATTGATGGACTGACAGTGAACATAGCCAGAAAGAAAAATATTGGATACTGCAGATATAAACACATGGCAGATTGGACTTAAACATCAAACTTTAATCAAAAATGTATATGTTTAGCTCAGTGCGCATCAGTTTCTTTCCTGTCAGTTTGCTCAGCCTCACTATCCTCAAATGACATAAATTTATTATTACTGGTAGTATTCTTATTACTATTTTTTTTAATACTTTTTTTATTGGCTCTACTGGTCATAGACCAGAAGAGCTTATGGGATGGACTGTTGTCAGTCATCTGTCCATCCATTAGCACAAGTTTGTTATTGCTACTCCCAAGAAACTACTTGGAGGATTGCCATGAAACTTTACACACAAATTCATCCCATGGTATAGTTGGTCCTAGATGAAAAGTTGGTCCTGGATGGTCATATCAACAAGGGGTTTTCACTGAAAGACTTCTTATGATGTCTAGTTGGTCCTAAATGCAAATAGTGTTGATCTGACATCCAATATGGCTGCCACTGCAGCCATTTTGAAAATTTTGTTATCGCTACTCCTCCTGAATGGATGGTCATATCAACATGGGGTTTTCACTAAAAGACTTCTTATCATGTCTACCTGGTCCAAAAAGAAAATGGTGCCAATCTCAAGTCCAATATGGCCACCACAGCAGCCATCATGAAAATCTTGTTATTGCTACTCCTCAATAGAAAGTTATATTGACTTGGGGTTTTCACTATAAGACTTCTTATGATATTTAGATAGTCCTAAATGAAAATGGGGCAGCTCTGAATCCAATATGGCCACCATGGCAGGCATCTTGAAAATCTTGTTATCGCTACTTCGCTGGAATGGATGGTCATATCAACATGCGGTTTTCACTTAAAGAGTTCTTATAATGCTAGTTGGTTCGAAATGAAAATAGTGCCTCACTGATGTCCAATATGGATGCCATGGCACCCATCTTGAAAATCTTGTTTTCATTACTCCTCCTGAATGGATGGACATATCAACATTGGGTTCTCACTAAAAGACTCCTTGTCATGTATATTTGGCCCTAAATGAAAATGGTGCTGATCTATCGTCCATTGTCCAATGTTCGTCTGTCCGTTAGCACAAGTTTGTTATCTGAAGGATTGTCATGAAACTATATATATATATATATCGAGAGATAGGGAGAGAAAGAGATAGATACATATATGCATACATACACATGCACATATATATTAAGATCCCTGATCAATCAAGTCACTTAGAACATAGTTTTCCATGGCACTGTGAACTGTGACTTGCATTGTGTTTTCAAGAAGTCTCATCATGATTAGCATCATTGTCTTCTACACTTTGATGAAGTTATCTGGCTCTGCCTGGACTTGGAAAGAGGAGGGTGTTAGAGGTGTGATATATTTAGGCACTATGTGGCTTGTACCTGCCTGTGCAGGTGAAGGTGTAAAGAAATGTGGTCTTGCTTGGATATCACTGCATGTACTTGGATTTTCATTATCTTGATTAGTGGCATTGTCTTCTACAATTTGATGATGTGTATCTAGGTCTACCAGGGCTAGGGGAGAGGGGGGTGTTAAGTAATTAGGCCCTGTGTAGCTTTGTGTCTACTTGAACAAGCGAGTTTGTAATTAATTAATGGCTTTGCTTGGCAGGCACTGATAGGAGTGGAGGTTATGGGCCAAGCTGAGGATGGCTGCGGTGACACAGTGCTGGTGTTAGGTCTGTTGTTTATGTCTTAGCACAGTTCCTTAAAACAGTTTGAGAAATCCATTATAAGTCCAAGCCAAGAATCCACTGCCATGACAAGAAAATGGTATTTGTTGATGGGAATACAGAACATGTAACTTTATTTTCATGTGAAGTAGTGATTTTGGACACAAAGCCATGTTGCTATGAGTATTTGTAGAGTTGGAAATTAGTCCTAGGTTCATTCATCAGCTTCAGTGACAAGTTATTCCTAACATGGATAGGGATACTGTCTTGATTTTCTTTGATGTGGATAAAATCTGGGATTACCTTTCGGTATGAATTTACTTCCACATCATGAATATCCTCTTGGGTGAATCCAGAGAACTCAAATAGACTGGATTCATTGAAAATTTTCTACAGTATTGACATTGTTAGATTTACCACCATTTTATTTGTAAATAGGACTCTAATAAGTATTTTTTAAAAATCATAAAATTTTTAACACCATCAGTCATGAAATGGATTTTCCAAAAGCATTTAAGTACTTAGATGAACATCTATGATAAATAAATCCTAGATGAATAAGTCATAGGATATTCACTAGGGGTGAAACGATTTATTGATACAAGAGGTGAAGAATTGATACAAATTGATACTCACCCTATAGAAGTTACTTTATTTTTAAGCAGTCATGAATGCTTATTAGTCGTTTGCCTTTTATTCTTTAAACTGAAAATTTATCAGAGATGGCAGTCACAGGCACAGGCACTAATGTTTGTCAGTAAAAAAAAAAAAAAATGTTGAAAAAACCCACTCACCTTTTACAAATTAACACGAAGGTTATGTGGTTTGAAATGTGCCCCCCCCCCCCTTTCACCTGTTCCAGGCTAATTTTTTTTTATCCCATCAGCATGTTCAGCCACTGATTTTTTATATATATATCAATGTAAAGGATACTTTCCAAATACGCGAAGTTTCTCTGTTCCTTCATATCTTGTCTATATGGATCGAATTTGAAGGCTACACTTCTGGTGTGTCACTCAGTGAAATATGTTACATTCAATTCTGATTGGTGGTTATTGTTTGTTCCAGTCCAGGGTAAACAATAACCACCAGTCAGAATTGACTACAGCTTATTCACTGTGTGACACACCGCAAGTATTGGCATCCAAACTCGATCCAAGTCCAAGTCAGGAACTTCCTCCTCGGGGTGAACATAGCTTGGAGGAGTATTGGAGAGTAGTCAGCAACCTTACAAACCCAGCAAAAGGAACACTGAAGTTAAAACTTCTTTGCAGGCTGAGTGTGGTTGTCCTGTCATAGCAACATTCTAATGCTGATACAGAGAGGACATTCTCCATTCTTCGCAAAATACAAAGTATTTCAAGGGGAAATCTGGACCAGAGAACTATTGAGAACCTGTTAAGTGTGAAGCTTAATAATCACAATGAATGTCATAAGTGGTCACTAGACGGTGATTTTGTGTAGGAAACTAAAAATGCTACTGGATTTTATTTAAAAAATCTTTGCAGTGAACTATCAGATAAACCATCTTCTTTCATTATTTGACAGTATACTGACTCATATTAATTAATTATTATTGTAACATTTTCTGTAAGAATCCGAATCTAAAGTGTGGAGTGTTTATGCTGTCTAGTGATGAAATTAATATAATTTAAACAAGTCCCTTTTTGTAAATTCTAAAGAGATGATCTGTGTAGCTTTGTAACTGTCATTTAAGTTTTGGTTAAAATTGGTCAAAAGTAAAAGGGCATCAGAACTTGAAGGCTGCTGTTTGGTTAGATCTTTCTCAACATTTGGCATTTTTGTTCTGGCAGAACATAAATGACATTGTGCATTGATACAGTGACTGCATGATACAGAACATGAGCTCTTTCAGAAAGTCTAATTTTGGAACACAGTGAAATGTCACTTGTGCATGCATTTAGAAAGGTTAAGGCATTCAGTCTTGTTAAACAGGTGCCCTGTATATAAAGGACAGTTATTGAAGATTTTTATTTGAATTAAAGTTTTTTATGAGCAGGTGTCTTTTATATGGAGGAAGCCTCTTTGGCGTTGGCAGATCTGGGTCTATGCAGTATGTTAGGAGTAATCAGTAGAGCAAACAACATAGACCCTGATCTTCCAGCACATTATGCAACAGCAAACCAGGGTCTATGTTGTTTGCAGTTGGACTCGACTTACAAGCGAGTATATATGGTACCCACATCACCTTAGCACTTGTCATTCATGTGTTGATGTGCTGTTAAACATCAATCAACACAAATTCATGCATCAGAACCTTTCGAGTGGGAGGCCAATTCACCCGGTATTAATATTGCATCATATCCCTCCTATCATTTTGTTCAAAAACTCATGTGGTGGTAAGGGGGAGGGTGGATACAGTGCACGATTTTCAGATCTGATGGTATAGACTATTTGTGCATATCAGTTTTTCAGATTGCAATTCTATTTGGTTATTGGTACAGTCTGATCAACCTGTCACTTGTGTGCTGCATATATATAGCATAGGGACAAAATTCATTCAAAGTGCCTTAGTGATCAGGCAGTTCCAAAAAATGACATGTAAGACACTTCTTTGACAAGAAATATCACTGAATATTTGAGAATGTGCCAAATCTAGAAGACACAAATGGACAGTATTGTACATAGCATTCAAAATTTAGAGAGTAAACCATCATTGATAATTCTGACATGCCCTCATCTCTACACATTCCTACTTTCTTGGATATTTGAATTGATCTAACTTGATTAAATTACACCAGCCACATCCCTGTATGGATATATTACTTATTATGCCAATTTGTAGTCTGATGCCATGTTCTACATTGGGTTTATTCATTTTGACTTGTCTGTCTAATGTCTACATTAGACTTTGTACCCCATCTCTCCATTAGTAGGCCTGGAGCAGATGTGCTTGATTGTTACAAGTATCAAAGGGTCTAAAGTTTCCCAAATAATTGCAGTTCTCCTTGATGGTATTACTCAATCTTTACATCTTGGCCCAGTGCCAGATCTGCCTGGTTAACCCTTTAGCTGGTCACTTTGAGATTGGACTGACTTTACAGTGCTAGCAGCTGAAATAGCCAGTGGCTGTGTATACTCTCTGATTCCCCCTGCATGACCAGGCTAAATGGCCACTTGTAGATTCAAGTGCTTTAATTAATGAATTTCATATGGTATAGGATGACTTGACTTAATTTAACTGATCTCTATCTTCCTCTCTCTCTCTCTCTCTCTCTCTCTCTCTCTCTCTCTCTCTCTCTCTCTCTCTCTCTCTCAGGCTGGCTGGCAGATGTAATTGCCAATTTCCACTGTTTCCTGTGTAGATGGCCTTTGGACTACCTTCATCCTTATGGTGCACTCTCATAGTCTCCACACACATTGCACAATATAAACTGAGTGGGGGATATGTAACAGGAATTCCTACTGTAATGCCCACACAACTTTCATTTTCATTCTGCATTGCTCAAACAGGATTATTTTTCCATAAACAGGATTGAAGGAGGAAGTTTGAAAAGATTCAGATATTGGGAATTCAGATTTTGGCAACATAATAAGAAAGGCCCTGTTTGCAAGTGTCATTGCCATAGTCTTTGGATATGGGAGGTAAGTAAAAACACACTTTTACTGGTGCTGCTACAGATGTACTGGTATTTGTTCTTGATTGATTTTCTAGGAAAGGCACATGATTTTCTAAGAATAGCTTACTGATATATGGAAATATTGGGATAGACCTGGCAAACAATTGACGTCAAGGACTTGCAATAGATGGTTTTGAGCAATAATGTTTAGAATTGGAGCTTTCATGATTGACCTAGATGACGTCACAGTAGAGTTATGGATTAAGCTCAGTAATTCAAAAACGTATAAAATTTCCACACATCTCATATTATGTTGTCAAAAAAGAATGTTTTAGAATTATTTTGATCCATTAGTAAGTCAGAAAGTTCATTGGTTTTCATCAGTTTAAGCAATAATTATTCTTTTTACATTAAATCTATGTAATCCTGCCAACCAGAATCAGATCTGAATGATATAGTACATATTGGGGCTAATTTGAGAAAATTTGTATTTAGAAATAATCATGAATTACTGTAGCTAGTAAAAATAGGTATTTAAGCATTTGAACTTAGCTGTTTCTGTATCAAGTCAAAATTGACTCTGCATTTGAATTTGTAATTTGGCTAACCTAAGAACATTATGAAGAAGGAATATCTTTCAGAATATATATTGAAAATAACTCATGATCCTGAAATAAATAATCTAGTATTTGATGTGCAGCATGCAACATGATAATCTGAACATTGAAGAGAGATAAAAATACATCCTTTTTGCAAAGAAGAAAAAAAGAACATGTCAATATGATGATTTTGATCTGCTGCATGAAAGTTACGGAGTCCATTTGTCATTGTGATTGTTCCCATATATTCTGGTTTGTAACACACACACACACACACGCACAGCTGGAATTTGGCAACACAATTTACCAGAATCCACTACAAACTACCACAATTGACCTTGAAAATACCACAATCTTCCACAATCGATCTTAAAATATCACATGTACAGTATATATACTGTGTTTTGGGTGGCCTTTTGAATTCTTTGTTAGCTCTTGTAGCCTATCAGATAAATCTACCACAATATTCTACAATCAAGCGTAAAAATACCACAATTAACCAAGATATATTTCATGTTTGATAAATAAGTATATTATTATTATAATTTAATTATAATTATTATTATAAATAAAATGTTTTCTAACTTGGATAAATAGCTTTATTCATGAGTACAGTAGAATTTGACTACTACATGGGAATGCACAGACTGCAGAATGTAAGCTTTTTTAAATTGTTATTTATTCACAAAGTGTTGATATTTTCCTTCCTCTAGCAGAATGATGGGCAGTCAGACTTAACTGAACTCACTTTCAATAATATGTCATATGAGAAAGGTTTCTCTATTAAAGCTAGTAGATACAAATAAAGGCAGTTTTTAGTATGTCAGCCATATATAGTCCTCTATGTCTCTGAAGATAGTCTTTGTATGAATTCAAAGCTATTCTTCATATATTACTTTAATTTATCTATTGTATGACATGGATATGATATCAAATGTTTATAAATGTAAAAATAAAATAAAAACACAGAAGCTATGCTAAGCATGAAAAAATAAAAACTATTTTGTTGCATAAAATATATATTAATGTCAGGACATGTACTAAAAGAAGTTTATTGCTATAATAAATTTGCTCTCATCTTCATTGTCTTGGCAAACACATTGTATACAGTAGGGAAGTGCTACTGTAATCCAGTTAACATGTCAACACGTCAAAATATTCATGCATAAGTATGGTGACTGGAGATCTCGGCCCATAACATACTTGGCACATTCTGGAGACAGTCCATAAACAAAGTTGGTCTATTACAGATTCGGTTCATACAGATTTAATTAAGAAATCATTACTGTCATGGTCTACCCATACTATTAAACAATGTCGGCTTCAGCCCAAAGTTTGTTGTTGTTTTGTGATCCTTACCTTTGATCTTGTATGGCTTCATAACACTTTTTGTTATTGAAGAATAAAAACAACCATGAATCGGCCTTTGATCTTTGCATCTTTGCATCAGCCGATATCAGACAACAAGTACAACAACAACGGCCACAACAGCGAGAATGAAAGTGGATGTGATGAAGAAACATTGAAGATTTTTATCATGCACCGACAAGAGGCCAATTTATGATGAATGAACAGTTGATAGAAACTTTGAGAAATTGTAAAAGGGCAGCAGGTCATATACTGCACGGTAGAAAAAAAAAAGATGTATATGTCATTCTGAATAATGTGCCAGTTGTCAATGGTAAAAGCTCATTTTCTGACGATCATGGTGTCTGGAACTCAACGGCTGGAAAAACTGTGACCCAGTTCCATGAAGTTAAAGGTCGAAGTATGGGTAGAAATGTTTATAAAATTAATGGCCAGCTTTGTGCAAGAAAGAAAATCAAAGGAACATTCAAGTATATACCTACTGAACCACAATGGACAGAAAGGGTAAAAATGTGAAAATACTGAAATCAAACGAGAATTTAAAAAAACGTGTGACAGATTGTGGTATTTACAAGGTCAGTTGTGGTAGATTGTGGTATTTTCATGACTGATTGTGGTAGATTGTGGTGGATTATGGTAGATTGTAGTGGATTATGGTAGATTGTGGTAGATTGTACTGTTTTGTGGTGGCTTGTGGTAGATTGTAGTGGCTTGTGGTAGATTGTCCTGGCTTGTGGTAGATTGTAGTGGAGTGTGGTAATTTGTGATGCTCACTGGAAATAGGGTAGACTCAGATCTGACAGTGCTCAGTACACTAACAGAGACCACATAGTATCTTTGATTTCAGAGGAATGGCAAAGACCCTGATCTGATAATGCCTTTTATGATAGCACATCTTGGTCTACACTGTTTGCAAATGAATGCACAGGATAGACAGGTAAAATGTATTACAACTTGATTATACTAGGCTTTAATTTAATGCGTAATGCGCAGACAGATCAGGGTCTGTGTTGTTTGTTCTAATAATTAGTCCCTACAAACTGCAGAGACCCAGGTCTGCCAGCGCATTATGCGCCAGCAGATCTGGGTCTTTGCAGTTTGTATCGATTTATACACGAGTATATACAGTATGTTACAATGTTTACAAAGCAATAATTTGATACTTTGGTAATGAATTTATATGGAAAGCTCTGTTGTATTCTCAGAGGAGAGGCTTCAAGTCAAATGATGTATTTTATAAATTTCTTGTAAAGTGACCTAATGTATACATGTAATAAATACTCCTACATACTGTATCCTACATACTGTATCCTACCTACTGTGTCCTACATACTGTATCCTACATACTGTATCCTACATACTGTGTCCTACATACTGTGTCCTACATACTGTATCCTACATACTGTGTCCTACATACTGTATCCTACATACTGTATCCTACATACTGTGTCCTACACACTGTATCCTACATACTGTGTCCTACATACTGTATCCTACATACTGTATCCTACATACTGTATCCTACATACTGTGTCCTACATACTGTATCCTACATACTGTATCCTACATACTGTGTATCACGATTCAGTTTTAACAATACACCACAGTTTTTTGAACGGCAATAAATTGGTCCAGAATAAAGCCTAAAAAAAGTACCAGTTTTTTGAAGAAAATGATTTGTTGTTTAAAATACATTGTCATACTTTTTCCCATAATGGAAAACCCCCTAAAAATTACAGAATATTCACATTTTTTATACAAAATAAAGCTATTTTTACATCATGATTTATGCAGGTCTTTGAAATTAACATTGACTTGTAGGATTGGTGCTGATGAATCTGACAACAATACCCATGCATTTGGCAAAACAGTGGTCGTTGGCTGATGGCAAATCCTGAGTTTAAACACTGTATTTTAATGAAGATTGGGTGTATGCAACAAAAGTCTAACCGTGCAAATTGAATAAATTCTGTGGCTTTTTTTTTTTTCTTTTTTCTTTTCCTGGTTTTTTTTCTCACCCATGTTCTACCTTAAATTAGCAGAGTCTGTCAGAAGTGAAAGTTGAATTTTCATCAGTTTTTGCTGAAACCTCTTTCATGTATAGTTGTGTTTTACTCAGTGATTGGCTGAAAATTGAAAAGTCATCAAAGTGGAGTAAATATTTCCCAATCAGAATGATTGATACAGCATGTTTTTCCATATCTGCTAATGATCAATGACAATAAATAATGTTGTGTACAATTGAAATATTTATTTTCTCATATGTTATCACTTCTATGGTGGGCCAACAGCTACCACCAAGGGCATGCAGTTTACATTTTTTGATTAGGCCCTTCTGGCCTGCAGCAGTTTTAGCTAAATTTTGAACACTGATTTAGTCTGTAGTTTGCTTAGAGAAGGTGCACAAATCTTGTTCCTGAAGTTCAGGACATTTGGAAATGATAAAAAAATAAACAACATAAAGGTCTTATCGGTTGTCATGTCCAAATTAATTTACAAATGCAGCGCCATCTGCATTGTCAAGAGATTTTGTTAAGGTTTTGGTTAAAGTTCATCAGCAATATTTTGATCATGGGCTTGACATGCAGGCCTTGACCTTGTGTGTTGTTATTATTTTAAACGAGAAAAGTTAATTTTTGCCATGAAACCTGTCTTAAAAATCCAACCCCAATGATCATGAGATATTGGTCACAGTTAGTGCATAATTTATTTACTTGTTGATATTTTTTTGTCATTGTTGAAGATCAGGTTCTCAAGCTCAAACAACATAGATCCTGATCTGCCATTGCATAATGTGCTGGCAGATCAGGGTCTATGTTGTTTGTTCTACTGAGTAGTCCTTACAAACTGCATAGACCCAGATCTGCCATCACATTATGCGATGGCAGATCTGGGTCTATTCAGTTTGCAGTTGGTATCAGCTTATACGCGAGTATACACTGTATGTTCTTCCCTACATCTCATCAGTTGGAGATATGTATATGACCATTGTAGGAGATATGTATATGACCATTGTAGAAGATATGAATTGGTTTGGTTTAGTGTTTATGGCACAGCAACACAAGTTGGTTATTTAGTGCCAAGGAAATTGGAGTAAAGTGCCTTGCCCAAAGACACTGTGGCAGCAGATTCAGGCTGGTCCAATGGTAGGATTTGAACCCATGTACTTTTGGTTGCAAGTCTGGCATGCTAACCACACTGAGGCTTATGCTTCTATTAGTTGCCTCCTACGACATGCAGTAGAGAACATCAGACCTATTTTACATCCCTGGGCCTGCATGGGGTGGGAGTTAATAAAAATTTTAAATCCCTAGGCCTGCATGGGGTGGGAGTTAATAAAAAGTTTACATCCCTGGGCCTGCATGGGGTGGGAGTTAATAAAAAGTTTACATCCCTAGGCCTGCATGGGGTGGGAGTTAATAAAAATTTTAAATCCCTGGGTCTGCATGGGGTGGGAGTTAATAAAAATTTTACATCCCTGGGCCTGCATGGGGTGGGAGTTAATAAAATTTTTACATCCCTGGGCCTGCATGGGGTGGGAGTTAATAAAAATTTTACATCCCTGGGTCTGCATGGGGTGGGAGTTAATAAAAATTTTACATCCCTGGGCCTGCATGGGGTGGGAGTTAATAAAATTTTTACATCCCTGGGCCTGCATGGGGTGGGAGTTAATAAAAAGTTTACATCCCTAGGCCTGCATGGGGTGGGAGTTAATAAAAATTTTACATCCCTGGGCCTGCATGGGGTGGGAGTTAATAAAAATTTTACATCCCTGGGCCTGCATGGGGTGGGAGTTAATAAAAAGTTTACATCCCTAGGCCTGCATGGGGTGGGAGTTAATAAAAATTTTACATCCCTGGGCCTGCATGGGGTGGGAGTTAATAAAAAGTTTACATCCCTAGGCCTGCATGGAGTGTGAGTTAATAACTATATTATATTGATTGTGTTATTTTTTTTTAACAAATTTGTGAAAATATACAGCTACAAGCCCATGTGTCCAAGTCTTTTCACAAGATAATAAATATTATAGCTGCCTACAGAATTCCTTCAGAACTCCTGTTGCCCATTGGTTGGGGTAAGTTAAATTTGAGGTAGGCAAGCAAATATCCATATAACCTGTCAGGAAGGAATAAACGTCATAAAACCTGCAGGATAAGTCAGCTTTAAACAGCAAAAATATGAAATTTGTTTGCCCAAGTTAACTTTCAACAACAAAAAACATTCAAAGTGTTGTTCAGTATAGTTGCCTATCAAATAAATCTTACTTTTTGGACTTTGGTTATAGATCTCAGATAGGAGATTTATATTGATTCATATTAAATTTGTTGCAAGGCTCCTAACAAATGATAAAGACAGCTGTGTGCTCTGATCAGGAATAATTCTGTGTATGATAAACACAACAGACTGCTCCATTAATGGTAGTCAACACTTCACTCTGTCACACATACAGGAAAATCATGTCGCACTCTATTAACCATGATGTGTCTCATTTGGATACTTAACATTCCATGGTTAAACTAAAGAATAGATACAAAAGGCACAAAAAAAAGACCTGTAGACTTTAATAATACTTGGTATAAGAATTACCCATTAACATTATATTTATAATAGGACCTGTTTATAACTAAGTCAAACTAAATAAATTTATTAAAACATGCCCCAGTCAGTTAACCATGAAATGTCTCATTAGATAGATAACATATTCCATGGTGAAAGTAAAGAATAGCTACAAAAAAATGAAAGAGACATTGAAATCTTGTGATTAGAATGGTCGATTACCGTATATACTCGCATATAAACCTATACCAACTGCAAACTGCATAGACCCAGATCTGTCGGTGCATAATGTGCCAGCAGATCTGGGTCTATGCAGTTTGTAAGGACTAATCAGTAGAATAAACAACATAGACTCTAATCTGCCGACACATTATGCGATGGCAGATCAGGGTCTATGTTGTCTTCATTTGGATCGAGCTTATACGCAAGTAAATACGGTAATAGAAACAAATGTACTTTTAGGACCTGCTTATAACATAGTTAAGCTGAACTAGAGTAACTGCAATGGCTTACCATCGCAGATCCCCATACCTTTTACAGCATATGTTTCCCTCCCCCCATACCTAGAGATCCCACCCCCCACTTCCCTCTGACAGTGACCCAGGGGTCATTGTGCAACATCACACATATATGATGCATCTTTGTTCTATGACTGCATATATAAAGTTCCATCACAAAATATTTAGTAATGTCATTGTAACAGAATTTTTTTTACATCTGACCTTTGATTCCCCCACATAGTCTAGTGCTGTAATAAGTACCTGTGTCACAGAGTCTAGTGCTGTAATAAGTACCAGTGCAGGCTTGTGGATGTAGAATAGGTCCAATGCACCTACCTGCATGTCATGAGAGGTAACTAATGGAGGCAACATTTTTGTTCTGGGACATGTTCCAAGATGCTGTTAAGCTGAGAATGTTTTGGACTTTTTGTATAGAGTATGATTTATATCAAAAATGTACTTTGTATTTTAAGGATTTATCCTTTTTTGGCTTTATCTTTGTTTTGTGTCCTTTTTTTGGGATACCTAAACTAACTCCTACTGTGTAGCCAGGATTGTACTGATAAAGTTCTTATGTTGCACTGCTTCTTAGCGTGTTCATGGTTGATTTTTATAACATCTACTGTACTTAGAGCCCTAAAAAACATTCCTACTCATTCTGCATTAAGGCAAGAGTTGATAGAGTGACTACAGTGGTCCCCTTCTTACAAGGTCATGCTTTCTACACTGAAATGCTGGCCTTGTAAAATGGGTGACCCAGAGGGGGACAAATTGGTAAAAATGTACTATTCTGGTGTCAGGCAAGGTAGCCTCTGCTTAGGGGCTGGCTTCTCTTGTTAGGGGCCTCTCAAGATGGGGACCATAGTATGATTTTGTTCTCTTTGTTCAGGAAAATATCACTTATGCTAATACCCAGTCACCACTTGTTAGTACAATCAGGCCCATGAGCAGTGGATATTTTGACTTTGTACTTATCTTCCTGCACTTTGTGGCATGGCTAGGAATCTACAAGGCATGTGTTTGCAGCTAAATACAGAGGAAATTTAATGACAAGGGATTCTGCATTTAAATTGCTCAGTAAAAAGGTTTAATCATTGAAATGTAAAATGGGGTTGCAAATTCAACAATATGCAACATGCATTTTTAAATTTCGTAAGAAAAAACCCTCTGAAATTCTTAGACGAGACAAAAAAAAGTCTTGAATTTAGATGCTAGACCTATGGTATTCCTAATTCTTGCAGTGACTACCTTGTCTTTATGGATGGTTCTGTAGGAAGGAGCCCAGTCGCCGAGGGTTGGTTTTATTATATGTAGTTTGTTATTCACTGCATCATCCCATGATGCCTACCACTTATTAAGTAAACTCTTTTTGATACTAGGTTTAAAATCAGTGTATGGTATTTTAAAATCAGATGGTGCCATTAAACCACAATCAATCAATCAATCAATCAATCAATCAATCAATCAATCAATCAATCAATCTCTTCTTTTTTCTGCCACATCAATTAGAAATTGAGGGAAATTGAGAAAGTGTGGTCCTACCCACCATATACCTCTTGGCTACACTCAAATAAACCTATTTGTCTTGGAAAAAATGTGTTCTGAATCACATGTTGATTGGAATGAAAATTTGAGGAGTCCTGTAAAAGATGATGAACAGTTTACAATTGCACCCAGGTATCTATCCCAGAAAACAAGTATCAGTAACCACCCAAGGCTCATTAACAAGTCTGCCACACTAATTACTCAGATTTGTACCAAGCAGACACAATATTTGGAGGAACAATTGTTGGATGTTCAAGTATGTTTATATTACTTGGCTGCCAGATTGCATCATGGGATATTTAGTGATTCTTCTAGGTGGTCTGCACTGAGGTATCAGAGATAGGGCTTAGACAACAAGAGTTTAGAGATAGACAAAATGTACAACACCATTACTCAGAAATTTTCAAGCAGAAAATACCATATATACTTGCTTACAAGTTGGATCCAGATGCAAACTGCATAGACCCAGATCTGCCATCGCATAATGCACTAGCAGATCTGGGTCTATGCAATTTGTTAGGAGTAATCAGAGCAAAAAACCCAGACCCTGATCTGCCAGTGCATGATGCAATGGCAGATTAGAGTCCATGTTGTTTGCAGTTGAACCTGACCTGTAAGTGAGTATATACAGTAGGTCATAGCGATAAGATTTTAACATACGTGGCTTTTTTTTAACTAGTGTTGTGCTCAGTGGTGTGTACTGAGATGTGGGTATAAGACTAAGACTGCCCTTACTTCAGTCCTAGACCAGGTATGCAGAACACCAGGCCAAGTAAGTGGAGGAATATAGGTCATGGTGACCTGTAGTTTACATGAATGACTGAGCTGCACAATTTTCATTCAGTATGGCAAATCAAGTTGTAGACATAATGAAGCATGGAGAAATAAGCCACACATCATATGAAAATTGTATATAAGAGAAAAAAACAAGGTCAAACACAAATGTTTACACCAGTTTCTTTTCCCATGGCCATTTTTTTAGTTTCTCACTTCAGTATTCAGTGTTTATCATTAGGTACCCATATGAAACAAGCTATATGATTCTCAATGACCTCAAAGGAAGTGTGTCATTTCAGCCTACTTTTGATACATGAATCGGTCATCTCATAGCCTTCTGGATCAAAACCAGGAGGTATATCCTCTTTGGAAGAGGGTGGTGGTGAAATGGGAGTATTCTGCAAGGGCTGTGAGAATGCATACCTCATTGGAAGGGTCAAGGTTATGGTCAGTATTTTAAGTTTTCCATCACACTTTCCTTTCAGCTGCATGGCTTTAGAGCCCTGGAAGCTTTAGGAATGAAACTTGTAATACTTGTACATTATCATTAAAATGTGTACTTCATTGGCAGGGCCTATTTTCAATGTCATGGTCATGGTCAGTATAGTATTTAAACTTTTCCATCACACTTTCTTTTGTTCTCTATAATTTAATAGCCATTTGAGATTAAAAGATGAAACTTACCATAATAACGGTAAGTCTTGTGACACTATAAGTCTTGGGACACCCTTAATTATTTTCAAAAGTAATTTTTTTATGACCTATAAAAGTTGGGACGCGAAGTTAAAGCAATTTTTTCATGTTGCTATAAGTCTTGGGACACCTAAAATTTTCTTTTTGCCTACAGATCGATTGTCATATTTTATTGATCGTAACCTCATGTAAAATAAACATGACTTTATGGTTGTTAAGGGACTCATTATGAATTATTGCTTGGAATGTTATAAATTATTATAACTTGTTTTAAGAGTCAATAAATATACAAATTTTTTTCTGTTTTCTTATTATTTCTACCAAATTAAAATATGTATATTTTAATCAGACAATGACAAGAATTGTGCATTAGTGGTATGTCATACCTATTCAATAATAACTTCTCCCTTAGTTTACTATTGTCAGTTTATGTATTATTGCATTAAAATTGTCGAAAGTCACCTGTAATTGTTAGTTTTTTTTTTTTCTTCCCTGAAAATGGAAATACCTAATTCATCAATATGTGATACCAGTATGAGAACAATGAAAATAGTTTTTATTTCAACTCTCGCATTTATTGTGCGCATGTTTACATCATGGCGTCACCACGTGTACATTGAAGATTTTACTTTTGATGAATGAAGTACACACATTGGATTCGAATCATAGGCACCACTGCACTAAACTTAAATAATATCTAAAAAATATGATAAAGAAGTTAAGAAATAATGCTTTTAATATAAAAACTCTGCTGTAGTTTGCTTTGATATAAGCAGCCTTAAATAAGTTCCTGTTTACTCAGTTACGGTAATCGTGCTAATATTACCCAATAGAAGCCAATCACACATCAAATAACCGGCATTGCCGCCAGCCAAAATTTCTCTTTACCCAAGCCAATTTCAGGGTTTTAGCAGTTAACTGGCCTGGATTGCTGTTGGAAAAAAAAAGACAAATCCGCCAGTTATAAACAAAGGAGACGCCAAAACAACCAGCTTGCCAAAATCAAAAGTGGAGTGAATAATGTGTGGAAAATTATCATTTTGTGAAGCTGAAACACAAAATTAAATGGATCGATGATGCTCTTAAGCAATCTATATTCAGAATTGTAATATATATTACGATCAGTCTTTCATGAATAAATGAGTTATTTGAATTTATGCAGATTATGTGCTTTACATAATTAAACATGCACGCCTTTTCATATAGATTACATCACATTGTAGGCTCGCTTATACCACTGAAAAACAGTAACTCTTGAGCGCGTGAATCCAAATAAATGAAACGGCAATGAACATGAAGCTGAAATGTAATCTGGAAGAATGCAATTTGGTAAAAACGATGAATAAAGCAAAATCTGCATCAAATATTTTTGGGAATAAACAATGATATAAGTGACGCCAAGTACGATTTGCACTGTGTAAGTACTGTACACTATAGTTCAGGTCTTCCATTAAATCTAAGCGGCCCGTGAATTATGAAGTCTTTAATTATCTTTATTTTAAATCATGTTGGAGAAATCGGAAAATATGCACATGCAAAATAATAACATAAAACAATCCTAGTAGTTTATAACAGTTTATTGATGTGGTAATTGAACGAGCTGGTCACTGCTGTGTGACGTATGGTGATCTTCCCACTTTTGTCTTTACACTTTTTTGTGTCTACAAGTTTTGGGACACCGAGAATTTTATGTATTTTACATGCATATAAGTCTTGGGACACAAAAGAAAAAATTTTTTTTTCGTGTCCGAAGACTTTCCGTCATTACGGTAGAATCACAGCTCAAATGTGGGTTCCTACCATCAAGGTCATGCATCTGTATTTGAAGTTTTCCTCCATACATTTCTTACGATTCTATAACTTTACAGTCATTTGAATTCAAGGGATGAAACTTGTTACACCGCTCCCTTGATAACTCGCGCCCGAATAACTCGTGAACCTGCTTATAAAGCGGGGTCAGGCGTGGATCCCATTTTTTTTTTATACTAGAAAATACCAAACAAAATTGGCCTTATTTGTAGAACGTGAAAAAAATCGCGATCAAAGTTAGTAAATGAAACCTTGATATATTGCTCGTTTTATATCATCTAAAACAATGGTTAGTACCCGGAAGTTTGAATCAACATCATGAAATTTTCAACTTTTAATAAGAAGTCATATATTTTGTTCAATTTTCTTTCCAAACAACATTCTCAGTTAACTGTAAATAACAATATTCGACAAAATGTCGATCAGTGAAAACGTCACTAATGCCTACTGGTGGCAACACTTTAAAAAATAAATACCAATCAAATAAGTTTTGTCAAGTGAAATTTGTGTTTTTGTTCTATCTTTTAATTCAGTTTCAGTGTAATCATCATAAATGCAATATGCCGTTTTGTACTCAAACGTGAAAAATATAATTCAACTGTCCCAGCTATGTCCGCGAGCATTTCCGTGAGAACATAATTAAGTGCAGACTTTTTTTTAATCTCCGACTTGTGGAAGTATTTGTTGTGTTGTTACACTCAGTTAAAAGCATATCTGCTTTGTATTATCACCTTAATTACATCTTTTGTATCAAATCAAATAAAGGGGGTGAAATAAAAGAAAAGTTTAAAGGCGTGCAAATCCTACCTGCCTAAGAGCTAGCGGTCACGGCTGTGTGTCAGGTAAACTTGTTTCAATTGATCAATCGAACACTGTTATAAATATTATGTAAGTAATATAATTAAATTCCTTAAATTAGCATGCTCATTCACAATTGTGATCAAAGATAATAAGGCAACCAAGCCAAATGAGTACTTCATGAATAAAAAGCTTTGTTTCACAGGTACGGTTCTTTATGGAGAATGAATTCCAGAGTTTGTATTGACATTGAAATTTCTAACTTGCTACTCAGAGATTTCCTCAAGGATGAGAATAAGTTTCACTGTTACTTGTAATGATCATGGCATCCATATTTTTTTAATAGAACAATAAATAAATCGAGTTTCAACGTTGACGGTTGTTTCACGGAATAAATGTCCCTAGTTTTTGAAAAAAAGGAATCTTGTTTTGTTGTGAATCGACAACAACAAAAAGCAGTGACATAATACACAATGTTTTTCGTGTACACATGTTGTTGAAACTGTTTGGACTAATGTTGTTAACGATCTTTCAGAGGTTGGATATCTTGAGAATAAAAGGTAATTTATACAAAAAAGCAAACAACTACATTAGAAAAAGCTCTTTATTGAGAGTTATTCCCAATGCAATTATAAAACAATTATTCAGCCATTAAACAGCCCCATTATCCCACCACCACCACCACTGCGGTTTTCTTGATATCCAGAGGGGATGGCATCCCCTTCTTAATTTTTTTTAGGTCCCTCGGTAACTCACGCCCTTGCTTATAGTGCAGTCTTTGTTTTTGGACCCAGTTGTGCGCGAGTTACCGAGGGAGAGGTGTATATTTGTTAAGTACCACATTGAGGGTCCTATCCCGGCAGGCTTGGGGATTTAGAATAGACTTGATACACCCTCATACATGTCATATGAAGCAACTAACGGAGGCAACTATTTTGCCCTGGTACATGTGTGTGGCTTGTGAGGATGTTCCAGCTGAGAAGGTCTTGGACTTTTTAAAAGAGTGTGGTTTATATAAAATAAAAACTGGACTTTGTATTTTAAGGATTATTTGTTTAGTGACTTTTTGGGGATGCCTAAACTTACTTTTCACTGTATAGCCAGGATTGTACTGATGTGTCATTAAACCCTTTACTTAAGTGGGGCATATTATGTTATGGTGGTGTCCATCCATCTATTCATCCATCCATCTGTTAATATTTGCTTGTCTGGCCCATAATGTTTTATTGTTGGATAGATTTTCGTGAAACTTTGTCCAAGTATATATCATGACTAGACAGTGTGTCATCTACCATAGCCGGGCCCCCTTCCCGAAGGTCAAGATCATGGCAAACGAAATATTATTCTGTGATTTGTAACCTTGTCCGGAGTATATCTTTGAAACCACTAAAGGTGTTTTCTAAAAAACATTAGCCAGTGATATCTACCTCACTATAAAATATTTGTGATTAAATTTTACCCAATTATATATCATGACTAGACAGTGTGTCATAGCCATAGCCATGCCCCTTGTCCCTAGGTCAAGGTCATGGCAAGGCAAAATGTTGTTCTGTGACTTGAATTCTTTTCCAGAGTACATCTTTTGAACCACTGAAGATATTTTATTAAAACTTCAGACAATTATATATCATGTATAAAAGGTGCATCACATACCATAGTCACACACCCTGTCTCAGGGTGAAATTCACAGCAATGAAAAATGTAACTCTGCCTTGTATCTTTGTCTGGAGTGCAGCTTTTGACCACTGAAGATATTTTAATGAAACTTTAACGAAATATATATCGTGACTAGACAGTGGGTCAAGGCCATGGCAATGGAAAATATAAATCGGTTACCTTCATTCATGTTGGGTATAATTTTTTATGTAATGAAGATGTTTTAATCAAACTGTAGCCAATTATTTATCCTGTTTTGATAGTTTCTGGCATATCTAGTCATACCCCTTGCCATCAACATCAAGATCACAATAATAGATAATGCAAGTCAATGGCCTGTTTCCTTATCAAGGCTGACCCTTTTCAACCCCTACAGTAATTTTGTTTAAACTTTACCAAGGTCCACACCTTATACATTAGTCATGCCCTAGGTCAAAGGTCGAAGTGATTTGTAGGGAAAAAGTAACAAGACTGGCATATCACGTGTCATTTCCTGTACTCTTGTTTATAAAACATGTAAAATTTGAGTACAAACTCCACTCAAATTTTGCATGCTGGTTGTTGTAAACTATGGTAGGATAATTGCATGAAACTTACCTTTCAAACCAAGCTGGTCATTTGGAGCTTAATGGTAGGACAGTCACATCAAACCAAGCTGGTCATTTGGAGCTTAATGGTAGGACAGTCACCTTAAACCTACGTTTAAATATGTGGGAGTCATAGTGGCTCATTGGTTTGAGTGCTGGACTTGCAACTGAAAGGATGCAGGTTCAAATCCTACCATTGGACCAGCGTGGGTCAGCTACCAGGGTGTTTCCTTGGGCAAGGCACTTTACTTCAGTTGCCTCGACACTACATAACCTATTTGTGTTGCTGTGCTGTAAAGCACCAAACCAAACCATGAACCTATTAATACAAACTGGTTGTTAGGGGCCTAATGGTAGGACAGTCAAAATAAACCTACATTTTAAAACAATCTGGTCATTTTGGGGCTTAACATTGAGTATAGACCTTTAATTTGACTGTAAATATTTTACAGGTGGATAAAATATGGAGTCCAATATGTACTTAAGTTGTGCTTGTTTATTTAAAGCATGACCAGAGCATTGTAGATTGAGATCAGTCAGGTTAGGTCAAAGAAGGTCTACCATAATTTTGTTTTATGGATCCAAAAACTTAGATCAATGGAATACATGAACTTTCAAAATCCAAAAACTTAGATTAGTGTCATCCATGAACTTTCAAATTACAAAAATGTAGATTAGTGTCATCCATGAACTTTCAAATTCAAAAACTTAGATTAGTGTCATCTATGAACTTTCAAATTACAAAACCAAAGAAAGAACTAATTTTAAAAAGTTTTTAATACTCTTATGTCATTATATGGAATAATATCCCATACGAAATTATATGGAATAATATCCCATACAAAATCAAAGAATATTCTAGTATCCTGGAATCCTGTCATGACGCATATAAGGACTTGCAGTGAAATTGTCACAACCTTCAATCACATACGTCCATAAAAAACTATATTATTTTAATAATGAAGACTTGGCTTAAATTTTTAACAAAAATTCTCTGCAAATACAAAATGTATTAAACTTGAAATCTTGCTTAAGCGAGGTGACCCACAAACACTATATGCGTTTACTTTTGTCACCGTTTTTGATGCACTTCCCAGAAATCTGTTTCTAGCCATGCCACTGTGCTGCAGGTGGGCCGGGATAAATCTAAACTCTGAGCAACATCAATATTGCATAGGAAAATTAAGTGAAATAGGAGGGAAATTTAAGAAAAAGTGAAATATAATGACCTTATTAACAAATTTGTGCTTTGTCTATTTTCATTAATATAGTCTGTCTTTCTAGCTGTGTATATGTATATATATGTATATATATATATATGAAGAATTCACGTGTAGAAAATATTTTATATGAATTAAACATAGTTTCAAATTTGATAAACATGTGTATGTATTTTGTTTTATTTTTCAATACAATATGGGCTGAGAAATGTGTCTCCTCTTCTGATTCCTCTTTTGTCTGGACAATATATCAAGTGAACCCAGTGGGGACATTTATCACATTTCACCCACTTTGTAAAAATTAATGAAATTGAATTCTGTACTTCAGCTGGTGTAAATTGATTGCAGATGCAACATTTGTCACTATCTTCTATGGACACCTCTGAATCCAATGAGAAATCAGTTTGATAGTGAGAACGGCCTGGTTTAGGAGACCTGTCATATGAAACATGATTATTTATTTCAGCAGTTGCCATTTGCAGACATTGGATTTTTCTCTAGTCTTTTATGTCCCTATTTGACCATCCTGATTCTGTAACTGCTCCATCTGCACCAGTTGTTCTGCCTTCAAGAAGTTCCTACCTCATTCGCACACCTGGAAAAATAAAAAACTGTTGAATGTGCTGACCTACAGGATTCCCACACCCTATTATCGTGATGTTCAATCTAGTTGAGGATGTAACTGCTGGTGGTTTGGTTCCAGTTGCAGCAACTACATTTGGAGGTTTATGTGTAGTTGACAATCTCTTCTCATCCGCATTGTAAATCCTCTCAGGCTTATCTATTAGATCATACTTCATTAAGATTTTATATAATTCGGCATAATAGGCATTGATACATTGTACAGATGTTGCCTTTGCACCCTGAATTTGAAGACTTCTTGGTTTGATAACTTTTAGATCCGGCCATCTTGACATGCATTTCTCCAACCAATGTAAGCTAAGACCATCACCTCTATCTCTGTATCCTAGGCAAACTGCATATTCTGTGGCAGTATTCAATACTTCAGTCCTGAAAAAGATGAATATAAAAATATCCATTGTTGAAAACCATCTACCATTTTTTTTTTGGTAAATATAATTATGATATTATTGCAATCATTGAATTATCGGTGTACAGTTAATGTCATTATTTTATATATTTCAGTATTTAATATTCATAACGTGTTATAACAGCAATAATTAATACTTGTATATAGTAACAAGTATAGCACATTGCAAATTCACCTGAATATCCATTGCCAACACTTGCAGTAGACTTCAGATGCTCTGCTAGGTGGGCTTCTTCCTCTGAATAGAGTTTGAGGCCCAGACCTAGTTACTTCTGGATTAACATAACCACTCACACAATGACGGAGTGAAGCTTCGGGTATGCCATACTGTTTGGCAGTTTTCCTCATCGAAGCAACTGTTTCAGTCACTTTTCTGGAGGCTGAAGTCATTACTGTTGGTGAAAGTTAAAGAGAAAAGGGCTTTCCAAAAAAAGAAAATAATAGTAAAAAAATCAATTAAAACTAAGAAACGGAATAATCGTTTCAAAACCTATAACAGTGTTCAGTATGTATTCCAGTGAATTTAATGAACAGGTTCACATAATGTCACATGACTTTGAAAGAAATGATGACAGCAGCAGATGGCAAGTTGATTTCCTCCATAAAGTGACTCATTATAAATTTCATGAAGGAATTATGAAATACCAAAAATATGTATTAGTAAAATTGTGTTTTTTTCTCCATGACTTTCTGTTTTACACGTAGATTACCTTTTGAAAGTTTTATTTTCCACATCTTCTTGTGTTGGCGGGATTTCCCTTGACTTCCAGTAAACAGAGCAGGTACTTGAGATGCCAATAAAAGCCATGTTCGCGCGTGAAATGGACGTTTTCATGCTTGTGTCAAAAAAGGTGCGCATCAGAATAGGGTCTGGGATGATATGTCAGCTTTTCACAGTAGATGTATTAAATGAATACAGTCTGAAGCTTTAATTAATAGCATAGGGCCTATCCACCTCCTCCCGATACTTTTCTGTATGTGAATGTATGTTGGTAAGAATTAAGCACAGTTTAACTTTTGACTAGTGTACATTGGCCACAGTTTGTAAGTGTTTGTACAATTGTTAATGGGTACTTGATTAGTCTGGGTCTTTTACTTGTGTATACATGAATGTGTGTGTGTGTGTGTGTGTGTGTGTGTGTGTGATGTATAGTGATCGATTATACTCTGTATATACCGGTATTTGCACATATATCTTAGAGGATCTCAATGTAGATTAGTTCTATTACAGTATGTGACTAAATGAGTTATCTTCATTAAATAAAATCTTTATTATTATTATTATTATTATTATTATTGATTTGTTTCTTATAGTATTTTAGTTTTTCATAGTTTCTGTATAATGTATTTCATAGTTTTGATATATCGGTTGTCAGAGAATTGTCACTTACGTTCCACTTAGTGAGCATATAGTTCAATAGGTCACCCATTTCTCAATAGTGGGTCACTACAAAATACAATATTTCTCCCAAGATAAAACCATGGGGCAAACCTTATAAATTTGTCAAAATGTGGGGGATGGGGGGGTCGGGAGCTTATTTTCAGACAAGATAGTAAATATTTGCCAATATTTTGTAAACATGGGGGTGGGCTTATCATGAAGCATGGGCTTATCAATGGATAAATACAGTTTAAGTATTTGAGGAAAAACTGCACAAGTTGTGATTCATCCAAAAGAGGAGTGTGTAATATAAAATACAGGGTCTAATTAGGGCACTTGACAGGGAAAGTGCTCATATGATTTTCCACATCAGCAAGGTGAGGACCTTTTAAAAACTGGAAATACCCAGCCTTAACAGAAATTGTGATAGGTTTATCAGCTGGTTTGCATTCAAGTACATGTAGAGCTTACATCATACCCCTGGCATATGACATAAGCCTGGCAACATTGTTGATGTTGTTGTCATTGGTGTGAACATTTTTAATCAACTTTATATTGATATCCATATTGCTTACACTTGAGCTTATGATTGATGTATTTATACAAGTATCTGTATAGTAGCATTTTATGGCACTTCAGCACAATAGTGGCTATATTGTGCAAACTAAATGTAAAGTTACAAAAATTTAGAACTGAATTGCACACAAATTTAGGAAGATAAACCCTTTCAAATAAATTTAAACATGAAGAACAACAACATAAAATATAAAACGTAAAGATGTTAAAATTCTGTAAAATGTATATAAAATACAAGATAAAGGTAACATATGTAAGATCCTTTGAATAAATGTGGTCAAAATTTGTTATATAAATGGCATTCCCTCAAAAAGTCTAAGATTTTCTCAGGTGGTATATCATCACACACTTTCTTCATACAGTTCATGTCAAAATACTTCTGTTGAACACTTTTTCAGATTGTACGAGAACAGCATGTTTCTGTAATATTTTGGGGTATTAACAGTTGTCAGGTTTAAGATTCTGCAAGGGTTAGTGCACCATCATATCAAAAGTAGGTCGCCTTAACCTTATTTTAAATGCATTAGTGATCCTTTTATGGTTTTTGTCCGGGTGTCACTTTTCTGGGAGTGACATCATCATTGTCAACTTTAAAATTCTGTGTTAAATTGTTTGAAAGCCATAATCAGGGTTAGAAGCAGACCTCAAAAACCTCGAAAACCCTAAAATTTCATTTTGACCTTAGAAACCTAAAGAAAGCCAAAAATAAATGAAGAAAGCCTAAATAAGAAAACAAAAACTAAAAATTTGAAAAAATGATGAACGACTCTACTCCGACCCCCCCCCCCCCCCCCCCAAAAAAAATGTTTTTATTTGCACATGGATTTTCATCAGGGTAACCTAGCAGTGGAGAAAACTCATGAATTATGCAAATTAAAGACATCCAGTCATTTTATTCTATCATTCATTTTCAATGTTTTATAAATGTTATGCTCACCATGGAGATAATCTTGTAACTGCTTTGTGTCTTGAACCACACATTTTTTTTTAAACCTTGAAAAAAACTAAAGAAAACCCTCACATTTTAAAAGTTAATTTCATTTCTAACCCTGCATAATATCTTCTATATCAGTCGCTATATTCAGCTGAAACATTTATATACTTTTACCAGATGTCAAAAGTTTGTACCCTAGAATGGAGGGTTTCCAATCTTGCCTGGATGAGCAGATGGTTGCATCACCATAACCAGGGTCTTTTCTAGGATGCAGAATTCACATTAAAATCGTGCCCAAAAAATCAACCATATGCGCAAAAATTGTGCAATATATTTTCAAGCACTACCTTTATTCCTTCATCAGATCCCTCCTATATTCAGGAAATCTCCCATTTCAAATGAAGGGGAGAATTTCCACCTTCATTTTCAATTCCAGAATAGATCCTGCATAATGACTTTTACAGGCAAAGTAACGTGTTCCACAAATCAAACCCTGGTTTTGTTTGGTCTGTATGTACCACAGATTCCCTCTGCTGTCATGAAACTTTGTATATAGTGTATATGCGTCTTGTGGTATACTACACCTTTATATCAAAAGTATGTACAGGTCACTTTGACTTATTTTTCATGCTTCATTGCACATGAAAGGTTTTTCTGGTTAATTCATACCTTCCACACCATTGTCTCCTCATAAATTAAATTTGGTATGTGGATTCATTTCAAGGATTATGGTATGACTATCTTTTCAAGTTTTAGTGACAGGGTTCACTTTTTAACCCACCTGGCTGTAAGGCCAAGTGAGCTTATGATATGGCCCTACATCCATCACCTATCATGCATCCGTCTACAGTTGCTATTTTCAACTTCTTCTCAAAACCATTAAACCAGTTTCAACCAAACTTGGCAGACAGCATCCTTGCATGAAGGCCTTTAAAGTTCGTACAAAAGATGCCGATCTGCCAGCAAATATGGCCACCGCTACTTTAATTTTTTTTAAAAATTTCAAGACGTCTTGTCAAAAGCCACTCAACAGAATTTAACCCAATTTGACAGAAAGGATCATTGCATGAAGACGTTTCAAATTTATAGAAATAATGCTGATCCGCCATCAAATATTGCTTGCCATTACTAGAAACAAAAAAACACTGAAACTATTTTTTTTTCTTCTCCAAAACCACTCATCAGAATGTGAAAAATCTTTAACAAGTTCTCAAAAACAATTCGAGGGAATTTGACAGAAAGGCTCACTGTATAGTTGCCTTTCAAGTTCATACAAATGTTGCTGGTCTGCTATCAAATAAGGCTACCTTTGCTTAGAATAGAAAAATATTTAAATGACTTCTCAAAAATACTGCTAAACAGAATTTGACCAAATTTGACAGAAATAATTATCGTAGGAAGGCCTTTCAGATTTATACAAACGATGCCAATCTGCCATCAAATATGGCTTCTATTACTAAAAATAGAAAAACCTTTTATAACTTCTAAATCTTTGAACGACTTCTCGAACATTGCTCAACAGAATTTGACCAGATTTGACAGAGAGCATCCTGGCATGAAGCCCTTATGACCTAGAATTTAAGAAAAATATCTCTCTAACCAGAATGACTAGTAGATTAAAAAATGTATTAGTCATGCTAAATCATCACTAATTCTTGCCACAAAGAAGTGTCAGACACATATATAGATTACTAGCCATCAGACTATTACAATTATGAAAACTACTAGTCCAGGAGAAAATTGACTAGCCTTGGTCTAGTGGACTACTGCTAATTTCAAGCCCTGGCATTTCCATTTGATACAAATGATGACAGTTTGCCATCAAATATGGCCACTGTTACTAAAAATTGAAAAACTTTTAAATCACTAAGTACTATACATGTGATTCTACCCGCAGTATGACAGAAATACCATTTTAAAGGCCATCTACCACACATAGCCTTTTATAGTTGAAATCTATCAATTTTTAACCGTGAAAGATTTTTTTTTAAATTTAAAAAACAAACTGGTATATTTACACGCTCTATCCACACATTACAGAAACCATTCACAGCCATTCTACTGAGGACTGGAACTGTTTTACCAGTACAATGACCAGTACAATAATGAGTATCAGATTAAGAATTGTTTACACAACGTCTGATGTGTAAACACCGGTCTGTAAATTGATTACCTTATTGTTGTAATTTGGAGAGTTTAAGGCCAATGGCAGGGTATTTATTGAGGTGTTATAAGTAATAAAGGGATCAAAGGTGGTTCATGATGGCATGCGTGTCTTTGATTAAAAATTGGCTGACCTTTGGCAGATGGGAGAAACAAAAATGAGACAACCAAAAAATGATATCGGCAAAAACACCAGCATAAACATTTTGATTTTTTGTTTTGTTTAATTGTTTATGTGTTTTTCAAGGTGTTTTAATAGGAATTTTTAAGGGAAGCTCTTACCTTTTTTTTGTGAATTAATGCCAAAAACCCTAAATGTGATCTTTCTCCCAATGCAAAAAAAAATATTGGCTAAAAATATTACAAAAATCAGAGTTTAAGTGTGTGCAGGAGAGTAGCAAAGGTCCTGAATTTGCATTGTGTGTTTCATGCAAAGTGGATTTTAAGATAGTATATGGGGTAAGAAATGTTATCACCTGACATATGCAAACACCATTGCAAAGGGGAAATCTGGACCAGAAACTTATTGAGAGCCCATTATAAAGTGTGAAACTTGATAATCACAATGATTGTCATCAGTGGTCACCAGACAGTAAACTTGTGAAGGAAACTAAAATGCTTGTGGATTTTATTACATACATGTGACAGAACCAGGATTTCAAACCAGTAGATTTACAAATTTTGATCAGTAGATTGACTTATAAACCAGTAGATTTTTTTATCAGCATAAATATTACATGTTTTAAGGGGATTGAAAACAAAACATGCATTTTTTGCGATAATATGTATTCTCTTCATACTGTACTATAATAAAACGGCAAGTTTTGAACATTAATCAGATTCGGATTCTGATGGAAAATGTTACAGTAATAATTAATATGAGTTGTTATACTATCAGTTAATGAAAAAGGAAGAGTTGTTTATCTTATAGTTCACTGCAAAGATTTTTTGATATAAAATCCAATAGCATTTTTAGTTTCCTTCACAAGATCACTGTCTGGTGACCACGGATGACATTGTGATTATAATGCCTGACACTTAACTGGATGTCATTAGTTCTCTGGTCCAGATTTCCCCTTGAATCACTTTGTATTTTGCAAAGAATGGAGAATGCACCCTCGGTATCAGCATTAGAATGTGGCAATGACAGGACAACCACGCTCAGCCTGCAGAGAAGTTCTAATTTCAGTTTTCCTGTTGCTGGGTTTGTAAGGTTGCTGACTGCTCTCCAATAACTCCTCCAAGCTATGTTCACCCCAAGGAGGAAGTTTCTGACTTGGACATGCAATGTATTCCTGAACCTCATCCTCAAGGGCTTCTTTCTCTTCATGGCTCAGATCCAAAAGTCTGTTGGCAAGTTTCACCGCTGTAAATAAATTAAAAAAATATAGATTGATTTAGACTTGAAATAAACAATGAAATAATACATGATGTATTTATGCTTTTATGAATAATTTATCCCAACTTTAAAATTAATTATCTTGTAATATATTTTTGACTGATATATTTGATCTAGGGTTTGAACTTAATTTATGTGTTTGAATACTTCAAATAGTTTATGAAATACAAAAGATGCATACCTTTGAAACACACAATGCAAACTCTGGATCTTTGTAACTCGCCTACACACACTTAAACTCTGATATGCAAGCTTTGTTGAACTTGTTGTAATATTTTGTAGCCTTTGGTTTCTTAGCATTGTGAGAAAGCACATGTTTCGGCATTTTGACATGAACAAACAATTTTAAGAGCTGTCCTGAGTGAACTAAGAGATATAATTTAATTGACAATATCCTGACTCTTATGAATTAATTATTATTGTCACATTGACATCAGAATCTGATTCATGTTCAAAACTTGCTGTTTTATTATAATAAGAGAATACATACTATGGCAAAAAATGCACTTATTTTGTTTTCAGTCCCCATAAAACATGTAAAATTAAAGTCATTAAGAAATCTTATTGATTTAGAAGTCAATCTACTAATCAGAATTTTGAAATCTACTGATCTGATGTCCTGGTTCTGTCACATGTATGCAACAGAGTTTGACAAACTTCGATAGAAAATATCCTGGTATTGAGGTCTTTTAATATTGGGCAAATTATGTTGATATGCCATCAAATATGGATGAAGATGCCAAAAATGGAGAAGTATTGAAACAGTTATTTGCATAACATATACAGTCAGCATCATTTAAAAAATGTATAGAGAAAGCATCCTACTGACAATGATTTCTTGGTCAACTTTTGTTGCATTTGGTTGTTAGGCAGAGGTCAGCCTGGTGAGCTCTCTCATATACCCACTTGGGCCTCTTGTTGCATTTATATGTAAATCTCAGACATTAATAACTGTGTGAGGACATGCCACCTGAGAAAATCTTGGACTTTTTGAGGGAATGCAGTTTATACAAAAAATGTTAACAATGTGTTGAGGATTTTACATGTGTTACCTTTCTAAGTTATTTTGTATACATTTTACAGAATTTTATCAGCTTTAGCTTCTTTGTTTTATCTTGTGCTTAATTTAACATCTATTTGGAAGGGTTTATTTTCCAAACTTCTTGTGCAATTTTTACTTTTTTCAAAATGTACCTTTAGTTGGCACAATATAGCTACTTTTGTGCTGTTGTGCCATAAAGCATTACTACATACATATGTTCATCAAACATTATTGCAGGTGCTGTCAGGAATCGTATTATGTGCAAATAAGTTTTCCAGCATTCGAACACAAACAAATCCTGTTTCTTTCCCATCTTTAAAGAAGTGAGAATCTGGGCCACCATTTAAAAATTCTGAGAAAGCTCAAAATACTAGTAGTTAATTGTGGATACTCAGTTGTTCTCAAAAGACAGCATATTATTCATTCATTAAAAAAAATTAATGTGTGAAAAATATATTGATTGACAGACTTCATAATCTCTTAATAGGATTCATTTTGCCTTTTCAAGTGTGTGTGTGTCCATCCTTCCTCTGTGTTTTGTAACTGTATTGCTGCATATATCTAAACAATATGCTGTGTGACAGAAGTTTTTTTTTATATGAATTCAATTAAGAAACTTTATGATGATGTACCAACAGAGATAATCTTGGACTTTTGTCAGGAAATGCATTTATATAGCAAATTATGACCATATATTTCAAAAATTTTGCCTTTTATTTACCTTTTACAGAATTTGAACATCTTTACTAGTTGTCTTGTTTCTTGTAGCACTTCATGCTTAGATTTATTTTGAATGGTTTATTTTCATAACAGTTTCTGCAGTTCTTTATATTTATATTTTTAGAACTTAACTTTTAATTGGCACATATAGCCAATATTGTGCTGATATGCACATACTCTGCTGGTCCTAAATGAAAATGGTTATGATCTGACATCCAATATGGCTATTATGGTGGCCATTTTGAAAATCTTGTCATTGCTACTTACCATGAATTGAGGAGGGTCATATGGACATGGGGTTTTCACTGAAAGACTTCTTCTTATATGTAGTTGAAAATGATGCCAATTAGACCTCCAATATGCTTCCATGGTTGCTATCTTGAAAATATTGCCAATGTGACCTCTAGAATTTGACAAATCTTGTAACAGTTGTTTCTCTGGAATCAATGGCCATACCAGGATTTTAAAAAAAAAAAAAAATTTAAAACCACTTCTTGCAATATATAGTTGTTCCAGTATTCAAATGGTGCTAATACAAACCTCCAAAATAGATGCCTTGATGGCCATCCTGAAAATTTGCATATGGCTACTACACCTGAATGAATGGTCATATTGACATGAGGTTTTCACTAAAACACGATAGCAAGATGTAGCTAGTTCTGGATGAAAATTGTGCTAATTTGACATCCAATGTGGCACCATAGTGACCATCTCAAAAGTCTTGTCATTACTTCTTTTCCTTGAATTGTGGCATTGAAATGGAGTTTTCTCTAAAACACTTCTTGCAGTATTTAATGGTTCCATATGAAAGTGGTGTAGATCTGACCACCAAGATATTCACACATTTTTTATGAAGGTGTCTTGAAAACCAGACCTAATTGACATTAGGGTCAGATCAAAGGTCGTTGCTGACATTTTGTACTTCATTGAGCTTATGAACTTTGTACATATACAAGTGAATTATGACCAGATTTTGTATTTGGTTGCATTCCAATGAACAAGTTGATAGTCAGGACGCTGATATTGATTTTAAGGTTGGAAGTCAAGTATAAATGGGTTTTTATCATTTAACACAGTCTGTGGATATATTTGAAGAATACGTTGAATGATACCACTTCAATAACTGGGTTTTTTTCTTCTTCCCCCCCCCCTCCCCACCCCAACTCTGTTGGTTATAGAGTTAATCAGACTTAGTATGTGGCTATATCTTGAAATTGTCTGAGACAAGTTCAGTGACCTTCTATCCATGATAACAGGTTTAGTGTCAAACGCTATGACAAACAATTTTACACTGCACTTTCAGGTATCTTTGAATATGTTAACTTGAAAAAATATTATTTTGCCAAATTTGGTACATTTGAGTTTCTCAGAGTTAGTTTCAGTATACAACAGTTGATAAAATGGGCATATCTTGGATTCCTTCAAATTCTTTTGGTCAGTGGAGTGTCAGTCCCTTCAAGGGACTCTAGTCTGTTACTCTTTTTTAGTGACTGAGAATTTACTACATTATAACAAGTCAGCTCCTGTATGCAGCCAATATGAATATGAAACTCAAAGGTTAACATAGGTATTATTGCCTTGGGCAGACAACAAATGGTACTGAGACGTTTCGCCCCATGGACGTTTCGGCCCAAGACATTTCGTCCCACTTCGTGGACGTACCTGGACGTTTCGCCCCATGGACGTTTCGGCCCAAGACATTTTGCCCCACTTCAATGGACGTTTCGGCCCAAGACATTTCGCCCCACATTTAGTGTACATTTCTACATTTCTTAACTATCTTTCCCAACAAATATGTTTACCCTTCATATTAAAGTGCATGTAGTTAAGCTGCATTTCGTTTGATCTTTGCTCATGCTAGTTGTCAGCTTGAATTGGTCTGACACTTCTGTTGGCGAGATTAAAGAACGTGTCGCTGGTTGAGAAACTTACATGCGTAAGCACCCGGCATTTTCTTGAAGTTTGTTTTTGAAATTCAGCAAGTGTTATTTGGGCTTAATTACAGCCAGGTAGCTTGTTTGATCTTCATTTTGAAAGAGTCCACTCAATGAGCTTTTTTATTGTAAAAAAAAAATTTCCCATCATTTTCAGGTTTTCCAGTCAATCAAAGATCTACTGCCTCAAATGAAAGTCAAGTCTTTTGTTGTTGACTTCGAAAAGGGTCTTTGGCAAGGACTCAAGGCAGCTTTTGAAACTCTAGAAATACAGGGTTGTGCATTTCATTTTGGACAGGCCCTTTGGAGAAAGGCCTTTGAACTCTTCTGGACTTATTTTAAGCAATAATATCAGAATTGTAAATCAAACAAAGAAGAAAACATTGAACTCCTTTTTTGCAAATGACCATCACCAAAAAAGGACTTTCATCAGTTTTCGTAACTGCGAAAATAAAAGTATTGCAGTATAGAAAATAATGATCACTGTAAACGATAGATTCATTTTCTGATCAGTCTTAGTACATAAACGAAGAAAAAGGGGAAAATATTGTCAGATATAATGACAGGCTGAATGTAAATCTAACAAATTGAAATGGGTTTGTCAAATAGTCTAAGTATAAGCCTATTCTTCTTCTTCATCTTCTTAGTATTATTATCATTATTACTATCTCCTTCTGATATGAGGATAACTTGTCTTACTATCTCTTATTTTCTATACTCTTCATCACGATACATGGAGAAAAGACTTGTTTCAAACATAATTATAATTTCAAAAGAACACCGTTTTAAACGAACATAATTATTTATTAAACAATGTCATGGTCCGAAACGTCCATTGAAGTGGGGCGAAATGTCCATTCTTTTTTTTAAAAGTGGGGCGAAATGTCCATTGAAGTGGGGCGAAATGACCATTGAAGTGGGGCGAAATGACCATTGAAGTGGGAAGAAATGTCTTGGGCCGAAACGTCCATGGGGCGAAACGTCCCTGATTCACAACAAACATACTGTATATACTCCTAAGTCAAGTCCAACTGCAAACAACATAGACATTGATCTGCTGTTGCATAATGTGCCAGCAGATATTTGTCTATATTGTTCTACTTATTACTCCTAACAAAACTGCATAGACCCAGATCTGCTGGTGCATTATGTGATGTCAGATCTGGGTCTGTATAGGCTGCAGTTGGATCTGACTTCAAATGAGTATGTACGGTAGGTAGTGTAATAGAATGGTGGGATCTGAAGTGTATTTATTGCACACATGTAATAACATTATAACACATTCTCTGATCAGTGTAATCTCGAGACTGAATGAAAAATAATGCAATAATTAGCAGAAAAAACGGATGCAGTAATTAGCAGGAAAAATGTCAATGTTTGATGAAGTTACATAGTAACTGGATATTGGTCAAGATTGTCTAGTATATGGCAGTGTTCATAATATGCACAATTTATTGGCTGTTATATAATGAGCAAATTATTGCACAGGTTGTCGGTAACCTGTGTGCCTGATTTCGTCTTATTTCGGTACAATGTGCAACTGATTTGCCTTATTTCCATTAATTTTGGTTGGAATGTCATTTCTTTTCATTGTCATTAGCACTGAAAAAGTCAAACAGATTTAATGGCAATAATAGATTACAGGCCCACATCTTCTGATATTGTGATAATGGCAGTCACATCAAGTGCCAGCATATTTTTGTCTCTGCAGTTTGTTCTCCCTGTGACTTCAAGTAAATAATGTAAACCCAGATCTGCTAGGGCATTATGTGAGGGCAGATTTAGGTCCATGTTGTTCACAGCTCTGTACACTTGTTAAAGCATAAATATGGTAGTTTGGCAGACTGCCCACAGGAATATATCCCTGGATGGTACCCTCCCCTGGCTTTGGTCAGGTGGCCTACATTCTGATAGGAATTGGTGATAATTGATGGGCTTGTCCACTTTAACTTTTGTTATCTTGGTATAGCTAGCAGGCTTGTGGCTAGTATGTTCATAGAAGCCATCCCACAGCAGAGATCAATTGTTCAAAAGGTCAGTATTGGTACTAAGTATTCTTATTCAGCATAATTTTCTTTCTTTTGCCTTAAGTGGGCTAGTTTCCTCTGACCTTTTCCATTCCATTGCAGGTATTTGGACATTGATATTGAGGTGTGAGGTCATAGCCTATATTAGACTAGAAACTTGGACTAGAAGGGAATATTGTTTTTCTGCTGTAGGTCCATGCATATTTATGTCCATCACAGAAGTGGACACATCTGTACATCTTTCCTGAATCCATTTTAGCCCAATAGCACATACACTATTAGACTTATGGCCATGAAAATTTACACACTTTATCATGGTCATACATAGACGACCTGATTAGATTCTAAGGCCATTGCAGCTATTGTTTAGTTTTTTAAAAAAATTTTTGTTTGTTTTTTGTTTGGACTCGGACTTGTTTGGTAAAAGCTTTTTAGTATGATTAAGCAAAAATAACTTAATGTCGAAAATTTTAATTTGACAAGCTTGTTTGTATATCTGGATGACCTAATATTTTCATATCATTACAGCAATTTTTCAATTTTTTTAAAAACATTATTTAACCTTTAGGACTAAAATTTTTTTTTTAAAGTTTTATTTTTTACAAAAACCATGTTAGCATAATTAGTAAAAGCCACTTGGGGTAGACAAATGAAATTTGGTCGCCATATTTGTGTTTATATATGACCTGATTACATTTTCAGGCCATTATAGCAATTTTTACTATTTTTCTAAAATTCAACTTCAGATGCAAAATTCCTGACCTCGGCAAAATATTCTGACTACTGTATAGATGACTGAGAAAAGCTGTGACTCTTGGGATGACAGTGTTTTTGACTGATTCCCCCCCCCCCCCCCCTCACACACCTTTTCAGCAGTAGAGAAAACTGTATAATATATTATCATAAGAAAGTTTCATGGAGAACTCCTTTTCCCTTGAATCTGTGTTCTCTAATTTTTACTATTTAATGATTATTATCAGTGTGTAATGCTTGATAATAGATTGTGGATCAAGATCAAGGTGAGCTCTTGCTACATTCTGTTTATATTCCAAAAAATAAGAATTCAGTTTTCACACACTGATCATTCCCATCAGATAAGAGTATTATAATTTGTGTAACCAAAGAAAATGCAAAACAAACTCTCTAAAACTTCAGAAAGCAGTATATGGCGGAAACAGCATTTCCAGGATACATAACTTGAAAGGCATCTCTAGTCTTTGAAATGGGGTGACTTGTCTCTCATTATGTTCACATGGTCTATATTTGGCCTATGTCTGTTTTTTCAATGAGGCCAGCTCCAGCAGCAATATACAAGCAGTGAAGCAGCCTAATTGATTGCATATATATATATATATATATGGATCATCAGAACCACTGGCAGTGAAGGAACAAGATGAACTCAAATGTATTACAAATGAAGCGCATGCTCGCTATATGCAAAAGTTAAATGGCATTAAAGATCATAAAGGACTGCCTGATCTGTATAAACTCAAATCAGGATGGATAACTAGGAATTTCCCTTACTCGGAGCATAAATATTTTTCGAGTTCAAAATTTTCGGCAATATCACACTGCCTTCATCAGTGACTACTGTTGATCACTGTTTAGTGTTGGCCTCTGCTTTCGTATTTCATTTGCCTCCTGCACCTTCCTTTTCCATAGGTTGTCCTCAGATGTGATGATCTTGGTCTGATTGGGAATGATTTGAAGAAATGTGGTGTGGTTTATCATATCAAATGTAGTGATTGTGAGAATGACTATATTGGGGAAACAGGCAGAGTGTTAGAAACAAGGATTAAAGAACACATCGGTAGAGAGTCATCTGTAATACATGAACACTGCAGCAATATGGGACATTCCATCATTCCCAATCAGACCAAGGTCATCACAGCTGAAGACAACCTATGGAAAAGGAAGGTGAAGGAGGCAATTAATATACGTAAGTGGAGGCTAACACTAAACAGGGATGAGGCGCTTGAACTACCACCTATCTACTCCAGTCTCCTCCTATCACGTGGCCATTATAAGTCATGTGATACACAGTAGTCCCTGATAAAGGCAGTGTGATATTGCTAAAAATTTCGAACTCGAAAAATATTTATGCTCTGAGTAAGGGAAATTCCTAGTAATCTTGAATTATCCAGAGCAAGGAAGCAACCTTTTCAGTTGCAGGATGGATAAGATTTATCCTATTTGTTTGTGTTTGGTTATTATTATGTATATTTCTCACATAGTGATATTTTCTACGGGCCTTTTGGCATTTAGTTCCAAACCATCATTTGTTATTTTTATTACAAATTAGAATGCTATTACACTATGTAACACAATTTTTGTTCCTGGGTAGTAAGTGTTATTTCCTAATTGCTTATGCCTCAGAAGTATAGAAAATGGCTATTATTCCCCACAAACTTTGCTTTTGTGACCAGGACAGTGATATTTTAAAATTGACCTATTTCCAATGAGAAAACGGGCGAATTTGTGTCTTTTCGTTCTCATAAAGTCAGAAAAAAAACAACATATGAATCCAAATTAACATGTATTTATACTAAAGTAATACAAAAATAACTACAAAAGATTTAGAAGTGAGTAGTTTTTCGAGATTTACGATTATACTGTAAATCACTTTCACGAATCAGCCTCCAAATGTTGTCTCCCATCATGTTCTCGTTATACTGTCCTTGGTAGCGGCGTTCAAAGTCCAGTATATCCTGGTGGAAGCGCTCGCCTTGCTCCTCCGAGTACGGTCCCATGTTCTCCTTGAATTTATCAAGATGAGCATCAAGGATATGGACTTTGAGGGACATCCTACAGCCCATTGTGCCGTAGTTTTTCACCAGAGTCTCAACCAGCTCCACATTGTTTTCGGCCTTGTGATTGCCCAGGAAGCCCCGAACCACTGCAACAAAGCTGTTCCAAGCCGCTTTCTCCTTACTAGTGAGCTTCTTGGGGAATTCATTGCACTCCAGGATCTTCTTTATCTGTGGTCCGACGAAGACACCGGCTTTGACCTTTGCCTCAAACAGCTTAGGGAAGAAGTCTTGAAGGTACTTGAAGGCTGCCGACTCCTTATCTAGAGCTCTGACAAATTGTTTCATAATGCCCAATTTGATGTGCAGTGGTGGCATCAGCACCTTCTGGGGGTCCACCAGTGGCTCACACTTGACGTTCGTCCCCACAGAGAACTCGGTCCGCTGTGGCCAGTCCCGCCTGTGGTAGTACGCCTTGGTGTCCCTGCTGTCCCAAAGGCAAAGATAGCAGGGAAACTTGGTAAAACCGCCTTGGAGACCCATCAGGAATGCCACCATTTTGAAGTCTCCTATGACCTCCCAGCCGTACTCATCATACTTCAAGGCTTCCAGCAAGGTCTTGATGCTGTTGTAATCCTCTTTGAGGTGTACCGAGTGAGCCAGGGGAAGAGACGGGTACTTGTTACCATTATGGAGCAGCACGGCTTTGAGGCTCCTGGATGAGCTGTCAATGAAGAGGTGCTACTCATTCTGGTTACAGGCGATTCTGATTGCCTCGAACAGACTGGTCACATTGTGGCAGAATCAGAGTCCATCATGACGGGTGAAGAAGCTGGAAAAAGGTTGGTGACGCTTCCTCTGATCTGCGACTTGCACACTTTCATCCAACAAGTTCCACTGCTTGAGCCTAGACGTCAAAAGCTCGGCATTGGACTTGGTGAGACCAAGATCTCTAATCAAGTCGTTGAGGTCTTTTTGGTTGAGGTAGTATGGGTTTCTCTCCTCAGCTCCACCTCTGAAATTGTCATCTGGATCTACAACGTCTTCCTCGCTCTCTGACTTGATGCTATCTTTGTAAGACGGCTGCTCTCTCTCCGGAGGAGTGGGTACGGGGAGCTCATGGCAGTGTGGCACTGGGGCGAAGGATGAAGGAAGGTCCGGATACGTGATAGGAGGTGCATTCTTGCCAGTCCGACGTTTGGAAGGGTCCACCATGCAGAAGTAGCAGTTGCTTGAGTGGTCAGTGGGTTCCTGCCAAATTCTTGGGATAGCGAACTTCATGGCTCTCTTTTCCCCTCTGTACAATCCTACAAAAATACATTTATTTCACCCATGACTAACGTGTAAGAGATTCTCGCAACATTTTTCATGTATGATATATTTTTTCAATAATATTGAAAATTTTAAAACATTTTAAAATTAAAAACTTTTACAATTTTAAAAATTTTAACAAATTTTATAACATAAAATTCCAAGCAACAATTGTCCATCTTACCTTCCAGAGTTTTTTTGCAGTGCTCGCAGGTGAAATGAGGTGCCCAGGGTTTGTCTTGATCCCCGACAGGCATGCCGAAATATGCCTTGTAGGCCTCACACCTCTTAGCAGATGCTTCCACGGAGTACTTTTTCGCTCTTTTATTGATAAATTGGCCGCAGACATAGCAAAATGTATCTGCCGGATGCTTGGAGCCTCTTGATGCCATCTCAGAAAAATGCAGATATGTATCCACTTAGGCAGCTGGAACTAAACTGAACTGGTGGGCTTAAGGTCCCTGTATTTATACTACTATTTATATTACTGGAAAGTTCTAGAAAGTTCTAGAAGTTACTCCAAGTTTACTCAGCACTGAATCTATCTGGAATGTTCTGGAAAAAAGGTAAATTTCAAAATATCACTGTCCTGGTCACAAAAGCAAAGTTTTTGGGGAATAATAGCCATTTTCTATACTTTTGAGGCATAAGCAATTAGGAAATAACACTTACTACCCAGGAAAAAATTTTTTTTTGTTACACGGTGTTATTTATTACAAAACATATTGAAGCAGTGTCATTAAATAATGATGAGATTGATGAGTTGCTGTCATTCTGATAAATGGATTACCGGTATATACTATTATCTGTGCATCCTGAATCTTCTTTACTATGTCTCCAAGCTTAACGGTATCAATATATTTAATTAAATCAACCTTTCTATTTTCTTTCCATCTCGGTTTTTGTAATGATATATTATTGTCAGCAGGTAAAGTATGGTTAGTTTGTATTAGAAACAAAATCTAGTTATTAACTAGGAGTGACCAGCTGTAAAAAAAGTGGGTCTAGTTCATGTATACAGAAATTATTATCATATTTTAGAGCATTGCTAGAAACAGAATAGTCAATAACAGAAGTATTTTGGAAAGTTGTAAAAACAAAACTCTTACTGTCACCACATATTCCATTTAATATACTAAGAATATTATTTCTACATATGTCTGTCAGTATTTTCCTAGTGGTATTAATTTCTTGATCTAGTGTTATTCGTTTCTTAGGCAATTCATACTTGTCGAGAATTTTTGCGGTATTATTGAAAAACTTAACGTAATTGACACCAAAATCAAAGTGTTTGAGAAGAAACGCATCTTTTTCCAAATAATCATTAACATTGTGAGCTCTGGCATTAAAATCTCCCATTAAAAGCATATTTATTCAAAGTACACATGATAGTAATTTAGGATGCAAACATATGAATTTCATCTTAAGTATAAAACCTTGAATCGGATGGAAGAACATAGATGACTCCAGAATAAAAGTCATCGTCAGTTTTTGAACCAGTTTTATCGACTTTAAACCAAAGTATGTAATCTGAGTCACATTGAATGATAGCTACAAAAGGAGAGATATAATTATTTCGACAACATCATAGTTAGTCGTCAAATATTGAATAAGCCAATGGTCTTTCTGCCAACCAGACCAGGAAACCCCCTACGTGACCATGAACAATGACATCACGGCGATGATCACTATAGGCAAAATCATACTATATGAAAAATTGACTGAGGGAAAACTTAAAGAACTGTACTAAAAAAAAAAACAATTTCGCCAGCAGTTTTGAATTAGAAATAAATCCTTCAGTAGGAAATTATACAAATGGCATAAAAATTTTCAAAACGGGGGTGGAGGGCTTTTAAGAGCATGGGAACTATTAGGTCAAATACGGTAGATGCTCAGACTTGGTTGCAAAACATTCTTGACAAAATTTGACTAATTTGTTAAGTTAATTATCAGAAGCTTTCAGCTTGTGCACTTTTCTTTGAGAATTCAAATTCATCATCGATCATTACAAGTGTAATTTGGGAAGTAAGTGAGATGCTCATGAATCCCCAAGTTGCTCTGGAACAAGGTAGATCTGGAGATATTTGTAGAAGACAAAAACCGAGACACAAACATTAGGTAGATAGGTGTTGCTTCATCTCCATCTAAATCTCTTGTGGTTAAAAAAATGCACAGTGATGTATATTGTAGCAAAATTCTCAGGGCCATTACAGCTGATTTCTGTTGGTATGACATTTTCCTGTGTACAAGTGGAGACAGAGATTTTCGTGATAAAAAGCAATAAAGAACTAACTATTTGATCTCTATGCAGAAATTGCATGTTTTGTTTGCAGGAGATCTCCAGTTGCCCTGCGAGTTGTATAATTTTTCTACACATTGTAATGATTCATTTATGGTCCTAAAGTTGATATGGCCCATACCCCTATGATGGTGTTGATTAGTAATTTGTATATAAGTATATTAGGAATTCTGTATCTTGTTTCAGGAATGCATACAGGTATATAGCAACATTGTTTCAGGCATATCATGTGTCATTATCTCAACATTCCATGGTAATTGTTTATCAGAAATCACACGAGAAAACATGTACATCTCAGTATCCAATTGATCCTTGCTCATTTTACATCCTTATCACCTTATACAGAAGACAAAGTGTTTTGTATACTGAGATTTGACACAACTGGTACACCTTTATCTTCTTACCCAATTGATGCCACAGTAGCTCAGTTGGTACTGCATGTGACTCATAATCCAAAGGTGGCAGGTTTTATATCTGTCCAGGCCAGCCTGGGTCCGCTGCCTCCGTGGTGTCCTTGGGAAAGGCACTTAGATCCCATTTTCTTGCCTGATATAGCCAGTAAAGTGCTGAAAGTGCCATTACAAAAACAAGCAAAAAAACCCATCATCTTACCCATTCAGGTTCAAATGATATTTTTAAATTTATTTCTTCCACGCATAAATGGGGTGTTTGGAGAATATATGTGATCCCTTTGTAAAGTACTGGTAATTGGAATATGTTTTGTTGAACCTTTCCTGCAAACATATCTGCTGCACATATTCTGTAGTTTATAGCTTTGGAATGGAATGATGCAACATTTTGCAAACACTTTGCAAAGGTACCATATATACTCGTGTATAATTCAATACCAACTGCAAACTGCATAGACCCAGATCTGCCATAACATAATGCACTGGCAGATCTTGGTCTATGCAGTTTGTAAGGACTAATCAGTAGAACAAACAACATAGACCCTGATCTGCTTGAGCATTGTTGTTTGCATTTGGACCTGGCTTATACACGAGTAATCATGGTAAATGTCTAAAGAAAAGAATGCATTTTGATGCATATATTCTGCAAAGACTTGGTGAGTGCAGCCACATTTACACTTTGCAATCCCTTTGGTACAGAACCCAGCTGCAAGTAATCTCAAGACATTGTTCAAACACACAACCAACTTGGGTTAAATAAAACTTCCCTGCCATCCCACCACCAACACCCACTAAATGGAAATATTATGGTAGCCACATTGAATCACTGCATTAGAAACAGCTTGCTCAGTATCAAATTTTGTACTTGAAATAAACAAAAGGATGACAGCCATAAACAAAATTGTATTCATTAATATTAAATAAACATTTTTTTCAAAGATATGTCAACTCTTCCATAATCCATTATCATCTTGGTCTGGTACACTGAGCACTGAATTTGAAATCAGTTTCAACTTGACCAGAAATTTAGTTTCCTTTCCAATGACCATTCTACCTCAGCTTATAAATGAATATTATCTCCACATTCTATTGTCAGTGTGTGAATGCTTGGATATTTGCTTAAGTCACATTATGTTTGAAAGCGTACAAGAGAATGCAACATCCAAAAACTGCCACATGGTTCAAATTACCAAAAACTGAGAAGTAAACATGGCTAATTCAAATTTATGATACAGCGTCTACCCCAGAATTCTACAGAGCACCAGAATTTCTCTGGTAAAATGCCTTCTCATCATCCAGCAATAAATTATGATTTCATTTTAAAACTATATTACTCAGAACTTGGCTTTTAAATTGTGTACATTTTTCATTATAAAATGATAGAGATATACATGCTGTACTGAGAAGTAGCTGCAGTCTTTGTATTTTTAGCTCTACTGGTCATTGTCCATCCGTTGTCTGTCGTCCATGGTCCATCCATCCGTTAGCACAAGTTTGTTATCACTACTTATCCTAAACTACCTGGAGGATTGCCATGAAACTTTACACACACATTCATCCCATGTTCTAGTTGTTCATTAATGAAAATGGTGCTGCTCGGACAACCAATATGGCCACCACAGTGGTCATCTTGAAAATCTTTTCATTGCTTATCCTCCTGAATGAAAAGTAATATTGCCATGAGGTTTTCACCAGGAGATTTCTTATAATGTCTAGTTGGTCCAAAATGAAAATGGTATTGATTTGATGTCCAATATGGCCACCACTGCAGCCATCTTGAAAATATTCCTATCACTACTATTCCTGAATGGATGGTCATATCAACATGGTGTTTTTACTAAACAACTTCTTATGATGTCTAGTTGGTCCGAATGGTGCTGTTCAGACATTCAATATACCTGGCACAGTGGCTATCTTGAAAATATTGTTATCACTATTTCTCCTGAATGAATGATCATATCAGCATATAATGTCTAGTTGGTCATAAATGAAAATGGTGTGAATCTGACTTTTAATGTCGCTGCCACAAAGGTCATCTTGAAAATCTTGTTATCACTACTTCGCCTAAATGGCTGGTATTATCAACATTGTGCTTTCTCCAAAAGACTTATTAAGATCTCTAGTTAGTACTAAATAGAAATGGTGCAATCTGATATAGAATATGGCCACCATGGCATCCATCTTGAAAATCTTGTTATTGTTGCTCCTCCAAAACAGAAAGTCATATTAACATGGGGTTTCCACCAGACGACTTCTTATGATGCCTTGTTAGTCCTAAATGAAAATGGTGCCAAGGTGACATCCAATATGTCCACCATGGCAGCTAATTTGAAAATCTTGTTATTGCTGAAGAAGATCAAAGATGGTTTCAACACTCTGCAGTTAAAAGGAAGAAATGCCCTTATCTTGAATTCCTGAAATTCTTTTTATGCAGTAGAGCATCAGTCCCTTCGAGGGACTCTTGTTACAGTTTTATTGGGGTGGCTTCCTGGTCTGATCATGGGTGATATACTGTATATAACAAAAAGCAATGAGACAGAGTCAGTCTCAGACTGTTATGGAGTGACATCTAATCATGTTTAACTGCAGAGCCTTCAAGTTGCAAAGAGAACAAACTTTCAGGATGATTGTTTGTGAAATGTTGTAGTATTAAACTTATTGAAATATTATTATTATTATTATTATTATTATTATTATTATTATTATTATTATTATTGTATTGTGATATTTTTACATAGCTAAGGGTCCAAGCGATCAAAAATCACTTAAAAATGTACATGCTGTTTTTTTTTGTGCTAATCTTTGTTGAATATCTGCCTACAAGTAATAATAGCTGTATGGGTATTTAAAAATCAACCAAATTTGCAATAATTGATGATCATTGACTTCTTATAAAATATATGAAGAAATGGTTATGTTGGTGAGTTAATTTTTTTCAGTATGACACAGTATATCACATCGGTTAATTACAACAGAAAGCCAGTGTGGCCAATTTGTGACAAGTTATAAATCGCTGAAGATTTACCAAGGTTTTGTATACTTTTTGTTGACGTCATTTTCTTTCACGGGAGTATTATTATAATTATTAAAATTGTATCAGCATTTGTCTTTTTCTTTATTTAATAAAAGAAGAAACAACTACATCATTGTACATCAAATCTATTCCAGAGTTCACAAGGCTGTGATACACTTAGGTAACAGCTGATGTCATAACGATGATATAATTGATCATATCATATTGAGCTGTGCAATGTTGATTTACAAAAGCAGACATTCTTAAACATTTCTTCATTTAAAAAATAGCTGTCCTTTTTTTCCCAAATAAACCTGTGACCATAAAAGTTTGAACATTCCATTGATGATACTATTGATGTAAAATGTTTTGTTGGACATTAAATTTCGATGACATATCAATAAACCTTAGCACTTTGCTGATGCAACATTGTTCTGCTCAATGTGGCAATTTCAAATATGGTAAAAGTTTTTTACTAGGCCACACATTTTGGCAGTGAATTTGTGCCTAGCTTGGACTTTATGGACTGAAGCTAAATTTGTTAAAAAAAGATTAATAAAACAAAACTAGGTCAAGTTCAGTTTTATTCTTTATCCTGATATGGTCCCTGTTTGTCGGTTTGCCCTTGCATCACAAATTTCATTTCTAGTTTACAGTATATCTTTTGAAGGACATTTTGGTATGGGTGTAGGCCGGTCATTTTGGTATGGGTCTAGGCCGGTCATTCTGGTACTGGTATCAGGAAGGTCTAGGTCGGTAATGTTGTATGACATAGGAATGCTTGGATTCTTAGTCTGCGTGACATTGACTTCAACTAGAATTATTATATATGCATGCTTGCATGCAAGCACTAATGCATGCACATGAGACCACTGTCACTTAGTCTGCGTGTTGTACAAGCACCAACTCTCTGAAGGCCATTTTCATCAAGGACTGTTCATATTCCAAAAGAGAGAGAGAGTTAGAGGTAGAACAACAAAAAAAATGGATTTGGAATTGTCTTGAGATAAGACAGTTCTCCACAGAATTACAATAAACACTGGATCAAATCTGTCTTAACTATTCTTACCTCCACACCATCTCATCTTGTTTTGGGGTCAACTGTGTAACATCAGAGCATTTCTAGCTGATGAGGAAGTCTATTCTTGGACAATCATGAGATCATTGCACAAGGGAGTGGTATAAATTTGTGGAATATATACCATATTTAATCTAATTGCAACAGAAATCATGCTTTTGGTGGAGATAGTTATAGTTGGTTGAGTTGATAACAGATTTTTCTATATGAGTAAATTAAGAAGATCTGTCATCAGTTCTTAAAGGAAAATGTGTTTATAATTTGTGCATAAGAATACCAGCCATGAGCCACAGCTTTTGATATATTATTCTAATATTTTTGGGCAGTTTTTATTTTTGCTGCTCATTTTTCTGCCAGTAAGCCAAAATTAAACCACTGCTGAAAATACTCATTTTTACAATAATTATTGTCACAGTTGGTGTTTGTAAATACAGTAGAAACTTTATAGCTAAAACACCCAAGGGACTTTGCAAATCAGTCATAGAGTACTGTTGTGTGAGTCAGTGGGATATATGTTCTGTTGGGTCCAAAACACAAGTTCAAGCAAGCCAGGATGTTCAAGCAAAATGTTTTCAAGTGAGATTCTCTTGTATGTAACTAGAATGTTTCTAAATTATGTCCATGGGATTGTTAATTTTTTTTCCAAATTGTCTATTTATATTTTTATTTCTTGTCTCTTTCCAGATGGAATTTATTCAAGCTTTGAAGATAAAAATGGATTAATATCATGAATTAGATTGAACTCGAGATTCCAATGAAAAAAAACGAAATTAAGGTAAGTGTCATGGACACAATTTTGATAGACCATTTCCTACCATGTTTGATCTAACCTTTCTCGCCCATGTAACACTTATCCTGGCTTATGTTGGGTATCTTGGGTAGCCTGTCACAGTCTCCTTGTTAGGAGTTTCATCATTGTGCTATGTATATAACCGACAACCTGTGATGGTGTCAGTTTCATGAAAAAGGATGTCAGTTGCTTGACAACAATAACACGCATGTTGGAATCAAAGAATTGTTTAAAAATTGTATGAATCATTCATAAAATACAATAATAAACAAATGGGTGAGAAAAACAATCAGTGTAGGAGTTGGTACTGAGACAAGGAAGTCCCACTCTTAGAGTTACATTTTTGTCTCTTGCTCGGCTAAACTTGCAAAAGACAAATAATGTAATCCCTTGACTGGGATTTCTTTGTCTCAGTGCCAACCCAAACTTAGACTCTGTTAGTCTCAACTGTTCTGGAGAAGTAGTAAAAAAAAAAAATGTTTTCCACCTGGTTGCTATGAAAGTCACAGTGTTGTTGGTTGGTCTGAAACAGTGCAGCTCATGCAATTTTTCATTTCTCCACGCATTGTGGTGGTGTTGGAGAGGGTTAAGAAAAGTCCCTCCACACATTCTGATGGAGCTGCCGCAGCTTCACACAGAGAATAGCTCTGTACCCCCATGCTTTCTTATGGAGATGCATTGATCGATCACTGTGGAGTTTAGGTAGTGTCAATGAAATGGGCATGGTTTACTGTTTATGACCTCAGCAAGCATGTGCTTAAGTTTCATTGAGAGAGATAGAGCACGGTGGGGTACTGAGTTATCTATGTCATTGCCCTTGTAAATTAATGGACTCACTTTAAAAATTATTTTTTGTTTTGTTTTGTTTTTGTTTTTTTGTGTGTCACAAATGCAGTTTTTTTTAACTGGCATAGTGTTGTAATGATCATGGTAGAAAAATCCATTACCCAGGAGCCCATGACAGCTAAACTTAATGCCAGGCGACCATTTTTGCCAATACTAAAGTCTGGTTGGGCAACTGACAAACAATTGATCATTACATTGCCCCTCTATGTACCTACAGCAGAATGCCCAAATTATCTTCATATAATTCCATATTTGAGTGTTGGGAGATTGCTATCGGTAAGAGGCCATGTTAATCCACATGGCTTGGCTACTCATCTGATTAAGTAATCCCAGTTCATACTACCATCCCTCAGGGTGAACCCTTACAGAATCAAGACTTGCGAATGTTCATCTTTTGTCAACACACCAACATATGGCAGTGGCATCTTTCATCTTTGGCCATCCACACTGAATGCCTATGATCTTATTTTACGCTTTCTCATCATGGGCATTTGCTGTAGAGCATGTAATCGGTGGTTTTTTTTTTTAGCTAACTTTAGCTAAAGGAGTAAGTCAAGTTTAAAGAATCAAACCAAAAGCAATTGTTGTTGCATACTATATTGGCTTGTGGGGTAATGGATAAACAAAAATCCCACATGGAAAGTGAACAGTTACCTGACAGTTTAGACATATGATTAATAGTATTGGATGAACGATAATGTGATCAGTAACTTTGGATAAATTTCTGGTCAGGCGTGGCCAACTATTAGAAAGCAGACTGACAACAATCTCCATCAGAAAAAGGAAATCATTTGGTTATCTTTTATTTGCTGGTCTCAAAAGATTAAATAAGTGTGTAAACATGTGTGACACTTTCCATTGGCAGGACTGATGGTGAGTTGCAAGTATTGTATGCAATTAAGACTAATTATATATATGACAACAGTTGTTGAATAATTTTCATTACAGCAGTATTGGGTGCAACTGCTTTAATTTACTGGGCAACCAGAAAACTCTGCTGGGCAACCCGATTTTCAAAGCTGGTTGCCCAGGGACAACCATGGATTTTAAGAAATTTTCTAAGAATGACGATGACAGATATTTTGCTACTATTAAATATTAACTCTCGGATTTACTTTGACTAAGTTATGGCCCTTGTACAGTTCTATATCTTAAGCTTTCCTTTTGCATCAATTTGGAATTGTCAGTAATGATGCCACAATACCATTTTCTTTTACTGTTGAGCCATTTTAGATCACTTGACCTTTGTTAAGTGAGCTTATGATGTGACCCTGTGTCAATCTTGCATTGTCTATCATGCATCATGTGCAGTCTGCCATCCATTGTCCATCCAGCAACATGTGCTCTTTTCAACTTCTCAAAAAATGGCCATTACAACAACAAAAAAACCCAGAGAAAAAGAACTTTGAATGACTTCTTGTCAAAAACCCTGCAACAGGATTTAACCTAAGCATCTTGGCATGAATACCATTATGATTTGTAAACAGGATGCCAATCGGCTTTCAAATATGGCCATCTTCACTAGACAGAGAAACTTTTAAGCAACTTCTCAAATACCAATTAACAGAATTTGACCAAATTTGACAGAAAGTATCCTATAATGAACACCTTTCAAATTTGTAAAAGTTTTGCTGATCTGCCATCAGATATGGTCACCATTACTACAAATAGAAAAACCTTTACAGAACTGAAACAACCACTGAACCAAATTTGACATAAAGCATGCTAGCATAAAGGCCTTTCAGTTTTATACAAATGATGGTGATATTGTATCCAATATGGATGAAGATTAAAAAATAAAAAAACATTCACACAGCTGTTTTTAAAACCAGACAACAGAATTTGAAGAAAAAAAATTGACAGTGGGCTTCCTTTGTCAGCTGCATTTGACCATTAGGCAGATGTCAGCCAAGTGAGTGATCTTTGGCCACACTTGGACCTCTTGTCTCATTACAGTAGTTACATTATCATGTTTGTGTGTCTTAAAATTCCAGAATGTGATTCACGACAATGGCTACATGCCTAATAATAGAAGACAAAGTTTCTAGTTGTGAAAATTCCCTGGCAGTTTTCTGTGTTTCAGAAAGATAGGGTTTGGTCAATTGACATTTAAAGCAATCCTGAGAAATTCATTTTACAATCTGATAGTTGTTTACATCATGGAACTGCAGAGAAAATGAATCATTGATGATTTATCAAGGGATGCAGGTGAATCATGATTGAGTTCATTACAAGTGAGTTGTCAGAATGACTTCTGACATTTAGAACTGAATCATACGGATTTTCAGTACTTGAAGTGCAAGGGTTGGCTGCAGTTCTCAAAGAGTGGGTGTACAAATGAGTAGATAATGTAATTTGTTTCTTAAGAATTGCTGGCACAACACATGCTAATATAGATCTTATATGGTAGATCACTACCCAGAATTTGACATCAATCTTAACCCACCCATCAAGCCTACACAGCTGTTCAGGTTTGCTCAGGGTTGTAAGAGACCAGTATATTAGCTCTATTCTAAATGAAAATTAATTCAATATCAGTTTTCTCAATGACTTTCTTAAGGAAAACATTTCTCACAAGTCGTTCTATTTCTTTGTGAAAAATTAAAAGTTACATCTATGGTATCATTGTGGATATTTTATATCAAAATGTTAGATTTGTCAAATTTTAGAATTAAAATTTTAATTGTTGGTAAGATATACATGTACCAGTGATTCTATTTTTACATATCAAAAATATTCGAGTAAAATTATTAGATCTGAAAATTGTGTTTTTGACTTTCAATATAACTGACAATGTTAAGAGATGAATATTTCATATAAAAAATACAAATTAATAATGAAAGTGGACTGGTTTAAGGAATTACATGGTACATTCATGAATTCTTCTGGCACCCTGCCAGCCATATGGGTGAGATCCAGAGCTAGTAATAACAGTATCCCCTTCTGACCCAGACTGCTTTACAAATCCCTCTGCTATAAATACCACTAAGCTGGTGGAGCAGACAGGAAAAATAGACAGCAACCTAGACTGACTGAATGTGTTTGTAGGTGGTGTATTTCCTTTTTTTTTTTATCAGAGCTCTGAATAAATAGTAGATTTGGGTATTTTCTGCAAACAAATCAACTAAAACATGTTCATTTTTTTAATAATGTGCTTAAATTAAACAAAACAATTTTATTTTAAGCATTTAGTCCACAGTTGTCAGCATATTGCTTCTGTCATAAGCACGGTCCATATCGTTTGACGGCACATTCGATCAGTATAAACTATGCAATCGGTGCTCATTGCAGATGTTTTGTGCATGTTTGAAATGATAATCCTTGACCCATTTGAGAACGTTCCCTCATATATAGCCATTTTAAACCAAATGCACCCTGAATTATTCTTGGTCACTAAGCTGTTTGACACATTCAAAAAGGTATGATGAACATTATGATGTTTAAGACTTGACCTGGTAACACTAGTTTGTGTTACGTGGTGTTACAAAACACACCATCAAATTTTAAAAAATGCAAATAATTCCAAACCAGTGAGTAAATTACCCAGTTTATTAAATTATTATCTACAGCACTGTTATATCAAACCCAGATCTGCCAGCACATCATGTATTACTAAATCTGGGTCAACTCTGTGTATTCTACTTTGAATTTAAACAAGTGTAGAGCCTCATTTGCTGGCACATTATGTAACAGTAGATCTGGTTCAGCCCTGTATATTCCACTTGATTTTTAAACAGTGTAGACCCTTATTTGCTGGCAAAAATCTACTAACAGTAGATCTAGGTCAACCCTGTGTATTCTACTTCAGTTTTAATCAGTGTAGATCCTCATTGCTGGCACATTATGTAATAGTAGATCTAGGTCAACCATGTGTATTCTACTTTGATTTTAAACAATGTAGATCCTCATTTGCGGGCGCATTATGTAACAGTAGATCTGGGTCAACCATGTGTATTCTACTTTGATTTTAAACAGTGTAGATCCTCATTTTCTGGCACACTATGTAACAATAGATCTGGGTAAACCATGTGTATTCTACTTTGATTTTAAACAGTGTAGATCATCATTTGCTGGCACACTATGTAACAGTAGATATGGGTCTACAAAATTTTTTATTGTCAGATACATGGTTTGCATGGCTAAATACAGCGAATCAATCTGAAAGTAATGTCAGCAGTATCTTTCTGTTATATTATGAAGTTTCTCATAGTCATATGGAGATGATCTGTACTTTCCAGCTGTCTGGGCCTAATATTGATTCCTGATATTCATTTACAGAACCAATTATCCACCCAAAATTAATGGCTATGAGTTTGTCTGGACACAAGATTCTGAAGTTTAACAATCATTGGTCCCTTGCTATTAGGAATGCTGCTATTTGGGCTTAGAGAGAGAGAGAGGGCTTAGAGAGAGAGAGAGAGAGAGACTCACTCCACTGACGTTTCCCCAGGAATCTGTGGTAGCTCAGTCGGTGGAGTGTCGGACATGTAATCCAACGGTTGCAGGTTCAATACCTACCCAGGGTGTCTTAGTGTATCCTTGGAAAAGGCAGTAGGCACTAATTTACTCAGCATGATCTAGCCAATAATGGGTTTAAAGTTTTGTTAAAACCAACCAACCAACCAACTGACCTTTCCCACCCCATGTTGGGTGGATGGGATACTGTCAATCAACCAACCTCCCTACCCCCATTTTTTTGTTAAGATGCTATACTTTACACTCAAGAAAAAAGAGAGTTAGTAATTTTAGGCAAAAGAAACCTCCATCTTAAATTAAACCCCCTGTTGAAAATGTTTGGATTTCACACTTTTATAAAATATCAGAAGTACCATTTGAAATTTTAAGGTTTTCATTCTGTGACTTTAGTAATGTAATTTTTCACAAGAGTTTGAAGCATCTCTATCATAGGTAATACACTCACATTTCTACAACACACTGCAGGAATTTTAAAGTTTAATTATAAATCTTAAATAGCAACAGGTCTTTTGCTTTTTTTTCGAAGTTGGCACAAATTTAGATCTAGTGCTTGCAATGATTTCTGCAGCCATTTCAGGTTAGCTTTGGTATCATCATCACGACACAAAAGATTTTTAAATTGCTAATTGCCCTGCAAGACATATGACCTAATCATTTTATTTTATTCCACAAAATTAATATATAGTCAAACCTGCCTTAAGCAGTAATCCATGGAAAATGTGACAAGTGGCTTCTTAAGAAAAGTAGTTGTTAAATAGAGGATTGTTTCATCAGTACCATCTATACTCGCTTATATGTCAAAACCAACTGCAAACAACATAGACCCTGATCTGCTGTCACATAATGTACTGGCAGATCCAGATCTGTGTTGTTTGTTCTACTCGTTACTCCTAACAAACTGCATAGACCCAGGTCTGCTGACGCATTTTGTGAAAGCAGATCAGGGTCTATGTGGTTTGTAATTGGTCTCGATAATTTGCAGTTGGACTTGATTTGTAAGCGAGTACATATGGTATCGTAGTTTACAGGACTTTGAAGCACTGACTAAATAGACAGGTGATAGCTTAATACAAATGGTCCTTAAGGCAGGTTTTACTAATTCTTTTCACTGCACTAATGAATCAATCTGATTAAAATCAAGGTCTCAAACTTAATGGAGATCTGATGGACACGGACAGTTGGACACAATTTCTTGTTTTATTGACCTAATTTTATGGGCTGTACTTTGAATACCAAAGTTTCATCTTTGTAGGCTGTGTCTAGTTCTGATGCTGTCACTGATGACAAGTCAATGTGTCAAATTCTGATAGTGTCGCTGGACACAATTTCATGTTTTATTGACCTTATTTCATGGGCAGCTGTACTTGGAATACCAAAGTTTCATCTTTGTAGGCTGTGTCTTGTTCTGATACTGTCACTGATGACAAGTCAATGCGTCTAATTCTGATACTGTCACTGATGACAAGTCAGTGTGTCTAATTCTGATAGTGTCACTGATGACAAGTCAATGGATGAGGATCCTGATTTTTATTCTGACTATGATTCAGACTGGTCATCAATGGCAACATCAGATTCTGATGCCCAGCATTTAGATGGGTTATATATAAATCGAAATCACCTGGACAGTATGCATCATTGTCCTGGTTAGTAAAAGGTGGAAATGTTATGCTGAATTTAATCCTTTTTATACTGAAGCCCAATCAAACAAGCAGTTGTGTAGAACTGGAAATTTGTTCAGTCAGTGGTGTAGCAGCATGAGAGAATGCAGTGACATTTTATCTTCCTTCCACGACAGATCGGCCGAGTTTTAATCAAAGACTCATGGATTACCTTTGATCATTTTATTACTTATAACACCTCAAACAACATCCCGCATTTGGCCTTAAACTCTCCAAATTACAACAATAAGGTAATCAATTAGCCGCTTCTTGTGTACACATTGCTAACAATTATAATCCGACTGATAGGTCGAACATTTCCGGTTCCCAGTAGACTGGTTCTGGCTGGTTTATCTAATGTGTTGATAGAACGCGTAAAAAAACCGGGTTTTTTTTAAAAAAAAAAAAAAATTCATTGAAAGTTTCAAAACCAGTAGATTTCGACTACTAAACGGTATGTGCAGTAGACGGTCTTTAAAACGGTATTTTTGGCCTACCGCCGGTAGAATCACAGGTATGAAACATAGTTGGCAATACTCGGCTGTAATAAATAGAACTACCGTCTCTACTCGCGTATAAGCCTATACCAACTGCAAACTGCATAGACCCAGATCTGCCATCGCATAATGCGCTGGAAGATTTGGGTCTATGCAGTTTGTAAGGACTAATCAGTAGAACAAACAACATAGACCCTGATCTGCCGGTACATTATGCGATGGCAGATCAGGGTCTATGTTTGCATTTGGACCAAGCTTATACGCGAGTATATATGGTACCCTTTTCAACATAAAACTCTCATAGACAAAATCCTGACTTGGTGTATGGATGCTTTAGAGTATTGGCAGTCAGTTGCAAGTGGGAGTTTTTTTTTGGAAAAAAGTCAGCTTACTGTCATTAGAGTGCAATATATCTTGTTAAAGAAAGGGATTCAAATGGCTTTTGCAGTGTAGTTGATTTTATTGGGTTTTATATGGTACTGCCCCACAAGCATCCAAGAGCAGAATGAAAATACTAATGCCATTCACTGATTGACCTTTCCACAATCACAGCAAGTAACCAATTCTTGATCAACCGGTAGGTAAACACAAGTGACCTGAATTTCCTCAATAAACACAGAACAGAAAGGGAAATTTCCTTTGGGCCAATGAATTCGAACTGGTTTGTTATGAAACTCTCAGGATAGTTTTGAAATAGTCCTTAAGATTTGGAATCCAGCTGGATTTTGTTAATCAACTTCTCATTATAGATTATATGCAACCTCCACTCCATGAAACCTTCAGGGCTTTTCCAGAAAGTGTAATTGACATAGGGAAAATATGTAACAGGTGTTGAGGGTGCAGTTGGTAGGGGTGGGGGTGGAGATCTAGGAAAGAACCTCACAGGAAAAAAAAATCAGTTATTAAGCATACCATCATGCTAATTTTTTTTAAATACAAGTTCAGTTAAAATGAATGAATTTCTTCTTATAATTTAGTAGCATTATTATGAAAAAGTTATTTTGCAAACAATAAAAAGTTGAAAAATTTGCCTTGTCATTATTAAACATCCTTAAATTTATATGATAAATTATAATAAAAATAAACCAAAATGTGTAACTGTTTATTGAATAACTATGGAATAGTTGCTTGATTAATTATAACTCATCAATTGATGATTGTGTTTGTGCTAATATCATACTCAAAACAGTAACATATGGGAATCCATAGTGTCTGTCCAGCAATTTCATTTTGAGTAATACAAAAGAAAGTGTACTCATGATATGGCTTCACTTGTTATTTGTTTGCTTTGCTCAAAAGTTTAATTGCTTCTAAAATCTTCACACCATTCGTCTTTCTATGAAGTGAATGTGTAAAATTCTTGCAGTTTTAGTTTTTAATGTGAAATATACATTTTTTTTTTTAATGAGACAGTTGAAGAGTATTTATATTGCTATTGGTTGGAATATTCATCTTTTTCATCAGCAATAATTGTGATATTGACTTTCGATGTGACATACATTTAGACCCTGGCATTAAGGGTCTAAATGACTGGTACCCTACAGTTTTGTTGTGAAATGTATGATGAGTTATGTTTTAACACATTGGTTTTTTTTTTTTACATTTGAATGACTATAGATGAAATAATAAAATTATATTACTTTAAGTACTTCATCTCATCAAAACTTGATTGTGACTTTTTTTCCTGTGACTATTTTTCTCCCCGTAAGAGTGTGATTAGTTTTTTTCGTGTGACTTTCTTTCCGTTTTCTGGGATGGAAGTGGAGTGGGGGTAGGAATGTAATGACTTTGCAAGGCTTGTGAAGGAAGTGCGAGTTGATGGAGGGAAGACATATAATGGGTGGGTGGGGATGGGAGTTTGAAAATGCGGTGACTTGGTGATAGAAAATTTAAATATCTTAAAATTAAGAGAACAGATTTCTTCTTCCTATACACCCACCATTCACCTGAATGGGTTTGGCTTGATTTGGTGTTCTACAGCACAGCAACACAGCTAGGTAATTTAGCGTCAAGGCAGTTGGAATAAAGTTCCTTGCCAAAGAAAACACATGGTAGCCAACTCGGGCTGATCTGATGGTAGGATTCGAACCTGCACTCTTTTGGTCTCAATTCCAGCATGCTAACCACTGATCCACAGTAACTCCTACACACCCAAGTCAGAGAATTTAGGCTAAAGATCATTATTTACAATTAGGTCTTTCATAAATATGCAAAACAGTCACAAGATCAGTCACTCCGGTGGCATAAATACTGAGATTTAGTGTGGATGGGAGATATTTGCTCAAAGTTAGCAAAACTAATAATGTTTTCCAATTTTCTAACAGGTTGAAATAAAGCTGAAACAGCCTTATTTGGCAGTTTGATGAAAGATGTGTGAAATTTTTGCCCAATTTAAAAAATTTGAGCTTTTTTTATCTTTTGCCACCCAGTGCAGTAACCTGGTGATGCCATCTAAGTCAGTCATGAAAGCCATAATAAATTACCATGTATATACTTGCTTATAAGTCAGATATAACTGCAAACTGTATAGACCAAGATCTGCCATCACAAAATGTGCCAGCAGGATTGGGTTTGTGTAGTTTGTTAGGACTAATCAGTAGAATTAACAACATGGACCCTGATCTGCCATCACATAATGTGCCAGCAGATCAGGGTCTGTGGTGTTTGCACTTGGACCTAACTTATACATGTTTATAGATGGTATGTCAGAAACTCTCCATATGCTAACTGATTAACAATGAGAATGAATATCGTTTCAGCAAATACTGTATGTTGTCCTCAGATAAAGCATTTAACAAGCTATGACTTAATTGAAATGATAGGCCTTCTAACAATTAGGGATGCTGTCTGACTTTAGTTGCATATTTGTATCATAGTTTGTAGACTTTCTGTTCATACATTTTTTTTTTACCCTCATTAGAGGTGGGGGTATATTGTATTGTAATCCTTGTGTCCATCTGTCCATCTGGAGCACAATCTCGGTAGCACAACTAGTCCCGCAGTTTTGTATGGATTACTATGAAACTTGGTTGATATTATCATCATCACATGAAGATGTGCAAATCAGCATGTCACATTGCTCCCACAATTTTTAGCACTTGTGGTCATAGACCAGAAGAACTTGTCAGAATATCTGTCATCCATCGTCCGTCTGTCAATTAGCACAGGATTGTTATAGCTACTCCTATTAAACTACTGGGAGGATTGTCTTGAATCTATACACACACATTCATCCCATGGTCTAGTTAGTCCGAAATAATAATGGTGCTGCTCGGACATCCAGTTTTGCCACCACATCAGCCATCGTGAAAATCTTTTTATTGCTACTTCTCCTGAATGGATGGTCATATCACCATGGGGGTTTTGACTTCTTATGATGTCTAGTTGATCGTAAAAGAAAGAGTTTTTAAGGTTTATATGCCTGTTTTGTTCATTTCACCATGCATTTGGGCCATGTGACTTCAGATATGCACAGAAGAAACTAGATCAGGCATGTGCAACCTATGGCCAATGGGCCAGATCTGGTTCACGACCTGGTTTTATCCACTAACATTTACATCATATGGATACATTTAAAAATCGCTATATGGCCTTCACCCTGGAGGAAATTGCACATGCCTGAACTATACATTGTAATTAAAACTGAGTAATACCTAGATTACATTATTATAATAACGAATAGGTACAGATATTTATTCAACTGCAACTAGAACAAGCAATTTAATATTTTTAATTTCTAAAACATAACTAAAACATGACAGTCCAAAACATTGTAAAGATATTTTGAAACAACCCCTATAAATGGACAGGAGAGCACATGCATATATGTCTTCACACCATAGTGGTCATCTATTCAAACCATAGTGGTCACTAATGTTAGAGATGAGTGACCTCAACTTTACAACTACATGTTTAAGGCGACAATTCAAAACTGAATGTAAACATTTTGGAGTTTGTCAATTTTTTTTGAAGTTTTGGAAACTAAAGACAATTAAATTGCTTGTTCTAGTGGCAGTCGATTACATATTTTTCCTATTTGTAATTACAATACTGTAATCTAGGTACTCCTATCAGTTGCAATTAATTACAATTTATAGTTTATGCTGTGCTCATTTGGAGTCATATGGCCAATATATGTGGTGTAACGACATAAATGGGCACATATACCGTAAGATCATAGAGGCTGCCTGGACTAAAGACACAGCTTGTATGTAAGAGCATGCTTTTCTTCAAGTTTACGAAGGTACCGGTAAGTCAAGAAAAGGTTTTATTTTTTTGTAATAATTTACATAAATTCATACTATTTTTTAATTATAAAATATCTCTATTTTCCCCGCCTTTTTCCCTCCTTTTATTTAAAAAGTAGCCCTACTTTATTCCCACTTTGTCACAAAGGTTTGCTGGAAAGACTGCAAAAGACTTCTTAAGATGTATACTTTGTCGTATATCAAAATGGTGCCAAGCGGACATCCAATAAATGTAACACAGCAACTAATTTGAAAATCTTGTTATCACTAAAGAATATCAGAGATGGTTTTAACACTTTACTGTTAAAAGGAAGAAATGGTCTTTTCTTGAATTCCTGGAAATTTGTTTCACCCAGTAGAGTGTCAATCGCTTCAAGGGACTCTTGTTATTAGTTATAGCCCTTTTTGTCTTATAGTTTAATGCAGTGTATGACACCTTCTAGTTAGCGCAATTAGTCCAGCCATTTTTTAATGGATTGCCACGAAACTTGGTGAATATTTTTGTCATCACCTAAAGATGTGGATGCAATGTTTGTTACAGTTGCCCTTTTTGACGTGCATCTTGATGTAGTGCTGGCAGAATCTTGTGAATACCGCTAGTCTTATAGTTTTCAGTGGATCACTATGAAACTTTGTATATGTTATCGTCATCATTTGAAGTTATTCCCCTTTATTTACTGCAGCTAAATGTGGTGTAAGAGAATCTTGTGCAGTTTTTTTTATGGATCACTGTAAAATTTTGTACATCATTTAAATATGCATATATTGACAATTCTTTGTGGTTCTGTGATTTTTTTAAAAAGATTTGTTTTTCCTTTTTGACTTATAACTGGATTCAGCATATGACAGAATTTTGAGAATGCAACTTCTCTTGCAGTTTTGAGTGGATTGGAGTGAATCTCAGTTCATATTGTTTTCATAATTAAAAGATATGAATGTTGACCAATCATTGTGCTTGCACTATTTTCAAAAGAGTTATGTGCTTGTTGTTAGTATAGGCACATCTCCATCATGGGGAGGTATATTAATGTGTGCAAATTGCTCACCATTCCTCCAGTTAGTAGTGGAGATGTCTGTCACAAGGGGTACGTACTAACCAACTTGTTTGCTTTGAATTTCACACGCAATGGCTGTAGTTTATTGCATTGGTACCATTGTTGTAGAAAGAAAAATTCTCAACTCAAGGGCAAGTGGCATTTGAGGAATTGTGTGCTCCATGTAAGACTCTGTGCTCTAAAGATTTCCATGTACTATCTCAAAATATCCACATACCCCTCTGGCAAGTAGAAGAGTAGGTGGTGTAAGATTTGGACTAGCCCTTGGCAAAGGGCTATATCCTGTTTTTGAAACCCTGGATACCGTTTTTTTACACTTATCGCTTTGGAGGCATTTGAATTAATTACCTTATGACTGAGACAAATTAAAGACAGGGTTTTCAAAACCATCTAGTTGGGCTTGTACAGGTATAACAACCAGGCTTGCATCTGACCAATCAGGTACAACCAGGCTTGCATCTGACCAATCAGGTACAACCAGACTTGCATCTGACCAATCAGGTACAACCAGCCTTGCATCTGACCAATCAGGTACAACCAGGCTTGCATCTGACCAATCAGGTACCTATTCAGATGTCTTTTTTTTTTTTTTTTTAATCTCCACTTACAAAGTGAAATTACACAGGTCAGTAGTTAATCTTTTATATATATCCCATACCCTGTCTTTAATTTGGCACCATTAAGTTGTGTATAGACTGAGATGTGTGTGGGATGCTTAAATTTATATGTCTTATTATTACAAGTTAGCACAAATCAAAAAAAGTACAATCATCCAATACAAAACATTAATTAAGTGACATTACAGAGCCAAAGTTTATTCAAATGAGTGGTGTAGTATGGTGTAATTATTAAAGAAAAAAACCTGTAATGTTATATAAGTAAATCTATTATTACATTAGTAATATGTTAGGTTTGACTCCCCAGTAAATGGTATAACGGTACCAATTGCGCAAGGGTGGGGGGGGGGGGGGAGTTTAAGGTGTAGGGAAGATTGTATTTAGAAATAAACAACAAAACTAGCTGTGATTGGTGCATTATGTAAGAGTTGTAGTTTCTATCAGGCTTTAAAAAAGTTGAGTCTCTTGGCAACATGTGAGATTATGTTAATTCATATCTAGGTCATATTTTGTATTTTTTATGATTTTTTTTTAAACATTTGATACACATCACTGAAAATGCCTCTGTTGTGACTGGATAACTCTTACCCCTGTCTAGTTCCAGCAGAGTTATCTCTCTTAAATGCAGTGGAGTACCTGGTTCTGTCCTTGTCAAATTGACAATCTAACAATTTGCATGCATGTTGAAGTAGGATAGAAATTATATTTCTTTCACCAGACATTAACATTGAAGTCTATGGAAAAACAATTGGTACCATGATACCAAATGAGCAATAGTTGTTCAAATAGTGTTCTGAATTGGCCATATAGTAATTTTTCAGAAGCTGCAAAGCAGTTTTAAAACTTGTGTAGGGGAAATGACTCTTCATGAATATTCTAAGATAGTTGAGTTTGTCTCCCATGCCACCAGCACAACAACAAATTTTTAGAAAAATGTCAATTTATCAATTCTTTAAATCTTTTTCTAGAAGTAATTCTAATCCCAGTTTACATGGACAAAAGCCTTGAATATTTGTATGTTTTTCCCTACTTTTTCACAACAAAATGTCATAGAAATACTGATTGTATTTCTTAATTTTACAAAATAAACGAAATTTACAGGCTTAAAATTGTGCTAATCTTGCACAAGTTAACTTAGGTGTGTACCAGCAAAATATAGTATTAGTGTTTTATAAGGAAAAGTTCAAAGTTTCTGATGCCTGCTCTTTTTCTTCTGAAGAGCTGATAAAGATACTGTAAATGATGTTATTTTTATCGCATCATGAAATTTTTGCAAATTGTTAATTACGGCATATTAGTGACATAAAAGTTGGGCAAATTAGCTACACACATTGCAGAATTTACATGGTATTGCTTTTTGTAAAACACATGAAATGAAACGTTGTTTTATTCAAGCACATTGGAATAATCAAACTGTGAAATAAAACAGGAATTGCCTCAGAAAATGAATGTTCAGATATATTTGTAAATATAACATCGATCAGCGACAATCACTTTAAGCAACACCCACAGGTCTGTCATTTAACTGTGTTTTTTTCATCAAATTGTGGGCACTGTAATGTAAACCCAGTTGCAAAACATCTGGACTATCTGTCTGGATAGCTCTTCATTTATCACATAATTTTAGTGTGAATACAATATTTGTGAAAATTGTTCAGCTCACTAAATTTGATAAAATGTTATCCATATTGAAATTTCGTGATTTGCAGTTTAAGAATAAATGGATACAATCTTTTGAAAACAAGTGGATCATTTCAAGAAAAGTGATTTGTAGCTCTGCTGGTTATAGACCAGAAGAGTTTATGGGACGACCTGGTGTCCGTCGTCAATTGTCCAATTACTGTCCATTGGTTAGCACAAGATTGTTATCGCTACTCCTAAACTACTTTGAGGATTGCCATGAAACGTTGCACACACATTCATCCCAAGGTCTAGCTGGTCCTTGAATGGTTATATCAACATGGGATTTCACTGAAAGACTTCTTATGATGTCTGGTTTGTCCTAAATAAAAAAGGTACCGATCTGATGACATCTAATATAGCCTCAATGGCAACCATCTTTAAAATCTTATCATTTCTCCTCCTGAATATTTTCACCAGAAGAGTTCTTATGATGTCTAGTTGGTCCTAAATGAAAACGGATCCGCCCAGACATTCAGTTTGGCCACCACAGAGGCCATGTTCAAAATCTTGTTCTCGCTGCTCCTCCTGAATGGATGGTCATGTCAACATGCGGTTTTCATTTAAAGACTTTTTATGATGTCTACTTGGACCTAAATGAAAATAGTGCCAATCTGATGTCCAATATGGCCACCATGGCAGCCATCTTGAAAATCTAATTATCACTACTACTTCTGGATGGAAACTCATAGTGGCATAGGGTTTTCACCAGAAGACTTCTTTTGATGTCTGGTTGGTCCTAAATGAAAATGCTGCTGCCTGGACTTCCAGTATGGACACCATAGTGGCCAACTTAAAAATGTTGTTATCACTACTCCACCTCAATGGATGGTCATATCAACATGGAGTTTTCACTAAAAAGACTTATTATGATATCTGGTTGGTCCTAAATGAAAATGGTGCTGATATGGCCACCTTAGCAGCCAGCTTGAAAATCTTGTTATTGCTACCCATCCTGAATGGAAGGGCATATCAGCAAGGTGTTTTCACCAGAAGACTTCTTATGGTATTTGGTAGATCTTAAATAAAACATTTGCTGATCTGATATCCCATATGGTCACCACAGTGGCCATCTTGAAAATCTTATCGCTATTCCTAGATGGATAGCCATATCAACATTTCATCAGAAGAATTCTTATGATGTCATAGTTGGTACTAAATGAAAATGGTGACAGTCAGACATCCAATATGCCATCTTGAAAATCTTATTATTGCTACTCCACCTGAATGGAAAGTCATATCGGCATGAGGTTTTCACTGGAAGACTAATTACTCTATCTACTTGGTCCTAAATGAAAATGGTGCTGAACTGACCTCAAATATGGCTGCCACAACAAGGAAAATATTGAAAATCTTGTCACTAATTCTCCTGAATGGATGGTCATATGAACATGAGGTTTTCACCAAAATTGTTATAATAATGGTGTCTAGTTTGTCCTAAATCAAAATGGTGCTGGCATAACAGTACCAATTGCACAAGCTGGGGGGAGGGGGAGGCAGAGCTTAAGGTGTATGGAACATTGTGTTCAGAAATAAACAACAAAACTTGCTGTGATTGGTGTATTATGTAAGAGTTGTAGTTTCTGGCAGGCTTAAAAAAAAGTTGAGTCTCTTAGCAACATGTGGGATTTATGTTAATTCAGATGTAGATCATGTTTTGTATTTTTTATGATTTTTAAAAATGTCATACACATCACTAAAAATGTGTCTGTTGTGACTGGATAACTCTTACCCCTGTCTAGTTCCAGCAGAGTTCTCTCTCTTAAATGCAGTGGAGTACCTGGTTCTGTCCTTGTCAAATTGACAATCTAACATTGCTCTCTATGACATTGTGTGGCACTCATGCTAAAGTAGCCGTGAAGGTATATTTATTTCACCAAATGTTAACATTAAGGTCTATTGAAAAACAGTTGGTACTGTGATACCTATAGGGAATACAAGCCTCACAGTGTATCCATAGTAACGTGTATATGTAGATGCCATTTATAAACTATCATAGATATTAACTGTTTCACCTGCATATCACTTGGTTTTGCAAGTTCCAACATGACTAACACAGTGGCTAATTTGAAAATCTTGTCACTTAAGAATATTAGATGGTTTCAACACTCAGCAATTATAAAGAAGAAATGGTCTTATCTTGAATTCCTCTAAATTCTTTTTGGAGAGTAGAGCTTCATTGTCTTCAAGGGAGCCGAGGTTTTTCTTAAAATGAAAAAATAGAAGTCCAGAAACATTTATACATACATTTCCTACCCCATTTTAGATATTTTGACATTTATGTTCAGGTGCGAGGTCAGAGTGCATTGCCTATTGAAAAATCGAAATTCGCTGAAACCACATGGTATCAGCATAGGGTAGCTGCCTACTACCAGGCCTAGCAAACTTAAATGACCTTGCATCAAGCCCTAACTGCATGAAATTGATAGAAAGATGATTTGTCTTCTCAGAAATTTTGAGTATAATATTTGTTATGTCTTTAATTCGTTGACAGAGGAGATGAAACTGCTGAGTTGACGAAATCTGACCTGGTTCTCTCCATTTGCATTGCTAGTCACATGGCTATCCAAATCTTGCAGCCTATACATGACATCAGAGTTCCATAAGGTACGTAATACCAACACAAACCCCCTTTACAATCTTGTAAAAAAAAATTTAAAATATTAAATGAAAGTCACGTAATGTTTTTTAGAAAACGAAAAGACACATCATTTTCAACATATTTATTAGGAGAACAACCACAAGAAACCTGTTGTTGTTGCAGCAACCTGGAAAAAGCTAGATGCATCACATAGAAGGTACATGTAAACACGGTTTCACATGATACTAACAAAAACCACATTGACACGTGCTCTCTGCCTGATGAATCTGTCAACAAATTAAAGACCTGACGAATGTTATACTCGCAATTTCTGATAAGATAAATCATCTTCCTATCAATTTCATGTGGATACTGCTCGATGTAAAGTTGTTTAAGTTTGCTAGGCCTGGTAGTAAGCAGCTACCCTATGCCAACACCACGCAGTTTCGCTGAATACCAACTTTTCAGTAGGCAATTTGCAGCCCAACGTAAATGTCGGAACATCTAAAATGGGGTAAGAAAGATCAGAGGAAACGTGGACTAAAAGACTGTAAACGAGACTTGTGAACTTGTCAAACTGCCATGGTGGTGTCATGGTCATAAAAATGCCTGTTATGAGTAACCATTCCATCTTTAAAGGATTAACAGTCATGCACAAACCCTATACTGCTATAATGAGAGATCTTCTCACACTGCTGTCACTGTAGCACAACGAGTACTGCTTTAAATAGTCTGTCTGTGGAGTTACGATATATAATGATCAGTGTGAATGATGTCTTTGGCTTTTTCTCTTATTAAGTTAATTGTTTTTTTCTGGATGACGAGGCTTTAAAAAATGTTTACCGAGTCATTTTTTCCTTTCAGTTAATTTCTGGAGAACCAGTCATTGTTTTTCTTGTAAACTTGTAGTGAATATTTCCAAGTAACTTTTGATGGTTTTCTAAGATTTGTACTTCTGAATTATGAATGATTGTGATATTTAAGAAATGAAAGCGTTGTTAATCTAGATATGTCTGACATTGTTTTGTGGGAAGGACTATTCTGACATTGTTTTGTGGGAAGGACTATTCTGACATTGTTTTGTGGGAAGGACTATTCTGACATTGTTGTGTGGGAAGGACTATTCTGACATTGTTTTGTGGGAAGGACTATTCTGACATTGTTTTGTGGGAAGGACTATTCTGACATTGTTTTGTGGGAAGGACTATTCTGACATTGTTTTGTGGGAGGGACTATTTTGACATTGTTTTGTGGGAAGGACTAGAGAATCAGGAGTAGTAAATTTCTCAATCTACTAAGTCTTTCTGGCTACAAGGAAATTTATGTTCAATTCTAGGCCTGCTATGTATATACATACATATGTATCTATGCGTGCATATATGTATCTATGTACTTTAACTTTGTAAGAATTTGAAAGGATTGCAAAATATCCATCACCTTTGCAGAAACATAAACTATGGACCAGTTACCAAATTTATGATCACAAGGTTATTCTAAATTATGAGAATGAGACAAGAAAGTCAAATTGCCACAATTTAAACACTCTTACCCCATTTTCATGAAATTAATATCAGATTTCAGACAGCAGTGGTTGGGGCATATAGTGTTACCCTTGCCTGTTTGTTCATCTGTCTGTCACACCTTGGTTAAGGTTTGCATTCAGGTGGGGCAGCTATGTTCCACAAACTAATTTCTAGTTAGGGGTAGCTGTATGAATGATACAACAACTATTTTTCAGATTACAACTTTATGAGAAAATGCTATATTGTGCTGTCAAATAAAAACATGACCTTGTATGTTAGAAAATTTTGTGTTTATCAAAATGACAATAAATTGGACATACCAAAAAACATATTTCATTGTGGAAACACAGAACTTGATAGAAATTGTGGCGTGATACATAGAAAGTATTGAAGTCATTTTTAAACACAACATATAAACTTTTTTCATTGTGGTAATAGATTTAGTATATGCACAAGAATTTACTGGTAATAAATCTATCATTGATCATACTGATAATAAATCCATAATTGATCAGACCTCTATAAAGTCCATTTTATGGGCAAGGGGAAGTAACTAATTCGTATACAGTTAGCAAGAAGGAAATCTACTTCTTGGAGTTATTTCCCCTACATTATCAACAGTGAATTGATAGTGCATTACTTTCTTTTGTTTCTTAATCCTTTAAGCAAAGTGTCTTCCACATTGTGAATTGAATAGGAATTATATACTACACTGAAAGTCTAAAAAAGATTTTTAAAACAAGCAGCCAATATGAGTTAATTTTGAGGTTATTTTAACAACACACAAGTTCAGTGATAAGTGTCTTCTAGAGTTGTTGAGAGTGAAAGTTAAAGTTTTACACAGTGATTTAAGTGAAGGCAACTCCTTCTTAAATATCCATAGTCCCAACATTAACTACATCCATAGTACTATCATTAACTATACATGTATCTATAGTCCCAACAATAACTAATCCATTATCCAAACACTAATTATATCTATAGTCCCAACATCATTAACTTTATCCATAATCCCAACATTAACTGTATCCATAGTCCCAATATTAACTACATCCATAGTATTATCATTAACTGTACATGTATCTATAGTCCCAGCATTAACTATATTTATAGTCCCAACATTAACTAATCCATTATCCTAACACTAATTATAGACATTAACTTTATCCATAATCCCAACATTAACTATATCCATAGTCCCAACATTAAGTATATCCATAGTCCCAACATTAGCTATATCCATAGTCCCAACATTAACTTTATCCATAGTCCCAAACTATCACAGAGAGAATTAACCATAAAAAGGAAAATTATGCCAAGTTTGATTACTTTTGTTTTTTACATTTGTGAAATACTCAAACCATTCATGAATTATCTTCAGTTGATAATGTCAAGTGCATATTGTTTAATAAAAATGCAAGTCAAAAAGGGATTTTATTATATATATATATATATATATATATATATATATATATATATATATATATATATATATAGATATAGATATATATATATATATATATATATATATATATATATATATATATATATATATGTATGTATAGAATTTGTTTGGCAAATTTGTGAATTTTAATCAGTAGTTTACACCATAAATGCTTTATTGAATAGGATTCTAAAGGTCTTCATTCCCGCATAATTTTTTTCATAATTCTCATGTTTAGATATATTCTTGTTGAATTTTCAATGAGGTACAAATTTCATTCAGTCGAAGTGATGAAAATCATAACATAACATTTTTATTGCCTTAGTATGTTATTAATTTACCTACAACAAACATACTCAATACAGTTTACAATTAATTTTACTTTAAAACACTTTCATCCCAATCACTTTTTTAATGATATCACCCCAAATAACATTAAGTTTTGATCATCCCTATTCTGCAAAATGACAACCTTATTCCTTGGACTTGACCATATCCTTTCATACAGATTTCCCATCTGATTTACCATATATACTCGCGTAATGCGCCGGCAGATCTGGGTCTATGCAGTTTGTAAGGACTAATCAGTAGAACAAACAACATAGACCCTGGTCTGCTGGCGCATTGTGTGACGGCAGATCAGGGTCTATGTTGTTTGCATTTGGACTCGGCTTATATGCGAGTATATACAGTAGATCATCTCCGACAAGTTTTACACTATATATACATATTTATACATACACACACACATATAATTTCATGATGGTCAAGAACCTAGAATCTTATTATGAGAGGGAAAAAATACACAGATGGTTAAAAAAAAAATCAGTGCATATTATTTAGTTGTTGGGGAAGTTGTCTTTTATTGTTTGCTCGAGTGCTTAGGGAATCAACCAGTTAATTTTGAGGGTGGTGGCTTTTGATTTGTAGGGGATCAACCATTTAATTTTGAGGGTGGTGGCTCTTAATTTGTAGGGAAAAAAGGAACTAATTATATCCATTATATTAGTTGACGGAAATTAATTCTCATGAGGTAAAAAAAAAATATTCTGGTCAACAAAAACAAATTTGCAAACCCCCCTCCGTTTAAATTTATGGCTGCTAATGTTTAGATAACTAGTGCTTTTCTTGTAACCTAAACAAATTAAGATTTTGTGGTAACTTCGCTGTCTTTCTTTAAATTTATTGAAATTTCATTATGAACTGAAACTGTATCTCTCATAACCTGGTAAAGTTTTAATAATAAAAATAAACATGTACATTGTACAAATCGAGTAGGCACGGTTATGTCTATGGCAATTCATCAGCCATCATGCAAATGTACTGAATAATTGAACCTTAAGTAGAAGTGATAGGATAGATTTACTTCATTATAAAATTAATAAAACCAAAAAATCCTGATAAAACAAGTTCAACAAAAACAAAAATAACATTTTAAATTAAACTATTTTAACTATCAGCTTCACTTTGGAGTTTGGCATGGATGGTGATGAAACATGTAAAATAATATATGTCCTGTTCAATATCTAGGGATGGGTAACCTTTAAACCCTTGCACTTGCTACCTCTGGGTGTTAAACCCAGGACTGCATAGGTGAAAAGCAAGCATGTTACCATTATCCTGCCCACCTCTGCTATGGTTTATCTGCAACCTAGACTTGTTGCTTTTCAGTTTAAGTTTTCAAATTGTGATTATGTAGGTAAAGAAACCAATAAATTGATTAAAATTGTATGTTCAGTCAAACAAGTTCAAACACCTATTGCTGTTCATAGTACTGACTTGGATCTTTCTTGTGAATTTTGTCAAATTATATATGTCTGTGCCTTTAAAATTTAGCCAGATTTTAATTATGCTAATTAATTATTTTAATATTAATATTGATATGAATAAACTGATAAAATCATTTAGTGATACTATCAACCCTCATTGAATATTCTTTGGTACAAAGCCAAGTGTCAAAATGTTTTTGTCAGAGAAATTTATTGGACACTTGCCACAAAAGAGAGTGATGGACTATTATTCTTGTTAAATTACACAAAATTATCTTTGATGTGAAATTTGATCAGAGAAACAAATAAACTGCATGACGATAAGAGCAAGGTTGGGAATTTCAGTTTAAATTTTATTGTGGTTGGACAGGCACTTTGTTTATCTTGATAGATACAGCAGGATTGACCGTATTTTTATAACTTTTTAAGTTAGATGAAAAATTGATGTACAGTTAATGTTCCAAAGATGACTTCTTATCAGAGAGATCTACAGTTTTAATTGATCACTTTGCTCCAGGTACATTGAATTGCAATGACGATATCGTCATGAATAATAGTGATGTCTGAAGTTGTCATTTCAGGTGCAAGGTTAATTCTTCCTTTACCTGACCAGCACATGTTAGCATTAAATTTGCAGTTGACTCTGTAGTTAGGGGTTAAAATGAGGAAGACGATCTTAATTTCAATTTGTGATCACATAAATTTTTCTTTCTGGTTGAAAGTCTTGTTCAAATATTTCTGCCTTGGCAGGTTGCCAGTTAAATAGTTGTAGTCCTAAAGGATTTTATATTGGAATTTAATAACATTGTAAGACCTTCAAAAGGTGATAGATAGATCTGTCTGAGTAGCTATCTTGAGTGAAATCACTGACTACAGACATTATAAGATGGTATCACTTTTGCTCTTGTAAAATGTAGTCTGTATAGAAACAGAAACAGAATAATGAAATTGTATACCATTCTAACCTAAGGGCACAGCCCCTGACATAGATCTGGGTAGCTGTACTGCATTTATATACCCATCTGCCATCTACAAAAAACCTAGAGCTGATGTCTCTAACAAATACAATCTTGTACAAATCAGATCCAACTGCAAGCAATATAGACCCTGATCTGCCATCACATAATGCACCAACAGATCAGGGTCTTAGTTGTTTGTTAACTGATTAGACCAAACAATCTGCCAGTGCCAGTTATTAGACAGCATGTCTGGGTCTATGCTGGTTATAGTGCACTCTGACTTGTATGCGAGTGTATACGGTAATGCATTGGCAGTTCAAAGTCTATCCTGTTAATTCTATTCACAATATCATTTGAATAGAGTAGACCTGTATTTGCCAGCATATTATGCGACTTTGTGATAGCCGATCTGGGTCTATGCTGTTTGTAGTTGGATGTGAGTTGTACATGAGTAGATAAGATATAAGCTAGAGAGATGGGCATTCAAAACTGCCACTGTCACTTAGTGCAAAGTACCCAACAGTCACATTCATTTGTGCTGGGTACATCTATTTTCTAAGAAGGTACCAAGTACAAATAGAGTAGACTTGCTTCAGTTCTCAGTATGGTCTAAAATTTCCTTAATTGGAAGCAAGAAACTCTTGCTCTTAAGAATGTTGGATTATTCCAAATTTCAGATATTAATAGGTTCAGTTAGGAATGACTAGGAATGAATTGTTCCCATATTCACTACTCCCTCATTATAACACTGTCTTTGGGAGTCGTAGTGTATACTGCATTATAGCGAGACCATCCTATAATGAAGTACACAGTACATATAATTTTACTACCACTTAATGAAATGGAATCTATGGCTGTCCCTGGCTTATAATAAGAACAGTTATAATGAAGGGCCTTATAATGAGGTACTTCTGGTTTTTGGCTTTAGTTATAGCTTTTGCATTTTATTTTAAATGTATAGCAACATTATATACTTCCCTTACTTCCTGTAGCATTCCTGCCCTTGGATTATACCCCTGGTACAGTAGTGGGATCATGGGGATGTGCTCTTTGATATATATCTACAGCTTATCTGGGGCTGTGATGGTTGGTGGTGCATATCATGTATTTCTTAAAACATCGTTCTTGTTTTCAGTTTTTGATGTGTATAATGCATGTAATTACTTTACAGTAACAATCTTTGCTGGCAATTCAATTGGATAAAATTATATATACAAAAATACAATTTTAAAAAAAAAAAAATGTTGGAGAATTTGTCAAATTATTTTCTTGTTTATGTTCTGAACTGCTACTACTATTATTATTATTATTATTATTATTATTATTATTATTATTATTATTATTATTGTTGCAACACTGTCAATTTTGTAGACTTGCCCTACTAGTGATAAGCAATCTTGTTATATTTCAGAAAAAAATAGTTCTTATTAAAATTAATCATTTTTGTTAGAAATCATATTGGGATGGAATGGAATTGAACAATCTCAGAATCATACAGAAATTTGATTGACATGTTAGCAGATAACTGTACAGAAGGAACAATGTTTCAAAAATGATTACGAGATTTTTGTCATGTTTCAAATATTAAAATATTCATGCCTAAAATTAAATTATTTTTCTTTCTTTGTCCTTTCTTTTGTTTAAAAAAAAATCAACTTAGGAAACATTGGCTATAAAAATTATATCCAAGGAAACATTGGCTATAAAATTATATGCAAGGAAAAATCTCCAGCATTTTACAGGAGAGGTTATAACATGTATGTACTTAATAAATGTTTAAAATATTCAAAGGTTAATTGTGTTCCTACCTTGAGAATCTATTATGGTATATATTTGAGGTATTACATTCACTGATAGTTTTATAAAGAATTATTGTGTGCAAAATCAACCTATATAAATGTTTGATTACAGTTCGCAAGAAAGACGAATGGCAGCTAAAAGGAACAAAACCTAATCTGAATGATAACAAACTTTCAGCTCTTGAACAGGTTGAATGTTTTACCTGGGTGTAATATTTTATATGTGCATTAAAACATCACCTGTAATTTCAGCTAGGTGTGGCTTTGAAATATTAATGATCTTTGCATATGAATCAAATGATTGACTTTATTATGCAACCATTTCTTTAAAATGCAAAAATTTTAAAAGGCTCATCTAAAGTCAATTTGAATCTGCTACATAAAATTTAGAATGTGTAATCGATCGCCATATCTTCCCTTTTAATCAGAATGGCAGAGGTATTAAGACCTGATCGTGCTACAGGCAGTAGTAAGGACACTAGGTGCAAAATCTCCATCATTAATCAAAACTTAACATTTTTTTTCCTGTGACATAATGGAATTTAGAACCAAAATGCAGCCGATGTTTTATTTTTCCTTCCAAAATGCTCTGACCTTTATATGTCAATAGCGACAGGCATATAACATTACCCTGAAATGCAATACCAGTCATATAGAAATAGATCCGAGATAATGTTAAGTTACATATAAAAGAATAAAAACAAATCCAGAAGATTAAACAGTAGATATAGTTCTGCTGTGCTTGGCTTTTGTTGAGGGCCATCTGTTTATTTTGATAAATATACTTGGCAAAGATGAGCCAAGAGATCAGGCCTTATTTTTGAGGCATTTATGAAATTTCTTGTTAGGACAAAGTACTCTGTAGGCTTCCTCAAGGATTTTCTCACTTCATCTGCATGCATACAATAATGGAAATTATAGTACTTGGCCTTGCAGTAACTTGTCAAGATCAAAAAACTTATGTGGCAATTGTTGGACATGGTGTATAATGTCAACTTATTCATATATATGTACTAAGTATAATCTAACCATTAAAGGTGTGCAGTTTAATTGCTATATTGATATACTGTGGTGCGGATCCTGCTGGTGCGTGTACCGCAGTGCGTTGTCAGTTAACTTATTTTTTGCAGTGCATCTATAAATAGTATGCAACTAAACTTTCTACTTTAGCCGTAAGTAGTTTTATCTGAATGTTTGCCTCCTTTCAATATCTGTTCTAAATTTTGTTTTAAAAAATATGTAAATAGAGAAATGGTTAAACTGCACATTATACCCTGCCTAACAGACATGGAACCTGAAGATTTGTATGAGCAGGTGCCAAATAATGGCAAAATTACATGTTCGTCAGGATTTTTGGCTGTAATACTCCAAGACAAATATTAAATTAATTTATAATTGCGCCATTTGTCAGGACTGTAATGCAGAGGTGAAGTTTTCATGCAGGATGACAAACTTGGCAGCCCACATTCACTGACATCTCAGCATTGCTGCCAATGCAACCAGAGTTGAAACAATGCAAATTAAACATCTCGTATAGACCTGACTCATCCATTTGTAAAAATGTTTCCCAATCATTGTTCACTGGAAGAGATTTTAAATTAAATTATATGAAACTTTAACTTCTAGCTCAGTCTTTAATATCATTTTGCACTTTTTGATCAGAGTTTACCAGTATATTGCAATTTGTATCACAGTATACTGTTCTGTATTGCATTAGATCACATAATGAAATTTCTGGCAATACCCACCCCTACCAACTGTTCAGTTCTACTGCTGTGATTTGTATGCCCTGCCATGAATGTGAAGGGGGCATAGTGTTACCTTGTCCGTCTATCTGTCACACTGTGGTTACAGTTTTCTCTTTAGGTTTTGGTTTTGCTTGGTGTTTTACAGCACAGCAACACAAGTAGATTATTAGTGCCAAGGCAATAGGAGTAAAGTATCTTAATGAAGGACACACCAATGGTAGCTTACCTTGGCTTATCCATTGGTAGGATTTGAACATGCACCCTTTCAGTCCTAAATCCATCATGCTAACCACTGAGGCACAAAGGCTTCTGCATCCAATAGTCACCCCTTATGACATGCAGAAGGATGCATCAGACCTATTCTACCTCCCCGAGCCTGCAGGGGATTTGTGTTCAGGTCAGTTTATCAATCATTGCAATGTGATATGTATCATCTTGCTAAAAGTAGGATAAAATATGAAAAAATACAAGCATTTAAAAAATAATTTTAAAAAATACAAGCATTTAAAAATAATTTCAAAAATATTTTTTCTTCATTTGAATTTTTGTAATTTACCCATTCTGAATAATTTTAGCATTCTGATTTTTTGTCCCCACCTTTGTCTGTCCATCCATCACACTTTCTTTTTCATTCTATAACTTTAAAGCCATTTGAGATTAAGGGATGAAACCAGGTATACTTGTATATCATCATTAGAAGGTGTGGCATTAATGGCAAATTGGGGGTCCTATCTTCAAGATAAAGGTCACAGGTCAGTATTGTCAATATTCCCTCAGACTTGCCATTTCACTCTATAACTTGAGAGCTGTTTGAGGATATTTGATAAAATCTGTTTTTACATCATCATTAGAAGGTGTGTCACAAACCACATTGGGGGGGGGGGGGGGCTATTTTCAAGGTTAAGGCCATGGTTCAGTATTTTATTTTTTACATCACACTCTAGGGATTGAAAAATTTCAAGTTGGCTTCTTGCCATGCAGGGTGTGTGACTTGGAGCAATTACTTGTCCTACGTCAGTTTTACTCATCCTACACTGTACATCAAACTGAATCTGCATGAAATGTCACTTGTCCCATTAGACAAGCATCTTGAACAAGTGACTTGCCCTTCCTGAGCTACCACTCATAAATACCAATGGACAAATGCTTTTTTTAGCCCTGCACTTTATGAAAGTGTATATCATCATTCGATACATATCATCATCAATGATAACTCTCCCTAATTAGAAATGCAACACTTTGTCTGATAGGCTACTAAAAATAAAATAAGTGGACTGGGAATGCCGAAGGTCACCAGAACATTAACTTTTATTGTTATCTGTCAGATCTCTATAATGTTAAAGATCTGAATTATAATCAGATTGAAAACTTGGTCACTTTCAAGTCTGCCTAGTAACTCTGTGACTCTGTCACAATGGTCACAGCCAGGTTTCATCATTGTGTACTTTCAGTGACTTGACCACAGTAGGCGGGAGAGAAAATTCACTGAATTTGCTTGTTTAATTTACTTGAAATGATCACAAAGAAATTGCAAAAATTCTAAAATGAAATCCAAGCATAGAAAAATGGGAGAACTGTATTTTTATCTGCACCTGGTACTTCCAAAATGAATAAATGATACATTCCTAATAGTAGAAGAAATGATTTACTCGGAGTCTCATTTATACATCAGCTTACTATTCGTAATGTTGTCAAGCATAACTGTGGCATAACTCAATCAACTAATTATCCAGGCTTTATTTAAAGGATAATCTCAATCTACTAATTATCCAGGCTTTTTATGAAGGCTAATTGAGATCCTATTGTTAATTGCCTAAGTGTCAAGTCTATATTTAACATCACTCAAGGGTGTTTACTTTCTGTATACAAAAGTAGCACATGTACCACATTAATTAAATAATGGTTGTGACAGTGAATCTAACCTAGGTTGTACAGTAGCAAAAATAACTTTGACCAAATCATTTAATATTCATATTTCAATACATTTAAGGTTCATATAATATAAAATAAATACGGAATCAGTGTCTGTTTTGTGCTTTGTAAATTTAGAAATATGATTGTAATTCTCAATGAACAAGTTACATTTGTCAACAACCAGCTTGTAGCAATGCTACAGTAATAGATTTTCTTCTGGATATAATTCTTTTCATGTATTAATAATGATCAGATGTTTTCAAGACAGAAACAAGTATCCATCTGTTTCATTATTACCAAGGGGACCCAGTGGCTGAGTGGTCTAAGGCGCTCGCCTTTACAGATCACTGACATCTCACCTCTGTCTGCATTGGTTCGAGTCACATGCTCAGCCAACGTGGTTATGTGACAAAGATTAAAAGTAGATTCCTGTGGGTCGGTGGATCTTCCTGGGGTTTTCCTGGGTTCTCCCACCAAAAAATATACTGGCCACCACGTATAGCCTATCATGTGCTGAAAAATGGCGTTAAACCCACAAAAACCAAATCATTACAGTAAAACATGTCTTGAGAGACTAGGATCCCCATGCACAGATTTATTGATTATATAGTGTTATGACCTGTTATGAGAGACCACCTGTCTTGAGAGACCATTATTTTTTGGCAGAAGGGGTGGTCTTTCAAGACAGGTTCTACTGTATTACCCTCCAACTTTTGGATTGTAGATTGTGTGGTACTCCCTATTCTCATTGACATCTTTCCCAGCATTAGCAATTCGATATACAAGTTATATGATTTAATATTTATGATATGTGACTGTATTTTCACGTAAGAAAATAAAAATTCCTATTATTGGAACAAATTTTTGAATTATAAAAGAATTTGATTTCAAGAAATAGCAGAAGTGTTGGAATTTGTTCATGAGAAAAAAATATTTTTTAAATAGTTATCTGTGTCTGACGTTTTAAAGGATTCATATTTTTACAGGTTTTACTGTAGGTAACGGTAACTAACATTTCACACTTAAGTGAATTTGGTGAATCTTTATTTAAGTCAGTTTCATGCTCCATTTAGATCAATTTCTCAGGCATTATTGGCTATCAAGGCATACAACTTTGTGGATGTATCTTGGAGACTACAATGACATCCTACCAAATTTAGGTCACTGTGACCTCTTTTTCACACTTCAGTGACTGGTTAAGTTTTGTGTTTAGGTCAGTCTCTCATGCACACTTCTCTACAGATTTATGCAGAGAGGTGGGTGACAATGTTTAATTTTAGATGCAGGGGACTATTTGTGGTTTTAGATACAAATGACACGTTTTTTTAATACTTTTTTGGATGCAAGCTAGGTATAGATTTTTCATATGATTCAAAGAGCAAAAGTGAAAATAAGTTTTAGGAAAGCAAGTATTTATTGTACTTGGTATAGATATATTGTTTGCTTATAAACATATGGGAAACTTTGAAAATGAAAAATATTTGATATAGATTGATTTACCTAAGGTGGAGTAAATACGTGTACTATAATTGTGGCAGTTACTTACTTTATTCAGGGCCAGCATGTCAATCTGATATCTAAATATGACCTCCCGATCAGCTGATTGAGTACCGCTACCCTATGACACTTCCTATTGTGCAATCTACAATACAGTTCAATCATGCAATCATGTTGTGATGAAGTCTAAATTCAAAATGAAATGCGATTTTTTATTTTGTTGTTGGAGTTATTAGTTTTGAAGGGTGCATATATCTTGACCTTGAATCACAAAAGAATATAATTTATGAGAAATAAAAGAAAGTAATTTTGGAAGTTTTTGTTGCAGATTCAATCAAAGATGGTATCTGTTATAGTTAACTCCACCTAAGATATTGCATTTCTTTGATATTTAAGTAGACTGGAGTAGAGGTAGTTAAGTTGAAAATAATTCAGTTAGTAAATTTTTTTCAAAATGTTTCAATAGATTTTTTTTTAATGAAGTGTTTCACAGCACACCTGCATTTTTTGTTGTGTTTACCGTCAAGCCCTAACATTACATGGGGCTTGGTCATATTACAAACAAAAAATTAAAGCAGTTTGCAATTATAATTCATACCAACATACTTAATACTGTAGCAATTACTTTTTTGGTACAATAACTGGAGAGTAAATGTTCTTTTTAAGAGGTAAATGTTTTACACCATCTGCACAAATGAACCTGACCACAGAAACAGCCTTTCCATGAGTTTATCATAGGTGCAAACATTCAGTTTCTCTTTGATTTATGTAATTTATGTAATTGACTTTCCTTCATGCATCAAATGTAAAACATCAAATTACACAACAATCTCTCTTTTGCGGAATTCGGGATTTTTTTCAATATATATGTCGTTTACTAATAGAGAAACTGTTAAAGTCTAAGAATTGTATATACACCCACCTTAAGGCGGAATGTATTATGTTATGATGTCCGTCTGTGCATTCATACATCTGTTATCAATTTCATTTGTGTACTATAATTTTAGTAGTCTATCATCTACAGTTACTAAAAGAAGGACCCAATTGGTTGAAGGCTAAAAAAAATCTTAAGGTCAAAGTCAGTGTGACTGAAAGAAGGAAAATGTTTCTGCACAATAACTTGTTCTCCACTGTCTACAGTTACCAAACTTTGTGGGTGGCTTGCACTTGGGGTAAGGAAGAACCCTATAAATTTTGGGTTCAAAAGGTCAAAGGTATATGTCACACTGACTGAAAGAAGAAAAATGGTTTCCACACAATAAATTGAGTTCTCAAACATTTACAGTTTCAATACTTTGTGAATGGCTTTCACTTTGGGTAAGGAAGAACCCTATCAATTTTGGAGTCAAAAGGTCACAGGTCAAGGTCACTGACTAAAGGAAGGAAAATGATTTCTGCACAATAACATTTGTTCTACTTGACATACCACAACCAGACTTTAACAATGGCTTGCACTTGGGGTAAGGAAGGTTATTGATTTGGGGGTCAAAATATCAAAGGTCAAGGTCACTGAATGAAAGAAGAAAAATGGTTTTCGCACAGTAACATTAGTTCTAAATCACAGACTTGGCCCAGACTTTGTGGCTGGCTTGCACTTAGGGTACGGAAGAGGCCTATTTATTTCAGGATCAAAGGTTAAGATCAATCTGACTGAAAGAAGTAAATGGTTTATGCACAAAAATATCACTAATCTACATAGAAGAATATTAAACATGTGGCCAGTCATATAATGTGCCATTCAGGGTACTCTTGTTAAAATATTATGCACAAGTTCATCAATATATAACCTTGCTACTGACATGCTTTTCTCTTTACAAACATGCCCGATTTTTACCCTGTTGTATTTACAATCATGTTAGACAGTTGAATGCAGGTAGTTGCATTTTGTCATTTAAAGTCATTATTGTAGCCTCAGTTTCAGTGTACATGTATTTAATTTGGCATGGTGTTTCATGGCACAGCAACATAAGTACTGGTAGGTTATTTAGTGCAGTTGGAGTAAGATGCTTTACCCAAGGATATGCCATGGTAGCTGATCCAGACTGATCAAGCGTTAGGATTTGAATACGTATTCTATTAGTTGTGAGTCCAGAATGCTAACCACTGAGCCACTATGTCTCCTGCCTCCATTAGTCACCTGTAACAACATTTGGAAGGATGCATTAGTCGTTTTTACATCTGAAATTGAACAGTCCCATTCCAGAGTTTCAGCTAGAACTTACAAATATCATGGTTAAACACCTCTTAGGACACCTTGCACATTTTAAAGGGCAACTTGTCATAAAATGCTAAGACAAAAATACAGTATAAAAATGTATTATTTAATTAAAGTTTAAAATTTTTACAAGAAGATTATTAATTTCATTATGAAATGATTTCATTTTTACTGTGTTACAAATATGAACTAGCACAATCCCACAATTTGGTGTATTGTAACAACAGAACTGTTTGCAATCTTACAAAACCATTCTTTGCTGTATTTGTAACAATAGTAAATATGGCCACCGTAAACATAATAAGCTAGTAATTTTGATTGGAATTGGGAGCTTGTTCAGTTAGGCAAAAAAAAAAAAGGTGTGTTTCCGGTTGGGCGACTGCCCGTTTCACGTCGAACCTACCACTCTACCCCCCCCCATTTAAAATTTTTACATTTTTTTTATTATAAACAAAATCACATTGCCGAAATGGATTTTTGCATCTGAGCCGATTTTGCCTGGTACTTTGAAGCGCTTTAAATATTATTTGATTTGAATATAATGTTTTTTAAAAAAAGAAAAAGAAAATAAACAAAACCTACCTGCCTACCCTAATTTTAAAACCAGTGCAATAGGAAACACACATATTTTGACCTTTTCATCTTCTATGTAACATTTTCAAACCTTGACACCATAGTACACCAAATTCTGTTCTAAACTTTCACATACTTCAGGGTAGAAAAATGTTTTGTTGCTGTAACATATATACATAATCTTTTGGTGAGTAACTTGAATCTTTTGTTTCGGAGCATTTTGTAAATGGAACTGGCATCAGCCACACTTAATGTGAGTCTGACAGCCATTGCATACACTCCTTCAGGTACAAAAAGAAAATGGTAGGCAGAGAAGACATCTAGATGAATTTCTAGTTCACTAAACTCTATGAATTAGTAAAGATTGGAACAAAATTTAACATTACTCCTGGAAAAAAAGGGCAAGTTCAGAAAAATTAGAGGGGTATCATAAAAAAAGAGAGGTACATTAAAAAAATAGAGTGGTGCCAGGAAAGAAGGTCAGGATGCTGCACCCTTCTAAAAGACAGTTAGCTGGAACACTACATTCCACATTGAATCCTAGTTGTAGCAGGTCCAGTATTCAACAGTTTAGAACTGAAGTTTGGAGAGTATCCCTGGTTTTTACCATTAACGTCATCTCTGGTTTCAGCAACTTGTACAGGGATTGGAAACTCTCACCTATCTATGTATTGTGTTAGCTCGTTCGCTTTAGCTTTCACGTGAAGTTACCTGGGCAAGCACACTATGATGCTTCTTACATGAGGTGAATTGTTTACACTGTCGACCACGCAATGCATTTTACAATTCTGATCCTTTTCAAACTTTCAACTAATGATCAGGAACTTGTGTTGATTTACATGATATCATTTATGTCCTATAACATGCAGTAACAGAATTGCCTTTTGTGGAGAAAGGTATCGTACTTAACCAAAAACCAGCCTTCAAGTTTTGAAGTTCTTTTATTTTTTACCAGTTTTATCTAAAACTTTAATATCATTTACAAGGAAACTACACAGAAGATCAGAACTTTCAAATAAGGAAGAAACACTTGTGCTTCTTTAAATGATTAATTTTATCTTAAAATGGGCAGCATAAGTCCTCGATAATTTCTGTCTACTGCTTTGTTTTCACTCCAGCTAAATCTCACAAGATTTGATAGATACGTACTATCTCATGGGGGCAATGTTATATTGATCGGGAGTTTCCAATTTCTGTATGTGTTAGTCCCTGTTCATATTAACCAACCAGACGTTGACATTTGTGCATTTGAAGCAATCCCTTAGATCCTTAAACATCACATGGTAAATGTAGTCTTTAAATGTTCTTCCTTTTTTGTTTTTGGAGAAATTCATGTCGGGAAAGGTGCACATATTATTTTTCCAAATTTTGTGAGCTTTATTTAAAATATTTAGGAAATGACTGATATTGAGAATTCAGCATAAGCATATGGATAAAGTCCAAGTGAACATGATGTTTTCACCTACTGGAAATTGGCTTCTGACCTATATGTTAAAGTTATGGATCTTAAATGTTGTATCATTTCTATTTGTGTAAGGTTTTATTTTCCAAAGAGGATGCACACCACTTCTTCATTACAGCACATGCTAAAGCAAGGTCAGACTGGTTTCTGCTTTATATGTATTCAACATACTGGGTGACAATTTTACTGTGATGGCATAATCAGCAGCAAGTGGATCCGAAAAATAAATCTCTTTTGATGTTAAATGAGGCTTGCTGCATGTTTCCTGTTTGCCTATATAGTAACAGGCCACCAATGTATCACATTTTCAGGGGGTGAAATAGAATTATATATATGTATTGATATGATTTTCAATGAAAAATGGGATACCTGTTCAGGAATGAAAATTAAGGAGTGAAGATACCATAAATGAAGAATGAGAAAATAACTTTCATTAGCACACTGTCATAGAAAGTGGCATCTAATTACAACATAATAAAATTGCCATCTGGGCGCGCTATGGCATTTTATAATCTTTCTATTAAGTGTAATATTGAGTCGTCCTCAAATTTAAATACTTTTTAATTGACACAGACTTAACAATAATAATAATAATAACAACAACAGCTTTATTTATAGAGGGTGATGCAATTAGTTTTGTGGAACTAATTTACCTTTTGGACCTCTAAGATGAAATGAATATGAAATTTTCCATCATTCTCTTGTGCCCAGATAATCTTTTTATGTAATACTACATTTGGTTTTGTTTATTTTTGTTTTCTTAACCAGTTTATCTTTAAATTGTGCATCAGCATATCAACATCAATTAAAATTATATTTATTTAGCAAGCTTTTGCTTTATATGAAGAAAAGGTTTGGAAGGGGAAATTGTATCTTGTTCCGGATTATTTTAATATTGGCCGTAAGAGAGGCTACGGTCCAATTTGACATGTTATGTTTTTGGTTCTTTTCCATCTTTTGGTGTGGTCTGTGTGAGCCAGTTCTTCTCAGTATGTCATGTCGTGATAGGTAAACATGAATTTTAAAAAAACTTCAAAATTGTTAAACAGCTGTTGTATATAACACAGCAGGCAAAGTTAAATTTTGTTGGACTCCATTATTGTGAGATTGGCAATGAAATTATCAGAGCTGCTATTGAGATTCAAAACTGACAGCTTTTCAAGTGGATCCGAGCTTGTATTCTTAAGGTACCAATACATTAAGTAATAGCAAGTTGAATGCTGGTCAAAATTAAATTTTATTAAAATGTTTGCTTGGTTTGTATTCTAGTAAAGAAGATAAGTGTTTGCATATGATTTAACTAATCATTGACTTTCATTATCTGAATAGACGAAACACGATTTTAAAATGACATTTCCGTGGCGAGTTCTGCCTCCCAGACACCCAAACCTTCTCAATCTCTTGACGACTCTTTACCTTTAGACTGGGACATCGTTGTGAAGGAGTTTTTTATTGTAGAGATTAAGGTAGGTTTTGATAATTATTAAGACCAAAAGTTTGTACCCACAACAGTGTAATATAAAGTAATTGATTGAAGCCCCAGGTATCTATTGTTAATGTGATGCTTTTGTGGGTGGGGGCTGGATTATTATCAGGTGTTTAAGAACACACAAGTTGATATCCCATATACTTCATCTCAGACAGTATTCTTCATTTGGCATATTTCTTTTAATTTTGGCAAGAAAAGAAAATTTCTAATTGTGTAAATTACTAGGTCAGAAGTCTGATACTAATTGACCTAGGTTTTGAAAAATTTGCAGTCTCATAGCAGGTCAAGGTTATGAAAGCATACATCTGATCCAGCATATCTCCATGATCATCAAGGAAACTCTGATTTGGACTGTAAAATTTGGCACCAAAAGTGAGAAAAAGTGCAAACTCCCCTGAAGCTCATGAAGAATTTCCTTATTTATCATATGTGTGTGTGTACACATATATATGAAAAGTTAATCTGAAAGGCTGTTTAGAAATGTTGCATGTATGTGGAAGCAAAGACATTTAACTATCCTTGTAGATGATGATTTAAGATTTTGTCATGAAGAGAAGATTGACTAACCATTTTTCTTGGATGATATATGTTATACATTTTCATCTCTAACAAAAAGAAGAAATGCATCCAAAAATGTTAACTGATTTAACATTTTTCTTTAGTAAGAGAGAGAAAGAAAGAAAAAGTCACATGGAAATTTCAAATTTAAAACTTCATGAAGGGCAGTTTTAATTCATTTTGTGTAATTTTGTACTTGAATATTAAGAATTGTCCATTTCTTTCTTGTTTTAGCTTTGATTGCTACATTTTTATGCTAAAAGTGGAATTTAAGTCTCATTAAATATTTTATAACAAGCAAATGGGAAATCAAGTAAACAAAAGTTCCTTGAATGCTGATTGGACACTACAAACCCTGACACCTGCTGACAGCAGTGATGGAACTGTAGACTTCGCAAGTGCATAGCTAGTGTACTACCACTGCGCTATACAGAGCATTACAATAAATATTTCAAACCTTTTCATGCATTAAAGGGATTTTCAATTATCAGAGAAATAATCCCATGGTATCATATTCAGAGCCTGTACTCAGAAGTACCCTGACACCTGAGATGATATTTGTTACTCCTTTGGTATTCTATTTCTTTTGAGATAAAATCATAATTGCTGACCCTTTGTCTGATTTGAAGCAATATGGACTATACTCTTTGACACAAAGGGTCTTGGCTCATTTGGCACCATTACCTTTAGGCACTGGTATGCACTAAAATTGAACTGTTATCCCCACACCTGGCCAGAAGGAGGATTTAGAATGAGATGGGACAGTTTTGCAGGGGAAAAAACCATTAAAAGTTCCATATTTCTGTAATAAACTGATCACTTCTCCCATCTAGCCATCAACACATACCATAAGACTGAGTATTTTTACTTCTGTTGTTCATCTGAATGGATTTGAGTACAATGGATGATCAGGTTTTTACATGTTAATAGTTTAAATAGTTTAAGGACAAATGTAAAAAACAATAATACAGAAATAGTAATGTTTAAAGAGCAAACCAGATACTTTAAATTTTTTGAATGGTTTGGTGTGTTATGGCAGTGTACAGCAACACAGATAGGTTATTTTAATTAGTGCCAAGGCAGTTAGAGTAAAGTGCCTCACCCAAGGATATACAATGTTAGCCGACCCTGACTGATCCAATGTTTGGATTCTTAACTTGCACCTATTCGGTCACAAGTCCAGCTCACTAACTACTGTGCCACAAAGGCTTCAGCCTCCATTAGTCAACTCTTACGGCATGCAGGAGGGCGCATTGGGCCTGTTGTACAACCCTGAGCCCGCAGGTGGTTAAAAATGTGTTGAATTGAGCAGTCTACAAGAACTATCAGATATACAGACACCTCAAAATAATTATTAGCTCTACTTGAAAGGTCAAAGATCAAGGTCAAAGGGAAACGAAAGAAGGAAAATCGATGTCTAGTCTGTCCTAAATGAAAACGGTTGCCAATTTTACATCCAATATAGCCATCACAGCAGCTAATTTGAAGATCTTATTGATCAAGAATATCAAAGATGGTTTCAACACTCAGAAGTTAAAAAAAGAAATGGTCCTACCTTGAATTCCTGGAAATTCTTGTCAGACAGTAGAACATCAGTCCCTTTGACAGACTCTTGCTTTTAAATCATTTTGCACATTTTAACTTTGCTCCACTGTATTCATTTTTTTTTTTCATTTTTAAAGTTAACCATTTTCAGTTGAAAGATTTTTTTTTCAGGATGGTTGTTTCTGTTTAAATTCTAGCATATCTGAACATGATCCCACTGTTAAACAACTATATTATGTAATTATACTCATACTTTTTATATGTAATTATACTCATACTTTTTTATATGTAATTATACCCATACTTTTTTATATGCCTGCCATAAGGCAGAGCATTTCATGTTTGTTCATCCATCAATACATCTGTCCATAAGTTGTCTGTCCATAAGTTGTCTGTCCATAAGTTCCCTATTTTGTTTCCATACCATTACCAAAGTTTGTAAGTAACTTGTATTTGGAGCAAGGAAAAAATCTGTTGAATTCAATAACAAAAAGGTCAAAGGGCAAGATCACAGGGACTGAAAGGTGGAAATCTGTTTTCAGACTATAATGTGACTTCTTGCATCTGAAATAAGAAAGACCAGCTATTGATTTTGGGTGTAAAGGTTAAGGTCATAGTGACTTTAAGAAGAAAATGGTTTTCACATGATATCTTGTTCTTTATCACCTACTTTGATAAAACCTTGTGATTGGCTTGCATTTGAGACAAGGAATACATCTATTCATTTTGGACTTGAAAGGTCAAAGATCAAGGTCACAGGGAAATGAAAGAAGGAAAATCGATTTCCACAAAACTAATCAAGTTCTGTACCACATGCCTTGATTTAATGTGTGGATGTCTTGAGACAAGGAAGAAACCTATTCAGGAGTTCAAAGGTCAATGTCAGAGGACTCAAAGAAGGCAAACAGTTTCTACAAAATAACTTAAGTTGTATGTCACAAGCCATGACCAAACTTTGTGGATGGTTTGCAACTGAGACAAGAAAGGCATCTATCCATTTTGGGTTCAGTAGGTCAAAGGTCACTGAGACTGAGAAGAAGCAAAATGGCTTCCACAAAATGAGTTGAATTCTATGTCTTTTACTGTAATCATATTCTATGGAAGGCTTGCATTAAAGACATGGAAGACACGTATTGAGTTTGGATTCAAAAGGTCATGTATCTAATCGGTGAAGGAAGGTTTTAAATGTACAAGTATAATAATACTATTTACAGCATGGCAGGTGTGTGTAATGTACCATTTACAGTACTCTATTAATAAGTGTCCGGAGTATTGTGTTAGCCCTCTCTCTCTCCATCTGTTTGTGATGACATTTCCTAAACTGCTGGTTGGAATTTCAAAAAATTTTGTTGTTTCCCCAGTAGTAACCTGTGCAAAAGGGGTGTTACTCTTGACTCCTGCCCCTGGGTTCTCGTGGAGGGATTCATAGGTCAGATGTATACAAATTTCAATTACAAGGACATTTTCAAATATATTTTATGACCAGACTTCATATATGGAGCAGGAAGGCACATCTTATAAGTGAACATGGTTTGTACATCCTTGAAAAATCCTTGAGTGCCTTTATCCCTTTAAAAGTTCTCAAATTTTCCCCAAATCTCCTTGATTTTATCAGAGGAAATATCTGAAGTTAAAACTAAATAAAATGTCCCTTTTTAAATCAAAATTTTTGTTATTTACTTATTTTCCAAAATAATGAATAAATAAACCATTATATGAGAATAAATTGTATATGGATTAAATGACAAATGACATGGGTAGTTACCAGATGGAATCACATCCCTTTGCTGTAGTGGTATGCAAATTAATATTATTATTACTATTATTATTATTATTATTATTATTATTATTATTATTATTAAATTATTATTTTTAGTAGCATGTTTTTACTTCTACTTATGTACCTATTTATGCAGTGATAAACAAAATTACATATAGAGAAAAGTTCAATTTTTGTAAGAAAAAATACTCCTTGAAAAATTTTGAAAGTCTTTGAAAACTCCTAAAAATGTTCTTGAAAAACAACTCTTGGGTTGTATGAACCATGGGTGACAGATTTATATTATGAGCTGGGTCACTGTTGAATGATGGAGGTGGGTAATGGGGGAGGGGGAGGGGCTTTGGAATATGCAGTTAAAAGTGTGGTGATTTGTGTTGGTATGCCCTTTGGAGTTGCTCTAGTTTAGGATTATAATAAGCTTATACTTTTATGCATATACACTATAGGATTATCTTTACAAATATGTTGTATGAATAGTTCAGCCCTTATATCCATAGAAATGCAAACTTTATTCACCTTGGCACCTGTACTAAGAAGTCATCTAAATTTACAGTAAAAGTTAAGATTTTTAAACCAGGTACCTGCTGAACCCTCAAAAAACATGAATAAACATACAACAAAATGCTGGTCAGATGTCATTTAAAATAGAATCTGATATGATCAGGGATCCATTATTAAGCTATGAAAATCACAGCTTTAAATTATACCTGCTAGATCCCCAGTTGTGATAAGACATCATATGGATTTTTTTTCAAGTACTACACATCCTTGCTGGGTTTGACCTATTTTATGGGTGTTAAATTCATTCAAAGGTGTCAGATGATTAGTGGATGCTCATGCTATCCATGAAGCATATTACTGAATAGGTCCCTCGTAAATTTGTATGCACAAAGTTCATTCAGGGGACTTATGTAAATTGGTCTCAATTACCACAGTTAGATATTCTCTAGACATTTTGGCTTCAAAATTCAGCTAAGACCATGTCAATTGGATCAGATATCTTCAGACTATGTTGACAAGTCTGGAGGAATCTTGTCCATGATAATTACACATTTTTGTTCCTGTACAAGAGAGTTGCATCACTTCTGACACCAAATCAAATTTCAAAAACTTGTAAAAATTACTTGTGCAAGGTTCAAGACCCTTTACAGGAAGGGGACAACATCATATTGTCTTACTAGTGAATACCCAGATAACATGACTTGTATTATGTGCAGGTTAAGCTACAGATTTCAAATAGGAGAATATGTTACAATACATGATACTATTCAGTGCATGTTCACAATTAGTTGGGTGGTTTGCCATACTTACAAAAGTGTCAATCAAGAAGAGAAGAGACATGAATTTATCCTCACACCAACACCCGCTTGCTATCAATCCATCAGGGTCACACCTCACCCATATCCTGTTGCAGACATTCATTCTGTTTTATACCATATGTACTTGCTTATAAGTCGGATCTGATTATAGACTACATAGACCTAGATCTGCCGTCGCAGAATGCGCTAGCAAATCTGAGTATGTAGTTTGTTAGGACTAATCATTAGATCAAAGAACATAGACCCTGATCAGCCATTGCATAATGCGCCGGCAGTTCAGGGTCTGTGTTGTTGGCAGTTGGACATGAATTGTACGCAAGTTTAGACGATAACCCCAGATGAATAAGAGGGTGAACCATTCCTTCTTTGGAATAAATATATTACAGTAATTCTCACTCGCATTAGTGGTGTGATGTTTAATCAATGGTGTTGGTTTAGTGTTTTACTGCATGGCAACACAAGCAGGCTATTTAATGCCAAAGCAGTTGGACTGAAGTTACTTGCTCACACACAATGGTAGCAGATCCAGGCTGATCTGATGGTTGGATTAGAACCTGCACCCTTTCAGTCGCGAGTCCAGTGGCACCTAACAATTAATCGAAATATCAAAGATTGATCAGAAAAGTAAAACAACCATGTGTTCAGTAATGATTTTTCATAATTGAATATAAATGATTGGGGGGGGGGGTCGCTGTTTGATTTTTTCCAGGAAAAAATTAAAATAACAGCTTCCACTAATATGGCTTTTAATTATTTTATAGAATCCAATGGTCAACAACTTTGCCAACAAGTGTACCAGTAAACCATATGACATTACAAGACACAATCAACTTAATACTGCCAAGTATGCAAAAATGACATTGTCCATGAAAAAATATATGCAATATTTCCAACCAATTAAGACTGATAGTTGATCAGTTGTGATGAATCAATTATCTCTTTAAATTTCAACCATTTCCCAAAACTTGCCTTCCATATTGTACCAGTATCCCATCTTGCATATGTAAGGATTTGTAAACAGACTGAGACCTGTCAAAGGAAGAATCTCCATATCAAATGCCAACATTTTATAAATGAGGGTGATGTGGGGGCTAATCTTAAAGCATGAGATTATCAGTGGATAACAATGGTACTAAAGTGACCACATGGAATTAGATAGAACTTTTGTTTGTACCATCAACTTTGATAGCATCATCTTGGGTATAGAATACTTAGCAGGCACCTTTATATAAAAGAAACCTCATAAAGGCAACATTTATCAAGTCCATTTTTCAAGTTTACCAACATGGGTCCACAGCACACATTTGGTCCCATGTAGTGTCCGTTATAGACATGTTTCAATTTAAGTACAAGACATAATAACCTTCTTAGTATGAATTTAGGAATTGTTGCTGTCTAAAACAGTCCTATATGTGACTCGCTACCTCTTTCTTTTTTCAGCTTTTCAAAAAGGGTAAATGGAAAAATGGGGAAGGAAGATTGCTTCAGTAAGTAAGCTTGATTTTTTCACCTTTTTATGTGCCTGTCATAAGGCACAGCATGTTATGGTGTAGTCTGTCAGTCAGTCTGTATGTTGCCAATTCTTTTTCCGCACAATAACTTGAGTTGTCCACCATCTACAGTCACCAAACTTTGTGGATGGCTTGCACTTGGGGTAAGGAAAAAGCCTTTCGATATTATGGTCATTAGATCAAAGACCAAGGTCACTGAATGAAAGAAGAAAAATGGTTTCTGCACAGAAACATTAGTTCTACATTACAGACCTGGATCAAACTTTGTGGATGGGTTGCACTTGGGATAAGGAAGAAGCCTTTGGATTTTGGGGTCAAAAAGTCAAAGGTCAAGGTCACTATGACTGAAAGAAGAAAGGTGATTTTTGCACAACAATTTCAGTTATCAACATAGAGAACTATTAAACATGGGGCCAGCATATAATGTGCCATTCACAGTATTCTTGTTCCACATTACCATCTGTTGAGACAAATAATCAATATGGAAAGTTCTCTTTTTGGCACTTCACATGGAAGAAAGTTCTCTTTTTGGCACTTCACATGGAGTATTTACTGCAGAGTGAAAGCATGTGTGTCATCAGTTGATATTTGCATTTGAATCAGTAGTCTTCATCTAGAAAAGGATGACCATTACAATTCACATTTTAAATTTGGTAGATGTCGCAAAACTTGTTATATATCTGTGACATGTTAATGAGATAATATTCAAGATGTACCATTCACATCCATGTGAAAGTTCAATAAATACACAAACTTTTAATTTTTTATACACCCGCCATAAGGCAGAGCATTTCATGTTATGATGTTTTCCATCTGTCTGTACATACATCCATCAATTCCCATACAAAACTCGAGTTCTTCACTATCTACCAAGCTACTTACCAAACTTTGTAAGAAGCTTGCATTTATTATAATAATAAAAATAATAATAATAATAATAATAATAAACACTTTATTTTATGAGGGTATCTCGGTTAGTATAATATACTATTCTCTCCTGAGGCCCTCTGGATACATTAAGTATAAAAGCACAAAGTTATCGCTATTCCTCCTACATGGATGGTCATATCAACATGGAGTTTTCACTAAAAGACTTCTTATGATGTCTAGTTAGTCCTAAATGAAAATGCTGCTGATATAGGGTCCAATATGGCCACCACAGCAGCCATCTTGTAAATCTTCTTATCACTCTTCCTCCTACATGGATGGTCAAATCAACATGAGGTTTTCACTAAAAGACTTCTTATGATGCCTAGTTGGTCCTGAATAAAAATGATGCCGATCTGAAGTCCAATATGGCCACCATGGCAGTCATCTTGAAAATCTTCTTATCGCAACTCCTCCTGAACAGAAAGTTATATTGATGTGGGGTTTTCACTAAAAGACTTCTTATGATGTCCATTTGGTCTCAAATGAACATGGTGCCAATATGACATTCAATATGGCCACCACACAGTGGTCATCTTGAAAATCTTATTATCACTACTCCTCCTGAATGGATTGTTGTATCAACATGAGGTTTGTACTAAAAGACTTCTTATGATATCTAGTTAGTCCTAAATGATAATTGTGCTTATCAGACATCCAATATGGCTGCCACAGCAGCCATCCAGAAAATCTTTTTTTATTGCTACACCTCCTGAATGGAAAGTAATATTTTTCACCAAAAGACTTCTTATGATGTCTACTTGGTCCTAAATGAAAATGCTGCTGATCTGGGATCTAATAAGGTGGCCACAGTGGCCAGCGAGAAAATCTTGTTATCACTACTTCTCCTGAATGAATGGTCATATCATCATGGGGTTTTCTAAAAGACTTCTTATAATGTTTTGTTGATCTTAAATAAAAATGTTGCTGATCTGACATCCAATATGTTGCCATCTTGAAAATCTTGTTTTAGTTACTCCTCTTAAAGGGAAAGTCATTTTGACATTAGGTTTTCATCAGAAGAGTTCTTTTGGTGTCTACTTGGTCCTAAATGAAAATGACTAACCCTCAATATGGCCACTATGGTGGCTATCGTCAAAATATTGTTACCTCTACTCCCAAATTGATGGCTATCAACATGGGGTTTTCACCAGTAAACTTCTTATGATACCTGGTTGGTTCTAAATGGAAATGGTGCCAGTTGTTCATCAAATGTGGCTGCCATGACGGCTATTGTGAAAATCTTGTTGTCACTACTCCCTCTGAATGGATGATCATTATGACATGGGGTTTTGACCAAAAGACTTCTAATGATTTCTACTTTGTTCTAAATGAAACTGGTGCCAATCTGACATCCAATATGTGCACCACTGCAGCTAATTTGAAAATCTTGTTATCGCTGAAGAATATCAGAGATGGTTTCAACACTCAGCAGTTAAAAGGAAGAAATGGTCTTATCTTGAATTCCTAGAAATTCTTTTTGCCCAGTAGAGCATCAGTCCCTACAAGGGACTCTTGTTTAAAAGTATTTGTCTTTGGAAATGGTATTCTGCACTGATCATTTGTAATTGATCTCAATTTAGGTCCTTTGTGTTGTTCTTCTGACTTTCAATGAAACATTCCATGCAAATATTGAGGGCAACGTTCATTCTTAACTTTGAACATTAATAAGGAGTTGTGGTAGGCTAATCTATATTCAGATTTCAGCCATTTTAATTCAGAGAATAGAATTTTGGGAGGTGTATCAAATGGTAAATCAAGGATTATTCTTGCTGCCCATTTTTTTAATTGTATTTTGTTTCAATATTGCTATCAGTTGTATTTATCCAAATTGTGCAGCAGTAGTCCAAAAGAGGAAGAATGAATGCATTGTAGGATAATTTCCAATAGTGGAGTGGTAGATAACTTTTTATCCTCTGTAAAAGCTACAATTTTTCCACTTACTACAGAGCAAACGTGTTTCACTTGCTTGCATCAGTCTAGATTCTTATCAACATGAACCCTCAAAAGTTTGTATGTGTCAACATTTTCAATTCGGTTATTTTCAGTATACAGCTCAAGATTTGGAATTCACTGATAATCTTTGCCTAGTTCCAAGCAACATTGTTTTTTAGGGGATTGATGAACATGTTAATAAGTGAGCACCAAAATTCAACTTTATATAAATCTTCACCCAATTGTTTGTTTAACGTTTTAAGATTAGAATCAGACTTATGCAAAGTGGTATCATAAGCATATAGATCAGTTTTTAAATGATGTACATGCAGCGGCAAGTCATTTATAAATAATATGAATAATACAGGCCCTAAAATAGATCCCTGTGGAACTCCTTTATTGATGGACATCAGCTCTGATTTAATGTTACCAATAACAACTTGTTGGCTTCTGTCAGATAGGTATGATTTAAACCAAGAGAGTGATAAGTGAGAATATTTGTACTTTTCAGGTTTCCATGCGAGTATATTATGGTCAACTAAATCAAAAGCCTTCTTAAAATCAAGGTATATAGTTCGAATCAATTCTTTTCCATAGCAAGCAACCATTCATCAATGAGTTTTGTTAACACAGACTGACAGTTGTTGTTCTGTCTAAATCCTGATTGGGATGGTTGAATTAAATAGTACTTTGAAAGGTAACCATTGAGATATTTGGAAACATGTCTTTCAAACAGTTTGGATATGGTTGGCAGAATAGATGTTGGTCTATAATTATCTGGATTTGATTTAGAACCCTCTTTGTAAACATGCATAACCTTGGCAGCCTTCAGTTTAGATGGGAAGATTTCCTTAGTAATGCTTTGATTAATTATTTAGGTTAGAGATGGAGCAATAATATTAGCACATTTATTTAAGATGAATGGATCTATCTGATCCACTCCGGTTGATTTCTTAGAATTTAACTTTTTCATTTCACTTACTACATGACATAAATGGAATAGAATACTGTACATTTTCAGGGATTGTAGACTTAATAAAGTCTTCTAACTTTGTATTTTTTGCATTAGTACCGTATTTGATATATTGAATGTTATATTTGTTACATTAATGAAGTGCTTGTTGAATATGTTAACAATGCCATGCATATTAATTGGGGCAAGGAAGAAACCTGTTGAATTCTGGTTCATGAGATCAAAGGTCAAGGTCATGGGCCAAAAGAAACAAAACTGTTTCCACACAATATCTCGTCTTTTATACCAAATGCCTTGACCAAACTTTGTAAATGGCTTGCATTTAAGATAAGAAAGGCACCTGTTGATCAGGGGGTCAAAAGATCAATGTTTAAAGTTAAAATGACTCTAAGAAGAAATATGATTTCTACATTATAGCCGAGTTCTTTTATTGTCTGTTTTCACTACACTTTTTGATTGACTTAACATTCATGACAAGACACTTATTCATTTTGGTGTCAAAAGGTCAATGTCAAAGAGACTGAAAGAAGGAAAAATAGTTTCCACAAAACTACTTACATTCTGTACCACATACCTTGACTAAACTTTGTAGATGACTTGCATTTGAGACAAGGAAGACATTTTGATTTTGGGGATAAAAGTCAAATGCCAACCATGACCAAACTTTATCTTGCATTTGAGATGAGAAAAGCACCTATTAATTTTGGGTCCAGACAAAGAAGAAAAATGGTTTCCACAAAATAACTGGAGTTAAATCACGAATGTCAAAATCACACATCACTGCTGTGAAAATGCAAGCCTTCCCGCTAATACCGTGACACCCTTCAGTCTAGCACATGCTTTGACATAACTGTCAAAATGCCCACCGACATCATCAGCTAATGCAATAGCTTGTTTGATTTAGTGAAAAGGGGTTTTACATAGATAAGCTTGTTATATTAATACTATATTTAAAATGATGGGTGTATAATGTACCATTTACAGTACTTGTGTTTTAGAATATAGTCAGTGTACATGTAAGAGAAATTTTGTAAAATTGAAATAATTGATGCACTCAAAAAAGTAACTATATTGTAGGGTATTTTATTATTAGTGATATTTTTAAGATCTTGGTGCTATATCAAACTTTATTTAATGTCATCTTTGGCTTGTCATTGCTGAGCTATTCTTTTGAACATAAAAAGTAATCTTTATTAAAATTTTCCTTTTAATGATCAAATACTGTATTGTATGCATTTTTTTTACCTTCTAATTTAAGGCAGATGTCCATATTTATTTTTATGCCCCCCCCCCCCCCCCCATAAGTCACGTCACTAATTTAATTTCTCCTCAAAAACTTGTAAAGGACTTCATGGATTGAAACCAAATTTGATACGAGATTTAACATTGAGGAGATTTTCTAAGTTGAGTTTAATTTTCACCATTTTCCAACAAAATTAAATAGAGTGTGACTTAGAACATTCCCCGTCAATTGCATCTTGATTTTGTTTCCACATAGCAACTGTAGAAAGACTTCATGGATTCAACCCAAATTTGGTATGAGACTTTACATTGAGGAGACCTACATGTTAAAAAAGAAAAAAAAATAATACTTTGAGGCTGCTTGATATAAGCTGGCTCATAAATTAAAAATTTTAACAAATATGTTTTAAAGTTGTAATACATATTGGTGTAGATGTTTATGTAGATAGATACAGCTGTGTGGCTCAGTTGTGAATGAATCAGTGTTTACATTAGAGGACATTTGCACAATGTAAAAGTGTGTGACCCAGATTGTATATAGGTTTCTCCACTGATGGATAAAGATGGTGACAGTGATGGAATATAATTAGCAGGATAAGGTGAAAAAAAAGCAAAAACTAGCTCTGACTCATTCCCTACTTAAATGAAAACTTTTTATAGCTCCCACTCTTACCATATTGGGTGTGTTCATCATCATTATGTCATATGATGTTAAATTTGACAGTTGTGGTCCACACTTATATGCATCAGATTTAAGTTTGACAATTAACTTGTAAGTGATGTCAGAAAGTTTATTTTTTAAAAATTTCACTTCCATGTTCCAAGTTTACAATTTGAATTTGTGGTTTGATTAGCTCAACATGGAGGATTGCCATGAAACTCTACACGCACATTCATCCCATGGTCTAGTTGGTCATAAATGAAAATGGTGCTGCTCAGATATCCAATATGGCTGCCACAGTGGCCATCAAGAAAATCTTGTTATCGCAACACCTTCTTAATGACTGGTTATATCAACATGTGGTTCTTACTAAAAGACTTATGATGTGTGGTTGGTCCTAAATGAAAATGGTGCCGATCTGATGTCCAATAAGCCACAGTGGCCATCTTGAAAATAATGTTATTGCTGCACCTCCTGAATAGATGGTCATATCAATATGGGGTTTTCACTAAAAGAATTCTTATGATATCTAGCTTGTCCTAAATAAAAATGGTGCCAATCTGAAACCCAATATGGCCATCATGATAGCCATCTTGAAAATCTTGTTATCACAACTCCACCTAAACAGAAAGTCATACTGATGTGGGATTTTCACCAAAAGACTTCTTACGATGTCAGTTGGTCTTAAATTAAAATGGTGCCTTTCTGACATTCAATATGGCTGCCACACAATGGCCATCTTGAAAATCTTGTTATCACTAATCCTCGTGAATGGATGGTTGTATCAACATGAGGTTTTCACTAAAAGACTTCTTGTGATATCTGGTTGGTCCTAAATGAAAATGGTGCCAATCTGACGTCCAATATGGCCACCACAGCAGCCATTTTGAAAATCTTATCGGCACTCCTTTTGAACAGAAAGTCATACTGATGTGGGGTTTTCACTAAAAGACTTCTTATGATGTCTAGTTGGTCTTAAATAAATATGGTGCCGGTCTGACATTCAATGTGGCTGCCACAGAGTGGCCATCTTGAAAATCTTGTTATTGCTACTCTTCCTGAATGAATAGTCATATTAACATGAGGTTTTCACTAAAAGACTTCTTATGATATCTAGTTGGTCCTAAATGAAAATGGTGCCAATGTGACATTCACCATGGCAGCCATCTTGAAAATATTGTTATCGGCACTCCTTCTGAATGGATAGTCATATTGACATGGGATTTTCACCAAAAGACTTCTTATGATGTCTCTTGGGTCCTAAATGAAAATGGTACCAATTTGAGGTCCAACATGGCTCCCACAGTGGCCATCTTGAGAATCTTGTTATCACAACTCCACCTGAACAGAAAGTCGTATTGATGTGGGGTTTTCACTAAAAGACTTCTCCATGTTTTGTTGATCCTAAATTAAAATGGTGCTAATCTGATTTCAAATATATTGGGATCTTGAAAATCTTGTTTTTGCTACTGCTCTTAAATGGAAAGTCATTTTGGCATTGGGTTTTCATCAGAAGAGTTCTTATGGTGTCTAGTTGGTCCTCAATGAAAATGACTAACCCTCAGTGTGGCCACCATGGTGGCTATCTTGAAAACATTTTCATCTCTACTCCCAAATGGATGGCTTTATAGACATGGGGTTTTCACAAATAGACTTCTTATGATACCTGGTAAACTGAAAATGGTGCCAGTTGTACATGCAATATGACTGCCATGATGATTGTCTTAAAAATCTTGTACTATTCCCCCTGAATGGATGATCATTATGACATGGGGTTTTCACCAGAAGACTTCTAATGGTGTCTATTTTGTCCTAAATGAAACTGGTGCCAATATGACATCCAATATGTCCTCCACAACAGCTAATTTGAAAATCTTGTTATCGCTGAAGAATATCAGAGAACACTCAGCAGTTGTAAGGAAGAAATGGTCTTACATGTATCTTGAATTCTTGGAAATTCTTTTCACCCAGTAGAGTGTTAGACCCTTCCAGGGACTCTTGTCTTTTTTATTACCATAATTATTAAGAGTTGAGGATGGAACAACAAGTTCTCCAATTTCAGTACCAAAAAAAAAAAAAAAAATACTGAACAAATAATGTAGGATAACTAAGAGAGTTGAATTTAGTACTCCCTCACTATAAGACCCTTCATTATAACATGGTTCTTGTTAGGCAGGTATTGTCATGGATCCCATTTCATTATGTAGTAGTAAAATTATATGTACACTGATCCCTCATTTTAATGCACTCAGATAACTTGCAAACCCACTTACAATGCAGAGGCAGGTTTGCTGAACATGAATAAAATTGCAATCAAAGTTGTTAAATGAAACCTTGATATATTGCTCATGTTATCATAATAAAACAGTGGTTAGTGCCCCAAAAATATGGAATCAACATCAAGAAATTGACAAATTTTAATAAGAAGTTATAGACTTTGTTAAATGTTCTTTTTTTTAAAAAATATTATCAATACACTGTAAATAACAATATGCGACAAAATGCTGATCAATCAAAATGTTGGTAATGCCTACTGGTGGAAACACTTTAAAAAGTAAATACTCATTAAATACACCTTGTCAAGTGAAATCCTTGTTTCAGGTTTAACTTTTAATTCAGTTTCAGTGTAGTCATGATAAATGAGGTATGCCCTCTTGTATTCAAATGTGAAAGTGGCAATCGACTGTCAAAGTTGTCCCTGCAAATATTTCCATAAGAACCTAATTAGTTTAATGTTTTGATCTCTGATTTGCAGAAGTGTTTGTTGTATTGCTACAATCAATTAGAAGTAGACCTGTATTGTATTATCATGTTAATTATGTCTTTTGTATCAAATGAAGTAAAGGGGGTAGAATAAAAAAGTTAAAAAGCATGTAAACCCTACATGCGGGAGATCTGTTGCAGTTGTGAGTCAAGTCAGCTCATTCTGATTGACCATTCAAACGCTGTTTTAAATATTATTATGTAAGTAAGATCAATAAAGTACCTAACATTAATCAGTGGTTTATCCTAATCATTCCCAAATGTGATCTAGGATAACATGGAAACCAAGCAAAAATCATAATCAGTGCATATAAAGTTAAATTTCATAGATAGGGTTAATTATGGAAAATTTAGATCCAAAGTTTTATCGTGAACTTCAAATTTCTGCATTGGCACCCAGAGGTTTGCTCAAGGATAAGTAGAAATTTCATGATTATTTGCAATCACAGTCTACATTATTATTGATAGAACAATAAAAAAAATTTAGTTTCAACATTGTTGTTTCTCGAAAGAAATATCCGTACTTTAAAAAAAAAGAATCTTGTTCTGTTCTGAATCAACAAAAACACTAGAATGTATCCACATTCATATGCAAAAAGCAGTGATGTAATAATACACAGTGTTTATGCTGTATATCCATACTTTAAAAAAAAAAGAATCTTGTTCTGTTCTGAATCAACAAAAACACTAGAATGTATCCACATTCATATGCAAAAAGCAGTGATGTAATAATACACAGTGTTTATGCTGGTACATGTGATGTGTATTGAAACCTCTTGGGTATGTTTTTATGATCTTCAAAGATTGGTTGTCTTGAAAGTAAAGGTAATTTATGCAGAAAAGCAAACAATTTTATTAGAAAAAAGGTATTTTTTGACAATTATTCCCACCCAGTTATAAAATGAGTATTCAACCATTAACCAAACACACACACATGCACATGCACTCTCTTCTCTTTGTCAATGTCTATCTGTTCATCCCTTAATTTTTCAGACATACCTCTCGTGCACTCGCCTATGCTGCAGTCTTTGTTTTTGGACTCCGTTGTGTGTGAGTGATCAAGGGAGAGGTGTATAATGTACTTCATGATACAGCGATTTCACTATAGGGCTGTATATTCCATGGCTGCTATGTACAGCATTATTATGTGGGAATACTGATATACGTCTTAAATTAAACCAAGTTTTGTAGAACAATAGCTGTGTTTCCATGAAAATAGAGAAGATAGTCCTTCAAACTTAACTTCAGAATATTGCGTGACCTGCAGTTACAATATAGAAGAATTTTCCGTGAGATATTTTATACAAATACACTATAGGAAATGATTTGTCACAAATTTTCCAAGTAGAAAACTTTATGTGTTGACTTTATTGCATGAAGGGATGAGACTACTTTAGAAAACTGTATGTGTTGGCTGTACTGCTTGAAGGGATGTGACTGCATTAGGAAACTTTGTGTTGGCTTTATTGCGTGAAGGGATGAGAATACTTGAGAAAACTTTTTGTGTTGGCTGTATTGCTTGAAGGGATGAGACTGCTTTAGGAAACTTTTTGTGTTGGCTTTATTGCGTGAAGGGATGAGACTGCTTTAGGAAACTTTTTGTGTTGGCTTTATTGCGTGAAGGGATGAGACTACTTTAGAAAACTTTATGTGTTGGCTGGACTGCTTGAAGGGATGAGACTGCTTTAGGAAACTTTTTGTGTTGGCTGTATTGCTTGAAGGGATGAGACTGCTTTAGGAAACTTTTTGTGTTGGCTTTATTGCGTGAAGGGATGAGACTGCTTTAGGAAACTTTTTGTGTTGGCTGGACTGCTTGAAGGGATGAGACTGCTTTAAGAAACTTTTTGTGTTGGCTTTATTGCATGAAGGGATGAGACTGCTTTAGAAAACTTTTTGTGTTGGCTTTATTGCATGAAGGGATGAGACTGCTTTAAAAAAAACTTTATGTATTGGCTTTATTGCGTGAAGGGATGAGACTGCTTTAGAAAACTTTTTGTGTTGGCTTTATTGCGTGAAGGGATGAGACTACTTTAGAAAACTGTATGTGTTGGCTGTACTGCTTGAAGGGATGTGACTGCATTAGGAAACTTTGTGTTGGCTTTATTGCGTGAAGGGATGAGAATACTTTAGAAAACTTTTTGTGTTGGCTGTATTGCTTGAAGGGATGAGACTGCTTTAGGAAACTTTTTGTGTTGGCTTTATTGCGTGAAGGGATGAGACTGCTTTAGAAAACTTTTTGTGTTGGCTTTATTGCGTGAAGGGATGAGACTACTTTAGAAAACTTTATGTGTTGGCTGGACTGCTTGAAGGGATGAGACTGCTTTAGGAAACTTTTTGTGTTGGCTGTATTGCTTGAAGGGATGAGACTGCTTTAGGAAACTTTTTGTGTTGGCTTTATTGCGTGAAGGGATGAGACTGCTTTAGGAAACTTTTTGTGTTGGCTGGACTGCTTGAAGGGATGAGACTGCTTTAAGAAACTTTTTGTGTTGGCTTTATTGCATGAAGGGATGAGACTGCTTTAGAAAACTTTTTGTGTTGGCTTTATTGCATGAAGGGATGAGACTGCTTTAAAAAAAACTTTATGTATTGGCTTTATTGCGTGAAGGGATGAGACTGCTTTAGAAAACTTTTTGTGTTGGCTTTATTGCGTGAAGGGATGAGACTACTTTAGAAAACTTTATGTGTTGGCTGGACTGCTTGAAGGGATGAGACTGCTTTAGGAAACTTTTTGTGTTGGTTGTATTGCTTGAAGGGATGAGACTGCTTTAGGAAACTTTTTGTGTTGGCTTTATTGCGTGAAGGGATGAGACTACTTTAGAAAACTTTATGTGTTGGCTGGACTGCTTGAAGGGATGAGACTGCTTTAGGAAACTTTTTGTGTTGGCTGTATTGCTTGAAGGGATGAGACTGCTTTAGGAAACTTTTTGTGTTGGCTTTATTGCGTGAAGGGATGAGACTGCTTTAGAAAACTTTTTGTGTTGGCTTTATTGCATGAAGGGATGAGACTGCTTTAAAAAAAACTTTATGTATTGGCTTTATTGCATGAAGGGATGAGACTGCTTTAAAAAAACTTTATGTGTTGGCTTTATTGCGTGAAGGGATGAGACTGCTTTAGAAAACTTTGTGTTGGCTTTATTGAGTGAAGGGATGAGACTGCTTTAGAAAACTTTGTGTTGGCTTTATTGAGTGAAGGGATGAGACTACTTTAAAAAAACTTTATGTGTTGGCTTTATTGCATGAAGGAATGAGACTGCTTTAGAAAACTTTGTGTTGGCTTTATTGAGTGAAGGGATGAGACTGCTTTAGAAAACTTTGTGTTGGCTTTATTGAGTGAAGGGATGAGACTACTTTAAAAAAACTTTATGTGTTGGCTTTATTGCATGAAGGGATGAGACTGCTTTAGAAAACTTTGTGTTGGCTTTATTGAGTGAAGGGATGAGACTACTTTAGAAAACTTTTTGTGTTTCTATATCTTCAAGACAAAATACATGTACAAGCCATTTTGGTGTTGTTTATGTCCTCTTAGTATTGGTTATGAAATGCAGTTTATTCATATTTCTGTCGATATGATGGGAATTGATATTAATTCTTTGAAGGATTGGAATGAAGTCAAGACCTTTGGTGAAGATTTTTGAAACTTTTAAACATTTCTGATGAACTTTGAAATGCTGAATAATAGCTTCAAGATATACTTAGTACAGTAGGATTTATGAGATCAGTAGGTCAACATATGTAATATTAATTCATAAAGTAATTTTCAAGTATAGTAATGTGTACCTGGGAGCACCCAGCAACATGTGCTGAAGTGTGAAATGGTAAATATTGCCTGTCAACTTTCACATTCTTTTCTTTAAAAGAAAGAGTTTAAGTATCTGTGCAAGGAAACATCAGGTATTACCCTTGTATCGTCAACAGATCTTTTCCCAGTATGCTATCGATATGTTTTTGTGTAGTGTAATATCAGATACGACAATCCAAGAATATAACACTCACTATCATAATGAGACCACTGGGTACGCGAGTACAAGGGTGTTGTCTCTTAGTTTTATGTATTCCCTTTTGTCTGACACTTGATCTGTAATGGCATGTGTATAAAATATGATGAAACCTTTCAGTGCCATATGGTGTTGGGTATGTTTCTCATAGATTAAGGGAAGGGTAAGAATAATTACTTTTTTGGGAGTTATGGGCCCTTATTGCAGTGTGCTGTGCAATCAGTGTCTGGCATCAATATTGTTACTATTATTTGCATTGAATACTGAAGAGTGGATGACAATTACCTTGCCCCACTAGCCCCAACAACTGAAAATCATTGTTGGGCAATTTGAATTTCATTTAACTATCAAATTTTTCATAGAAGAAAGAAGAAAAAATTGAATTTGGGACCATTTTTTCTTGCATGATTCTTGCTGGACTAGTAGGTCTAAATTGGTATTGTTTCCTCGGTCATACAGTGTAAATTGGCTGGATTCTTGCTTTTCATGCACCTGTGATATTTCCATATGGCACTGTAATGTTTGAAAACTTGATTCATAATTCTATTTTAAACTGAATGTGTTCAATGAAATAAGGTATCCAAAATTGATTGGTTATATATTCTATGCACACATTCTATTACTTAATTGAATGAGACTTATTTCACTGTTCAAATTAATGCCAATTTTTATTAGATTTATGTGACTTCATTTGCAGTTGCAATCTCCCATTTGACTACTGTATGTTATCAGTTTGTGATCTAGAGGACCCCAATAATATATTTTTTAAAAAATGTATTTTTAAATTAAACTGCAGTTAAATCAACTTTCTATTTAAATTTGTTAAAATGGAAGAAATGAAAAATTTGATTTCTTTAGGTGTTGCAGCTTGTTTCTCATACATGCAGAAACGTGAAAGGGTAATGCCTACAAGATTTAGACCAAAAGTCCATACCTTTGCAAATTCAAACTAGTTAAATGCAGTGACAATAATAAACCACTGGTTTTCTGACTCTATAGACTTTAAAATACTTGTATCATTATATACTAATATCACATAGTATTTTTGAAAATCTCTGTGTCTTTGGAACCTCATTTGACTTATTAATAGATCTACTGGTAGTGTGCATCAACAGTGTCATTCCTTTGGAGACAATCAATCTCCGAGTACACTTTGTTTTGATTTTGTCAGTCTTTATTTACCTTTTGTGTATTCAAACTTACTCCAGACACATCTTGACCCACATTTTTGAGTGTCAGTCTTGAGCTTGTTTTCATTTTCAATAGTGCAAGAAAACTGCTGATCTCGCGAAATTTTCAAAAGTTGAGATTGAAGCACAATCTTTAGTAATAGGTGGAGTATGCTAAAAGGATTATGGTAATAAAATGTACTAGTATTGTGAATCATTGATTAACATATACGCCCTGATGTAAGTAATACATCCAAAATTGCACATTGTAAGTAGCCACCAATACCAACTGCAAACTGCATAGACCCAGATCTGCCATCGCATAATGCGCCGGCAGATCTGAGTCTGTGCATTTGTAAGGACTAATCAGTAGAACAAACAACATAGACCCTGATCTTTCGGTGCATTATGCGACTGCAGATCAGGGTCTATGTTGTTTGCATTTGGACCGGGCTTATACAGAAGTATATACGGTACAAAGCATTTAAGGTCTAATATTAAAGTCTGATCAAAATAAATGAAATTTATGCGCATGTGCCAAAGATTAAAGGTCCAGATGCATTATGGGATCATAGGCAGATCGTTTACCCTAAGCCTATAATTTTTCAAAGGGTCGTGAAGAGTTGAGGACTGCAATTATTAATACAAAGTGAACTGGTACACTGTAGTGGTACATCATGGGTTCCTCCCCTTGGGCTCTGGTGTAGAATAGACTCAGTGCACCCTCCTGTATGTCATAAGAGGCAATTAATGGAGGAGGCAACCTGTTTATTATGGGATCTGTACACTGATTATGTTCCAAGTTAGGTCTTGGACTTTTCAGAAGGGTGTGATTTATATAGAAAAATCTTGACCTTGCATTTTAAGAACTATAGCAATTTTACCTTTATCTTTGTTGTTTTGTATGCCTATTTTGGTAGTATTGCAACATCTTTGTTTTGTATGCCTATTTTGGTAATATTGCAACATCTTTGTTTTGTATGCCTATTTCGGTAGTATTGCAACATCTTTGTTTTGTATGCCTATTTTGGTAATATTGCAACATCTTTGTTTTGTATGCCTATTTTGGTAATATTGCAACATCTTTGTTTTGTATGCCTATTTTGGTAATATTGCAACATCTTTGTTTTGTATGCCTATTTTGGTAATATTGCAACATCTTTGTTTTGTATGCCTATTTTGGTAGTATTGCAACATCTTTGTTTTGTATGCCTATTTTGGTAATATTGCAACATCTTTGTTTTGTATGCCTATTTTGGTAATATTGCAACATCTTTACCTTTACATTTTGTCTCCTGCTGGGTATTTCATTTTGATTGGAGGGGTTTGTCTTCCTAGGGATTTTGGCAAGGATTTTGCCCATACCATTTTTCTGCCTAGCTTTTGCTTGGCACTGTGTAGCCAAGATTGTGCTGATGTACCATCATACCCTATACATACACGCTTTCTTACATCTTTTCATTGAAGTATTTTATATGAGCAATTGTGTACCTGATATGCATGTCAGATCACAGAAATTACACACTGTATAAATAAAGATGTTAATTTGGATATATTTTTAATCTGCAGTAAATACCAATTTTCAGCTTGTGCATTTGACCGAGATGTTACACATTGTATTATAATTCACTGATCAGCAGTACCATCTATACTTGCTTATAAGATAGGTCCAACTGCAAACTGCCTAGACCCACATCTGCCATCATGTAATGTGGTGGCAGATCTGGGTCTATGCAGTTTGTTAGGAGTAATCAGTAGAATGAACGCTATAGACCCTGATCTGCTGATGCATCATGTAACTGCAGATCAGGGTCTATATTGTTTGCAGTTGGATGCAACTTATGAGCAAGTATTATATGGTAAGTATAAGGCTGTATTTGACATCGTATTTCATTGAACAGAGTGCTACACACCACATGTATTTGACATCGTATTTCATTGAACTGAGTGCTACACACCACATGTATTTGACATCGTATTTCATTGAACTGAGTGCTACACACCACATGTATTTGACATCGTATTTCATTGAACTGAGTGCTACACACCACATGTATTTGACATCGTATTTCATTGAACTGAGTGCTACACACCACATGTATTTGACATCGTATTTCATTGAACTGAGTGCTACACACCACATGTTTTTGACATCGTATTTCATTGAACTGAGTGCTACACACCACATGTTTTCATGTGGTATCATTCCGATGTAATACAACACATATCCTCTTGGTCAAACATGCTATATCTGTTAGCATCTTGGTCATTTGTATATTTTTAAAAAAGCTACATTTGGGCTTGTACACTGATAGATTAACAGGTAGCAAGGATAATTACAGTACAAGTAAATCTTGGCTATTCAGAACTCACTTTTACATGCACTATGGCAGAATTGTTCTACAAAGTTGGAAAGTTATTACCTGCATTAAAATCAGTAGATATCAAAGATTGAATATATTGCATACATCAAACTTACCAGCTATGTACATTTCTAGAGTTTAAAAAAATTTTTTTTTTTTAGGAGATCACATTTATATTGCAAAATGATGTCATGTGATTGACAACAAGTGGGCATATAAGACACCTATTTGTTGTCTGGACAGGTAACAGTCATTCCATAACAGATCAAATTGAAGTTACTTAAGATTCTCTTTTTTAGTTCATCTTTTATTGTGCAGTGATTGAATGTGAAAATTATTTATGTTTTAAAGCAGACTTATAGGTGTAATTCAGGAATAAAGTACCCGGTACATGCATTTTAAAGAGGATGTTCAAAAGACATTTAAGGTGTCATAATATAAATATAGGATATAACAGTCACGTACAGGATATAGATTATAAATCAGGTTCACTATAAATGGTATTTTTGGCAAACAAGGATATAAAATAGGACATGTAATTTACTAAATTGCCAGATATATAAGAATTTTCAAGTTTTATCCTTTGAAAATTGATGAAAGTTCAAAATTCAAAGGTGCCTTGATTTTAAAATGTGGTGCATGTGATAAGCTGTTTATTTACCAGGACTCTTGACTTTTTCCCCACAAGTTAGTCACAAGATGACACTACTAAACATCCATAAATAAGAACCTCATTTATCAAAGCTGGATTTCACCAAATTATTGTCACACCTTTTTTTCTGCATCAGCTCAGTGTTGAAGTTTTTGTGCAAGCGCATAGCTCTGAAAAAAGGCTGAGACATAAGGTTTGTGGGGTGTGGGGGTTTTGTGGCACATCAACACATTGAAATTATTTAGAGACATACCATGGTAGCTGACTCGGGCTGATCTTGTGGTAGGATCTGAACCCATATTGTTTTGGTTTCTGAGTCCAAAAATGCTAACCACTGAGCCACCACGGCAAACTATATGCATGTCCCCTGAATAACAGATCTCATTCAAATTAATTCCCAGTTATTCAGATGTTTGTGATGTCCTCTGAGGAGTTGGAATAACTGACATTCCATTGTATTAATTACCATATTCTTGTAATATGTGTTCAGTATTTGCTTAGTAGAACAAATTTGCTCATCCGCAACAAACAAAAATTACAACATATACTTGCTTATAAGTCGAGTCCAACTGCCCACAACATAGACCCTAATCTACTGTTGCATAATGTGCCAGCAGATCAGGGTGTATGTTGTTTGTTCTACTGATTACTCCCAACAAACTGCATAGACCTCAATCTGCCAGTGCATTATGCGACAGCATATCTGGGTATGTGCAGTTTGCAGTTGGACCAGACTTGCATGTATAAGCGAGTATATAAGGTACACCTTGATATACAACTGTTGTGTCTCATATCACTACTCAGAATTTTCAGATGAAGAAATTTAATTTCATTGTTCCCCCCCACCCCACCCCCACCCCTCAAATGTTTCAATATACATTTATCCCATGTAATAAGAAGGCAACATACATTTTAATAGGACTCCTTACCTTTGTATTCTGAGGCCAACAGAATGCAACATATATATGTAGGTGAAATATTTCACTCACCTGTTACACCTTAATCAAGGTAATTAATCATACCAATATATGTCCAGGGGGAAGAAATGTACCTACATAGAATTCTTTCAGCCTTTGCTATGTAGGTTTCTCATGGTATGCAAAAAATTCCTCGCATTCCATCTCCAATCAGATGTGTCTACAGGCTTGTCTCTTCCATTGTAAGTCTTCCCTGTGTACAGTAAATGTGTATTGGGTCAACTACATATAGAAGGAAAAATATAGAAAGCAAAATTCTAGCTTCTTTTTAGAAGATTTTGCTAAACTACTAGTAGAGAGAAGGTAAATATATACAATAAATAAGGTGAAGGGCTTACAGGTTTGACATTTAGCAAAGTTCACAGTAAATCAAGAAATAATTTGTGGAGTTTATGTAATGCACATTTGATGTCTTGCTCAGTTGTTTTCTTTTGGCTATGTTTGATTGATGCCTTTTTCATTTCAGATGCATAACACCAGTCAGTGGAATGCTGAACCAGAAGGGGTGATGATACATGAAGTATAGAAGAGGCCTCTAATGGTATGATATTAAATTTTTCTGGGAAGGTCATTAGCTAAAAATTTGTGGCATCTTTCCTCTATAAATTGCTGAAACATAGTTTAGTCAGGGGAGCACTTACAATGCTCCCCAGGTGGCATTCTTACACCATGTTGGGGTCAGTTCCAACTTAGCACTTTAAATTTTATACAGTCGTGTTTATGTGTTTATGGCCCAATATTTGGTATTTCTGTAAGGATGCAACCTGATGAAGTATATCAGCAATACAAATTTAATTGAATGTGTTGTTATAGTTATCTCCCTTTGACAGATGGACACAAATGTGTCTGATTCTCTTCAAGTTCAGGACTATTTAGTGGTATGGGCACTGTCTTGTATACTGTAAGTGAGGACAAAAGACTATTTAGTGGTATGGGCACTGTCTTGTATACTGTAAGCGAGGACAAAAGACTATTTAGTGGTATGGGCACTGTCTTGTATACTGTAAACGAGGACAAAAGACTATTTAGTGGTATGGGCACTGTCTTGTATACTGTAAGCGAGGACAAAAGACTATTTAGTGGTATGGGCGCTGTCTTGTATACTGTAAGCGAGGACAAAAGACTATTTAGTGGTATGGGCGCTGTCTTGTATACTGTAAGCGAGGACAAAAGACTATTTAGTGGTATGGGCGCTGTCTTGTATACTGTAAGCGAGGACAAAAGACTATTTAGTGGTATGGGCGCTGTCTTGTATGCTGTAAGCAAGGACAAAAGTGAGACTCAGTCCAGGACTTTAGTGAGAATTACTTCCAGTCTTGGAAGTGAAGACCAATCTGGTCATGAAAATGAGGACCTGTGTAGTATATACATACTGATCAGCAAATGAGGATTTGTACATTTATGGAGACCGATTTTACAAGTGTTGAATTTCAGAGTAGTTATTTCTGTCCTTTATAGACATTATTCCCTCCATATTACCATAAATATCCATTGACATGTCTAAAAAAATAACCCACTTTTGAAAATCTATACCAAATGTTCATTTTTGAAAGTTCTTATCCAATAATTAGAAACAAGTTGTGATTTTGCTGTGATTATGGTCTGTGTATCAAAAACTCCCTTTCCTCTGTGAACAAGTAGCTACCATATATACTCGCGTATTATCCCAAACCACCTGATATGAAATGTATGAATATTGTGTATAACCAATACCAACTGCAAACAACATTGACCCTGATCTGCCGGCGCATAATGCGCCAGTAGATCAGGGTCCATGTTGTTTGCATTTGGACCCAGGTTATACATGCGTATATACGGTATTTAGTAAACAAGAAAGTTTGTCTTACTTCATTGATACTAACTCGTCTACATGTGTACAAAATGGTCCTTGTTTAAAACAGAGACCCAAATATTGATGGTCTGAAGGTGAGTTCTTTACCAGTTTTTGACGTTGATGTACTTAAGAAAGTGCCAGAAAGAAAAGCTGGTCAGAAACATGGTTTCCTGCCACTTACAGTAACATCACAGCTGCTAATCAGTTTGTATGAAATCATAAAAAACGAAACTAAAGAAATGTAATAAATTCTAAATTCTTTTTTTTTTTAGGTAACATTTTGAAAATACCAGGCTGCATTAAAGAAGAATGTTTCTTTCACAGGAAGTAAACAAAATGCTATGATTCCTAATTAGGGGTTTATGTTATTAATGTTAAATCAGTCACTAATTTAATTGTAAGATCTAAATTGCCGTATATACTTGGGTATAATCCGGGTCCAAATGCAAACAACATAGGCCCTGATCTGCTGGCGCATTATGCGATGGCAGATCTGGGTCTATGCAGTTTGAAGTTGGTATTGGCCTATATGCGAGTATATACGGTATATCACAAAAATTAAATGTATATCATCAAATGAGTATCTCTTGGAAGAGACAAACCTTTTTGTTTGGTAAATCAGCAAAATATTTTGGGATGACATTTAAAAAATATGTTTTCAACCATTTGCTTTCCAAATGCATTGCCACTGGAGCTTAGTTGGTAGAGTGTTGGACTCCTAATCCAAGGGTCGTGGGTTCAGTACACAGACAGGTCAACCCACATTGGCTGACTCGTTGTGTCTGGGGGAAAGGCACTTGGCTCCCAGTTCTTAGTGTGATATAACCAAAAATTGCTTTAAAAAATGCCATTAAAAAACAACTAACAACGACATTTCTCTTCTGCCTTCCAGTTATCTCTCGGGGTATGCCCAGCTAGTAATGATTAAAGTGCATATTGTGCTACCTTTGTCCATCCATACACTTAAGTTTAGTGTTTATTTCACTGTGCTGACAGGGTCATGAATACATTTGTAGTTTTATCCATCTATCTCTGTAGCTATCTGTGTGTCGATAGATTTATCTAAAGTTTCTCATGTACTACTTGCAGCTGAAGACAATCAGGAAATCATTTATTTTTTTAAAATGCGCTATTATAGTTCGTTCAGGTTGGCAGCAAGAATGATATCAATGTCTGTAGCTCAATGAGCATCTCTGAATGAAGCATAAATTACCAAATTAGTTTTGCATATGAATGATTTCAACGCCATTTTTACTGACATATAGAGCAACATCACTCATTGGATACAAGTTGAGAAGAGTGGTCTGTGTACATGTAATCTGCCATGTTGGTTCTGGAGATACAGAAGAGTCCATTTTTTATACAGGACTTAGTGACTATGGAAACCGTGCTACAGGTAAACAAACATCAACTTCTCATTAGACAAATCATATTATAAACCAACATTAAGTTTAAATTTAAAATAGTTTGAAGAAAACTAGATGATGCAGACAGTGTTTGTTTGCCTGTGGCACGTGATATGGTGGATTACATGTACACAGACCACTCTTTTTTACCATATATTGAATGAATGATGTTGCTCTGTATATCAGTGTTGAAATCATTCGTGCACAAAATGAATTCAGTATTTTTAGCTACATTTTGAGACGTTCCTGTGAAAGTTCACTGAGTTACGTATCTTAATATCATTCGCGATGCTGAACTGAAAAACTAATGTGACATCTGCAGCAACCGGTGTGTTGTTATGTTCTACATACATTGGCAGACAATCTAGAAGGATACAAATATCGGTGCCTATTTCACTATTTGAAATGTATGTATTAATGATAATTAAATAAAATACTTAAACCTAGCTGCAGCTTCAGTCTCATACAGTCAGAGATAGTTTGCCTCATTTGTGTACCAGCTTTTTACTGATAGGTAATAGTGCTTCTGTGGTGTTTTACATACTGTCATTTTAAGTATTATGAGATGTAAACATATGTAAGCTTGTGTGAACTCTTAAAATTGAATGGGGGACCTGGGTGGCCGAGTGGTCTAAGGCACTCGCCTTTACAGATCACTGACATCTCACCTCTGTCCGCATGGGTTCAAGTCTGCTCAGCCAACGTGGGTATGTGAGAAAGCTTGCCAGTTGCTTGCTTCCCATGGGTTGGTGGTTCTTCCCAGGGTTCTCCTGGGTTCTTCCTCCACCAAATATACTGGCTGCCATGTATAGCCTATCATGTGCTGAAAAACAGCGTTAAACTCGCAGAACCAAACCAAAACTTTACAATTGAATGATGTACTGAGGTACTAATATAACAACCTGCAGCAGGGGATGAGTATAACAGACAATTTACCGCATTATGTTTTCAGTACACTGTACATTATGTTGGATGTGATGTTATTAGAATCACAATTATAATATATACTCGCCCATAAGCCGATGCAAACTGCATAGCCCCTGATCTGCCGTCGCATAATGTGCCAGCAGATCTGGACCAGGCTTATATGCGAGTAGGTACGTCATAAATATTGGTACATTGTAGATTACTATGACCTAACAAGTAGCAAAAATTACAAAACAGCAGTGTTGTACCTTGGGTGAACTGTAAGGTGGACATTATATCTACTTCTATTCTCAATATATGGAGATTTGTTAAATTTAGGGGAACACTGGCAGTTTGGGGTGGGAGAATGTTCTGTGGGTTCGCTCAAGGTGCAAAACTAATAGTGTTATTTAGTAATGTATTATTGATACAATTACCGTATATACTCACAGATAAGCTGATACCAAATGCAAATGCTCCGGCAGATCTGGGTCTATGTAGTTTGTAGGGATTAATCAGTAGAACAAACAGCATAGACCCTGATCTGCTGGCGTATTATGTGACAGCAGATCAGGATCTATGTTGTTTGCATTTTGACTTTGCTTATACGTGAGTGTATACGGTATAAAATAATCTAAAAATTGTGTTTTATTTTAATATGAAATGTATGAATATGTATTGAATAGTATAAAATGCTACTTGCTGCAAGCAGCTTGCATTACATGCATTATAATGTCACAATATGTAAATTGTTTCATATCTTCCCTGTCAAATAAACATTCATGTAAGGTTCTCTGTGTATTAGGAGTCCAGTATCCAGAGTCCTTGATACAGATGGATCAAGTGGAATTGCTTAATAATTTTATAATCAGAAAATGTTATTTTGGTTCAGGGAACACATATTTGTCCAACTTGCTGTATGATGTTATTCATCAGCAATCCGAATATTTGCTGTTTTACAGATGCCCCTGAAAAGAATCGACATAAATTGGGTACTACAAGTTTTCCATAATATCAGTCATGTTTTTTTCTCATCTTCGAAGAAGCTTGCTTATTCTCAGGCAGCTAAAAAAACACGGCAATATTCCAATGTTTCAATTAGATGGATTTTTTAAAATTTTTTGACAGACTTACCTTACATGTACATGTGGGAAGCATCAATGTATTTCTCTAGTCAACTATGATTGTTGATTATTATAAAGAAATGTGAATTTTTTTCCATTGTTTCCAGTGTTGAAAGAGAACAGATTTTATATGCTATATATATTTATTGTATTTACATCTTAAATGAAGTTAATCTGCATTTGCCCATATTACTGACATTATATTTAAAACATGGAGTGAAGTTCTCTCACTCACTCGCTCATTTGCTTTCTCAGAAGTATGACGAGGTCAGAGAGTAAACCAGCATAATAATGCATCAGTAGTCCGATTAAAATTTAAATACAAATCAGGTACAACAGCGCAATTGTTCCAGTTGAGTTGCTTCTGTATGATTCATTCATACTGATGGTTGTGTATGTTACAATCATATGTAGGGTAATGAAGTCTGTACATGGATGACTCATTGTGGCTGATGATCCAGATAGATATACCATATGTACTCCTGTAAAACACACATCTAACTTGGATTAGTATTCACCCCCATCTGCTGGTACTTTATGCACTGACAGATTAAAGTTTCTGCTTTTTTCACCAAATTATGAATAAGAACAATTTGTCACCAAATTATAAAAAAGAACAAACAATTTTCAGCCTGATCTGTCCACACATTATACTATGACAGTGACGTGTCTGGGCTGTACACACAAGGGTGGCCTTTAAAATGAATATATACGGTATTTACAAACTTAAAAGGATAATGGTCACAAAGGCAGAAAATTAAGGATGCAGTTTTTGGTAATATGAAGAAAAACAGAAAAAAGAGTTATCCTTCTGAATCACTTCAAATTTGCATAATTATTAAATATTTCCTGCAGTTTTTTTAGATTTGTATACTTGTCAGTTATCATATGAACATGAAATTTATCAGTGAATTATAAAAACAGAAGATTTTGTCAAAATTTAGACATGGAAAAAGGAAGGAGTAATATTTTATGCTTATGCTTGCTACTGTAGATGTTACAAAGTGAAACCTGTTTTTTGGTTGGTTGATCCATTACAGACAGGTTTCACTGTAAATACACACCTCTAGATGTTGTAAAGTTAAACCTGTTTTAGCAGACACCTGTATAGAAGGCACCTTCATAAAAAGAACATAAATTAATGTTCACATTCAACCTTCAGTGAAGGGATGTCAATAAAGGACAAAACTTTTGTGATTGGTTGACCCTTTACAGATAGATTTCACTGTAAATACACTACTCCATCGTTACTCATGGCCCAGATAACTCGCATATCATCTTATAATGCAATAAGATCTTTGGATCCCTTTTCCTTTTTTCTTTTTCAGTGGGGCAGCAAAAATAAAGAAATGGATGATTATAAAATACCAGTAAGACTTTTGCAAAACTCCAGTCATATTGAACATCCAGTATTCACACATTTTAAATGCTAAAATATCCAATTATCTTTCAAATTTAATGGGAATAAAGAGAAATATATGAACAGATCAGCATATAGACATTTATACTGACACAAGACTGCTTTGTTTCACATCTAATGATGAGGGCATTGAGAACATTGTGAAATTAAAACAATAATAAAGACAGTTGTAATAGATATACTTATTCATTGGGCTAATAGGTTTTATGTTGACAACTGTTGAGGATTTAATGGTCCTTTAACTCAATGACACAAGCTAATTAATAGATTAGTTGTCTCCAGGCAATGACAATACATGAAAGGCACTGTCATCCCATCCATGTGCAGGGTCAGCCAATTTTATTTTTTGAAAATCACACACCATAGCCAACACCTTACTACTTAAGTTTTTATCCTTTGATTGTTGTATGGATTGCTCTTCAAAAGTTGAAGTGACTTAAAAGTTCTAATAAAATATGTATACTTTTGTCTTGTCTCTGTTTTTTGGGGGTGGGGGGGCAGGGGGTCGAGTGGTCTAAGGCGGCTCAGCTTTATAGATCACTGACATCTCACCTCCGTCTGCGTGGGTTCAAGTCTTAGCTTGGCCAACATGGGTATGTGAGAAAGTTTCCCAGTAGTTTCCCATGGGTCAGTGGTTCTTCCCTGGATTTTCCAGGGTTCTTCCTCCACCAAATATACTGGCCACAATGTATAGCCTATCATATGCTGAAAAATGATGTTAAACCCCATAAAACCAAACCAAACCAAACTTTTATTTTTTGGTCTATTTTTTTTTTTTCTTCCCCTGCATGATCTGGTTCTAGTGTTCCAAGTCCATACGACTGCCATGTGCCAACTGCGTTTATTAGCACAGACAACAAGGAGTTGTCAGTCACTGCTATATGCTATTGACAAAGAAGTGTTTGCTGACATTTAAAATTGCTATCTTGGGGGTATTAACCAGTGCAAATGTTTGGATGGGTTTGGCTCCTGTGGTTCACAAGTGTAGTTCTAGCTATGAAGCTTTAGTTTGTTTGTGTTTGTGTCTGATAATGTTAAGTTCCACCGGACGAATATTTGTGTAGGACAGTGGAGATTATAATTCTCATATGTAATCAAAAGTTGCTAGCACCCCCACCCCCACCCCATAAATGTTAACCAAAATTTTAGCCTCCCTCTCTATCTATCATCTTCGCTTATGCTGTGGTTGATATGTATGGACTCCGTTGCAGGCGAGTGATTGAGGGAGAGGTATATATAGAGTTTTTTGTACTTGTACATTCAATTGCAAAGTTGGATACTTTATAAAACTTTCATCTGCAAATTGTTATATAATGACTGTCACAACCATGCTACCGTATTATAAATAATACTGCAGATCCACTACGGTATTATAAATAATACTGCAGAAGGTGTGCATTAAAATTTTATGACTCACGAGTCCCCAGTCAGCAATGCCGACTCTCTAAATACATATAACAACTCAAGGTTGAATAGATAAAAATTTTATCAAATATACGAATCAATTCAATAATTTCATGGACATAAATCTTCAGTTCAGTATATCTTGATACAATAATTGGCCGGGTTAACCAAATGCCCTTTACACTTTAATTCATCATATGGAAGTTAATGTCCTATTGTGAGAGAGTCTCTGTTCAGTGAGTTGTCCCGAGTACTCATCTGTTCTAATATCTCTTCCTTCTTATTCTCTCGGTGTCGTCACTGCGTACACCCTGGGAATCTCTTGGCGCCGACTCTCACGGGCACCCTGGGAGCTTCCTGAAGAAATATAAGGGACATACACCCTTGTCTCCCTACTCTACCCTTCGAAATCTACTACTCTCTCATGGACCTTCCATCAGACTAATGAGCAAACAATTTTACCAGGCCCTATGCACATATAAATTTCCACTTATCTTATACATGCCTTACGCTCTACGCACCAATAGTATTACTCAATGAATTTTTGTAACACACGCACACATCATCTAAATGTTGATATGTTCTGACATGGCAATCTACCCATCGTTAATAAGTAATCATTCCTATTGCATGTGTCCTAAGAATTACAGAATTATACATATAAATACATATGCACATAAATCCAACTCAGTCTAATTTCGCATAGTTCTCAATCTACATCATGATAAATGTAAGTACATGTCATAATTCAATTCTCTAATAAATTCAACAATACGTTATGATTCAATATTCTAATAAATTCAACTATACGTTATGATTAAATATTCTAATAAATTCAACTATCTACTCAAATCAAGCACAAAGACTCAGCCAAGATACCGTCTTACCTTTTAGAAGTTTGTTTTACCCAGTTCAAATTCCCTTCTTTTTACGAGTTAAGTCTCGGAGTTGCTTGTAACTAGAATTCCCTCCTCAACATAAGCTTCCGCTCTACTTCAGACAATACGTCTCTCCCCCTCGAGAAGTAGCCATGCACTAATGTTTCTCTGTGCGTTTACGAATAAGAATGACGCATTCTCCCGCATAAAGCGTTAGCCCTTCTCACCAGTAGATTTAGATTCTTTCATCCCTAATTGGTCGCCAGGTTTCTTCACACCTTCATGGCACGCCACGGAGTATCCGGCCCGAATATGCCCTTCGGCAATAGCCCCACTACACAAGGATTAAATACCTTTCAAGCCAATTCGGAGATACAAAATCACGTAACTCCTAAGTAAGACGTCCGGCCCACATGCTATGATTTCCGCAGAATTCTTCCCTTCAGTTCGTTACAATGACATTGATAGCACACTTTCAAGAATCTTACTCCTGAAAAACAAAAATAGATTCTAAAAGAAAATAATCGTGTATTTTTAGTAAAATGGTAGACTAATTCAAATAAGTTTATTGGTCCAAAAATGAATTGCCAAAAACGGAGCTGGAAGAAATCAAACTTTATATGTGACCTTTAAGATCACTAGTAAAAACTTTTTTTTCAAATTAATATATGCCACAGATGAAAGGGCACTCTTGCCAGAAATTGGTATTCATGGCTCAAATTTAAAAAAAAAATAAAAAAAAAACACAGCTAAAATAATTTGATTTATGTATCAATGGACCTATGAAACTTTTCCTTTATATACAGGTAGTCCATACATATTGGTGGAATTCATTCATTCGTTAGTAAATAAATAATAAATAGCAATACAGAATTGAAAAAAAATTAGCAGAATTTTTTTAATATTTTTACAGTTAGGTTAAATAAATATTGCTGATACTTACTACATCATCAGCCTTTAGTAAATTTATATGAAGATCCATCACGAATAAGACAGGTATTCTAATTATAAATGAATGTCATCAATAACATTTCATGACTTAGAATTGACCAATTCTGGACAGGTGATGATTTAAAGTCTCAGGTATGGTGGTCACATTCCTCACAATCTATCTTGTATATAAAGGGAGCATCTCAGAAATATGGATTTACTTCAGAGCTGGACTCTAAATGAGAAACTACAGATGCAATTAGTTTGTATAAGGGTACAAACACTGGAGATCATTGAGATTTACAGGTAGGTCCAATTTATTGAGAGTTGGTCATAAATGTTGTAAAAGTTTGTACAATTTATGTTTTGTTAGTAGGATAATTCAGAAAACTTTTTAAATTTTCATTATTTACACTTTATTCAATTAAATCATGGTGATGGTATGAGGCTTTATTTTATAAAAAGAAAGTCAAAACAAGTAGGTTCAATTGTTACTGATAGTGCAGGTAAAGGTAACAAAGGTTTGTACATTTTTATTTTGGTTCAGAAAAAAAGGAAATTATTTAATATGTCCATCCTGAAATTTGATTCATTAAAAGAATTTTATTCATTTATTTTTTTTTTGTGGCTTTTTTTTTTTTCTTAAAAAAGAGATTTAAATATTATAACAGTCTATTTAAATTTTGGAAGTGGAACATGTTTTTGGTCACGTACTGTAATTATACTATTGTCATTAATTGTTTTAATTTATTATGCATACTGTTGCACAATCTAGTAAACAGTAATATCCTCTATTTTTTATGCATGTGACACACTAATTAATAACACTCCTGAGGTGTAATAAACAACTGAAAATTATAATTTCCAATTTTTTATGTGCCAAAGTTCAGTGTCTAATCTACATGAATTTTACATAAATCTTGATTTAGACCGATGCAGACCCCTTAGTTGTCTCTGTGGCAGTACAACATGGTAACCAGCTGTCATTTATGTAATCAAAAGTAATGTACATTTCCTATCTTTGATGATTAGTCCTTAGGAGAAGAATCCAACATGTGCTAATTTCAGGTGTAGCTGTGCTTTGATTGACAAATGAAACAGATCTCTAAGCCACCTGACTGGCATCAGTACCTATTATTTACTGTGTTATAAGAGAAGTTTATTGCTTCATTGATCAGAACTGTCTTTTATATCGAAGTGTTCTATAACTCCAATACATTCACACAATCATAACTTTTCTATTGTGTGACCATTTGGCTGTATATGATGTTTGTTTGATGTATATATCGTATATACTCGCATATAAGTTGATACCAACTGCAAACTGCATAGACCCAGGTCTGCCATTGCATAATGCACTGGCAGATCTGGGTCTATGCAGTTTGTAAGGACTAATCAATAGAACAAACAATAAAGACCCTGATCTGCCGGTGCATTATGCAATGGCAGATGAGGGTCTATGTTGTTTTGCATTTGGACCCGGGATATACGTGAGTATATATGGTATTACTAGTTATATTATTGATCTATTTCCGTTCCTTTCCATCTTGAAAACTTGGCATATAAAACCTATTGAATTGGATCTACAATGGAACCTGGCTTATGAGGTCACCTGTCTGATCCTCCAAATAGTGATCTCAGAAGCCAATTGATTCTTTGATAGATATTTTTTGAGCTTCTAAAGTATCAAATTATGAACCAGATTTTGTGGTCTCATAAAACAGGTGGTCTCTCAAATGAGACAGTCTTTACAACAGATTAAACTGTATTTCGATATTGAAGACTTGATGCTTGTGCATAGTTTCGTACCCTTTATTTTAATTTTACTATATACAGTGGTTGGTATCTTGCACATTGTATACAGTATAAATGTACCAACATTTATTTTTACCTTCGCTAATATCCACGTCGCATCCATGCACCTTACAGCGTGTATTAGGTTGTCATTGTTCATAAAATAGCATTTATTTAACATTGCACTCACCGTTAGCAACTTTATTTTACCAAATTAAAAAAGTTTGCGCAGACGGAAAAAGGTTTTGTTTAAAATTTGTAAGGTATAAAGGGATTAAATAATCCTCAGCTAGATAGTAACCGTGCCAGGTAAATACTTTCGAAGTCCGGAGGTGGTGTATGATTCATAATGGGCCAGAGCCAGACTATAGTACATTGTTTTGGTAACATTGTTTAGAATAAATGCAAAGTTTATATTTCATAGGCAAATCTGTTCAACAAAGACTTGACAAGTAAATAATCTGTTTTCAACCAGGATGCTGCAGAAAAAAAGAAAAGAAGAAAAAAAACCTTATTTTATTGTCATTTTGATTTTGGCAAGACAATTTTCAGATTTTTGGTCAACAGCATTTAGTCGTTGGAAAAATATATTTCGTGATTGATAAAAAAAAATTGTTGAGAGATGTCATGCCAGAATTGCCTGATGTTCTAAGTAGTGAAAAGTGGTATAAAACAGACATGGGTCTGCCAGGCATTGGGGAAGTTCAGAATACCAGCTTTGAAGATGTTGAATTTTCAAACTTATGACTGGGCCACTCAATTAATCTTACAAAGTGTACAAATATACCTATCAAGTTTTTTCTGTAAGTACTATGTAAATCAATTGCACACCTGAAAATACAGGAAATACAAGTGTGTTTGGTCTCGGTAAATAGTGGTTTGGATTTAGGATGGCAGATATGAACTACATGTAGCACAGTCTATTTATCTACAGTGAAACCTGCTTTAACACGTACCTTCATATCATTGACACCTACTCAGCAAGGACAAAGTGTACAGATCCCCCTTTTTAAATTTCATGTCATTCTTACCTCATTATAAAGGACACCTACATATAAAGGACAGATTGTTGTCTCTTAAGTGTCCTCCATAGACTGCTGTCTATCTCTATCTATCTATCTATCTATCTATCTATCTATCTATCTGTCTGTCTGTCTGTCTGTCATTAGGTAGATGGATTGATGGATAGGTACACTACATCAATGAGAAGTACCATATATACTCACATATAATCCCATACCAACTGCAAACTGCATAGACCCAGATCTGCTGTCGCATAATGTGCCGGCAGATCTGGGTCTATGCAGTTTGTAATGACTAATCAGTAGAACAAACAACATAGACCCTGATCTGCGGGCGCATTATGCGACTGGCAGATCAGGGTCTATGTTGTTTGCATTTTTACCCGACTTATACACGAGTACATACGATAGCTACTTTCCATCACTATCTTCATCATGTTTTCTTCCATTTTATCTTACCTGCATTGAATGTTGCAAAAGGAAAGACATACCAGTCACAGTGACTATCCATCGATCCATCCATTCATCTATCCACACATGCATACATACAGACATACATACAGTCAGACATACATACATACATACATACATACATACATGCATGCATGCATGCATACATACATACATATACATACATGCATATATATATACATACATACATACATACATACATACTGCTCTAAAGACTATTTCTGGTCCAGTTTTGATAAAACATTGTAAATAGGCATAGCATCATCAAAATATTGGATGAGTACAAATATGAAAAAGATCAATACATATTAATGAGGTGATTTGCATCTGATTGGCTGAGTTTGTCAATACTTGAGTAACTCTATTTCTGATCATATTTTGATCAAACTTGGTAAATAGGCTATATATTAAAGATATATGTTTTATTATGAGCAAGATCTACACATAATAATGAGGTGATGTTGAATATGATTGGCAGAGCTTCTTAACACTTGTTGAATAGTCTTGAATAATCAAGATGTTGCATGAGCTTGATTATCAGCAAGATCTGTGCATATTAATGAGATAGCTTGCATCTTATTGGCTGAGCTAGTTACCTCTGTAGATTTATTTCCCATCCAGTTTCTATCAGACTTGGTAAAGGGGTTTATATCATCAAGATCATGGATGACTTCAATTATGAGCAAGAATCTGTGCATGTTAATTATGCTATTTTTAAAAATAATTTTTTGGTCAGGATGTAGTAAAAATACATCAAATCAACATGATATCAAGTTTGGGCCTTGGTTTACATAGGTTGTGTTCTTACATTACTACAAAAACTTGCTTAGTGGAATGGTCAACTGTCAATGTTACATAAGCCAGGTAAGCGATGTCAGGCCCACTTGGACCTCATGTTTAGGCCACCTAACCATAAGGTAAGGTCATGTGAGCTTATGGTATGCCCCTGCATCCATTGTGTGTCTGTCAGCAATTGCATGTTACCACTCTGGAGACCATATTTCTAATCCAATTTTAATCAAACTTGAATTATGGACTTGTATCATCAAGATCTCAGAAGACTTTGATAATGAGTGAGATCCATGCATATTAATGAGGTGACCATGCATTTGCTTGACTGAGTTTGTTACCTCTCTGGAAGTCATACATTTGATCTGAGTTTGATCAAAATTGGAATACAGGCTTATATCATCAAGATCTCAGCTGAGTTCAGTAATGAATGAGATCAATGCATACTAATGAGGTGAACTTGCATCTTATTGGCTGAGCTTGTTACCACTCTAAAGACCATATTTCTGACCTGATTTTGATAAAACTTGGAACATGAGCTTGTATCATCATCTGTGATGAGTTCAATATTGAGCTAAAAGTTAATGGATTTTATTAAATATATCTTTTGAGCATAGGTACAGATTGCACAAGGCTTTCAAGAATTTCACTTTCTGAGTTACTTTTTAAAATTTAAATAGGTGGTGTTCTTTATTAGATTTTTTTTTAGTACAAAATGTTCCTTTGCCATAAACTGGTATCATTATGATAGTTATTTTTAGGAGTTTAATAAGTAAAATTACTCACATATTTTGAAAACCTTGAGTATTTTTTTTGTGCCTATGTATCCAGGAGCTGTATAGTGCAATATTAGTTTATAATAACTAATTTGTTTAAATAGAAATTTGCAGTTACAACTCTCCCTCATTGTAATGCAGTAGTCGGGGTCCATAACCACTGACTGCGTTATGTACTGAACCGTGTTAAATTGAGAACTGCCATATGTATGCAACAACAATATATTGAGAATAGCGTAATATACAGAACCATGGTATAGCAGGCACTATCAAAATGTTTTAAATAATGGTGTTTTGAAAAGGAAATGAAGATATAAGACTAAGTTTCGCCTTGTTTTCTTGCAACCCATATTGTTATACATTGATGTGATTTTTGTCATGGGGTCCATAGTAGTACCACGTTATATCTGGAATTGCATTATAACAAGGTGCATTATAATGGGGGAGAGCTGTATCAAGGTTATATTTACAAATTACATTACTTGTAATTTTCATGGGTTAGTACTAAATTTTGGAAGTTATATAAGTAATCAATATTCTCCAGAATTTTATTTTATTTCAAAATGAGAAATTCAAATATATTTTCTGTCATAAAGAAAAGAAATCTGGAGAAGTAGAATCTTAAATTAAGGGTAAACTTGCTTGTAATTTTTCTAACTTAATGTGATATCTGCAACAGGTTCCTTAAAGGTGTTTGTAAATAAGTGCTAATGCATGGATGTGTAAGGCACTCTGTTTTAGATGATTATTTCTTTTTCTTTCCAGAAAGTGAAGGAGTTTTATCTTTTAGCTTAAAAAAGAAAAAAAATGAAGTATCATGTGTGTTCAAGAGATTTAAAGTGTACCAAAGTTTTCATTAATTCAATGGCCCTGAAAAATCTGGCATTTTGAAGATTAATTGGAGAAAAAAACAACAAGTAGATTGAAGTATCCTTGATTTTGTAATGTAAGATAAATGTTCAAAAAGACTTAATGACTTTCATAAGTTTTGCTGATTTTGTTATTTGCGTGCTGGGTTAGACATGGTTTGACACAAGGCCCTTCCTCTCTTTCTACCTGAATAAATTTGATACTTGAATAGAAATGGCTAGAAGAGTAGAAATGCATTGAGATTAAAGAAACATGTTGTGTTATTGACAGTTACGAAAATGAATAGATTGGGTACTTGAACATCCTGTTTCGTGTATTGACTAATCCATCCTAAAATAAAATTGTGGAAATTTAATACGAGCACTTCACTTCTTAAGCCAGATAAGTTCTTAGATAGGTATATCCCCTATTCAAACAAGTATGTTTAAACTTTCATGACATATATATTGCATGAACACTCATAAAAGTCCATTCAGATTTAGTGCAAAGAAGATTAGTAAATGGATATAAGTATGTATGGCGCACAATGCCTGTCATAGTTCATTCATTTTTTGGGAAGAAAAAAAGAATATAGATTTTGATTTTACATTTTCATTTTGAGTTTAATTACCTGTGATGTCTTGGCATATCATTTTCAATATTTTCTGGCTAAATGGAGATAACTGAAATGCTTCCAGGATTAAAACATTTGATATACAATACTTGCACAATAGTTAATTAGATGCTGTACCTTGAATTCTATAGAATACCTATAGAGCTGTTACAGTTTCGTTGTTGTGATCAGTTCATAATTTCATATTTTCTTCATATACCATTAACTATCTCAATCTAAAAGTATCACTAACTATCAAGAACTTTTATCTGATGGAAAGCATGTTATTAAAACTTAACAAGGGATTTTAATCATTGTAATCATGCACTGTGAATTTTTATGACGGCAACTGTATGGATTCAACTACAGGTTCTAATAATTTGTATTAGGTACTGCAGACTAGGAACTACAAGTTACATAAAACTTGCATTAGGTACTACAGATTAGTAGGTACCAGTTTAAATAACTTATATTAAGTACTACAGTTACATCAATTCCAGCAAAAGGTCTAATAATTCACATTAGGTACCATAGTGTGGGAACTACAAATTCTAATAACTTATATTAGGTATTATATATTAGGAGCTACAGGTTCTAATAGCTTATATTAGATATTATATATTAGGAGCTACATATTCTAATAACTTATATTAGGTATTATATATTAGGAGCTACATATTCTAATAGCTTATATTAGGTATTATATATTAGGAGCTACATATTCTAATAACTTATATTAGGTATTATATATTAGGAGCTACATATTCTAATAGCTTATATTAGGTACTACAGATTAAGAACACTGTTCTAATAACTTGTATTAGGTATTACATATTAGGAGCTACATATTCTAATAGCTTATATTAGGTATTATATATTAGGAGCTACAGGTTCTAATAGCTTATATTAGGTATTATATATTAGGAGCTACATATTCTAATAACTTATATTAGGTATTATATATTAGGAGATACATATTCTAATAGCTTATATTAGGTATTATATATTAGGAGCTACATATTCTAATAACTTATATTAGGTATTATATATTAGGAGCTACATATTCTAATAGCTTATATTAGGTACTACGGATTAAGAACACTGTTCTAATAACTTGTATTAGGTATTACATATTAGGAGCTACATATTCTAATAGCTTATATTAGGTACTACAGATTAATAACTACCAGTTCTGATAACTAATATTAGGTACTGCATTTACATGGATTCTACTAAGAACAGTGAGTTCTAATAATTTACATTAGGTACTACATAATGGATCAGACTGGCAATAGGTTTGTCTCTGAGGTGTAGGATACCTTAGGACCTGACCTGGAAATCATGAAACTTGGAGCTCATCTGAGATTGAGTTTCCACTATCAGCCAATCAGAAGCAATCTTTTGAATGTAATGTCATCTGTGATTGGTTGAAACAAAAATCTCAAGCTTACACTTGAGCTAAAGTGTTTTATGATTTCCAGGCATAGAAAAAACTTGTGACCTTTGATAGCCCTTATATGTGCCATTAAAACCTAACCAGGAATTTTTACAAATGTAATTTCAAGTTGTGTTGTCTTTGAATGATAGGACTGCAATTAGATGTTCACAATTAATTTTGCAAAATTAAGGTTAATGAAAGAACATTGGTTATATCATTTTTTTGTTTATATGTTTTAACTGTTTATTTTATGATGTTTCTACAACAAATTCTAATAACTTCTTAATTAATGCAGAATCAAAATAATGATGTCCTGTTAATGTGATATCATCACTTGGTGTATTAGTCTTCAGCCTGATATGACCTTTATGCTTTTCACGGGTCGTGTTTACCAGTACTGGTACTAGAGATCCGACTTGCGACCACAGATGTTCATTGTGAGAGTGTTAATCTGTACTATCCATGTGATAAAACATTCACAGATACATTGGGTTCAAATCAGACATCAAAAAGTGAAGAGAGTGAAGCCGAATTTTTTTAAAGTGAACAGGTTTGGTTTGGCACAGCAAGACTTCTAAGTTATGATATCATTCCAAACAAGTAAAGTGAAGAGAGTGGAGCAGAAAACAGAAAAAGGACCTAGAATATTCATCATAGGGAAGTTGGTTAAGTCTTTGAAAAACTGTACAAAGATCCTTTTAAAATAGGCATAAAATTCCATCATTCTAAAGGGATAAGATCCCATTTTCTAAACTCATGATAAAGTAATTACCCATGTATAGCTTACTTTCAGCTGCAAATGTTGTTGACATTGATCTGCTAGCAGATCAGGGTCTATTTTGTATACTTGAAATAGTGGAAAAAACAGTGTCGACTCAATTCTACCAGTGCATTTGGTGATGGTAGTTTTGGTCTGTGATGTTCCCAGTTAGACAATGTTACCATTCTACATCATGGGCATTTGGATTGCTTTGGGCTTTTCCACATTAGCAAATCTCAGTCCCACTATAGCTCACAGCCAGTTTAAAATATTTGTTGAAGTGTTTGAAAACATCAGAGCCGCTTACACAAGAAAATCAGCTAAGGTAAGTAGTGTTTTTGGTGCGCTACATTGTTTTTGCAAAACATTGTTTATAGCAAAATTAGCGGCAAAAATGCAGATCAAATTAAGCATGTTTTTCAAGATGGCAGCATCCAATTCAAAGATTTTGTCCATAATTTTGCTATAAGCAATGTTTCACAAAAATGATGTAGTACACCAAAAACACTGAAGTAGTATACATTTATCTTGGCTCATTTTCTTGTCTGAGTGGCTCTGATTTCCTTAAACACTTTGACCAACTGTTGCATTTGGCTGTCACATAAAGCCACTTCCAAAATATCAAGTATTTTGCACGAGATGAGATTCTCAGATGTGCATTATACACAAACAAATAGGAGGTCTGTGCCAGTTGCCATACCAAACCAGTTATCCCATGATCATAACTTATTCTTGATTCTATGTAGTATTTCTGTTAGTTGTAGAAACAAAATAAACCTTATGCTATATGTTACATGTTTCCTCTACCAGTTCAAAATACAGAGCACATAGTCAAGAATAAGTAAGGATCATACAGTAACAAGCACATAGTCAAGAATAAGTAACGATCATACAGTAACCAGTTCCATGAGGCAACTAGTGCAGACAGTCTCTTTAGTATGCAACTTGTATGGAGTGGGGACATGGGACAGAATGATACATACATATATATATATATATATATTGACAAATATACAAAATGCTCGTACTCGTACAGTTATCATTGAAAAGACAAGATATTGGAAAAGTATCTTTAGCCTAAAGATATTTTTTGGAAAAGTTAAAAGCTACTGTCTAGAATCATTTAACTTATTCATTTTTCCACATTGATTTTCGGGGTTTCCTAATTTCAAATTCTTCTTTAAAATTTTTCTGTTGAACATTTTATTGCTTTATGGTTTTCATTTAGATTATCAAAAGTAACAAAAAGTTTTCATGGAACAGGCTTGATTTTGAGTCATTTCAGGCTTGTTCATCGCAATCCGCTCAATTTAGAATCATATACCTAGGCTAGTAAATTTAAGACTTATTGTGCCATACTCAAAACTTAAAATTTGAAAGGTTTTATTTTAAACCAAACATTTCATTTGTTCATTTCAGGGGCAAAGTGAAAGTGGCATTGTTTGTTAGTAGCTGAAGTCAACAGTCTGGTGAGTAGCGGAATTGTGCATTCATTTTTTGGTTTGGAGGGATTATCCAGCACAAGTCAATGGCATGCTGTCTACTCTCTGTTACTAAGAATAGTTTGTATTTCTAATAATAGGTAGTTTTCTATATTTCAATCTATTAACCTTTTGGCCATGAAAAGTGCATCTGGCTGCGTAAAGGGATATGACTCACATTTTAATCCTAAGAGGAAATGATTAGACTCAGGGTGATTAACTCCCTTGATACAGTTTGGCAACTTCTTTGTAGTACTTCAGATAAAAATATTTCAATAGAAAATGCTCATGAAGGGTAATTGCTTAACTATTTTCTATCAAAATGTTTTATAAATTTTGTTTAATCAGTTCTCTGTTAGAAATCAAGAGAAAAAAGACTTAAAATATAGCAAAATTCAGATTACCGTATTTTGGTGTGTATAAATAACATGCACTGATGTATGATGTGCACCCCAATTTTCAACACCAAATGAGGGGAAAAAACTTAGTTCTGCTATATAATGCACATGTGATATAATACATTTTAAAATCTTGATAATTTTCACTCCTTTTTCATAATGTGACAGTCAGCCATTTTGGATAGTGGATGAAAAAGTGGCAACATTGAAAGTATATCCTTTCGATTTTATGGATGGCCCTTTAAAGGGCCGTTTTAAGGTTCGCCTTGTTGATGGAGTTTAGTCTATTGCATCAAATCCTTCAAATTTCTCTTCGTCATCATCACTCTCAAAAAGTTGCTGTATGTCCTCGTCTGTCATCATTCCTGGCATTGCTGCATAATAGCTGTCATCTTCATCTTCGTCCTCGCTCTCTGGGTGGTGTTCATGCTTAGCATTGTCCTCCAACAAGACGTTGTCCTTTGTGCCATCCATTCTCTTTGAGATGCAGCACTTTTTGAAGACATGGATGATGATGCTTGGATCTAGCTCGGCCCATGCATCTGCTACCCATTGGCAGGCATCAGTCAGCTCGGGTTTCCTCATGTTTCCATATGGTGTAAATGTGTGTTGGTCACTAGCATATCACTCATTCCATTTCCTTCTGAGCATGGTTTTCATGGACTTGTTGATGCTGACATCTAAGGACTGGAGCATCGATGTCATTCCACCGGGAATTATGCTCAGAGTGGTCCAGTATTCAGTCTTTAGTAGGTTCTTGACATGGTCTGACTTGTGGCATCTGAGGGCATCCAGAACAAATGAGCTTTTTCTGGTGTAACTGCCTGGCTGTTTTCCCCATACATTATTTATCCAGTCCTTCATGCCCTAACCCTCTATACAATCCTGTTTACTGTATCATATTGCCCTAACCCTCCATACCATCAGTATTCTGAATACTTTGATTCACTTAGAAATTAAAACATACTGTATCATATTGCCCTAACCCTCCATACCATCAGTATTCTGAATACTTTGATTCACTTAGAAATTAAAACATGTCCCTGCATTCTTATGTTTGCAGTTAAAGGAAGGATTTTAGCTGGACATGAATGTGTAACTTACAGCCAAATAAGTAATTCTTTCAATCCATTGGCACAACAACAACAAAACAGCAGAGACGTAAATGATTTGCCTTTCTTTCAAAACACCTGTTGACTTTTCTAAAGTTGCTGATCAGAGGGTTTGATGAATGATAAATCAAATCTGACCTTTACCCTGCCTTATCTTAAGTTTTTGTTGCAGTAACTGTAGCAATTTAAATGTGAAAATTACTGAAGAAGCACTAACATTATGTAATCTATTGCTCAAACAGGAATTAACTTGAATCATGACTTCACTGATGAAATCATTTCCAAGATTAGATCAAAGTTGATATCCTTCATGTCAGCGGAAGCACAGTTCAATGATCTGGGTGGGAGCAAGAATAGATTAACCATTCTAAAATAGGTTTACCATTCTAAAATTACCAAACAGGAACCAAGGTGACTGTGTTTGTCAAACAATGAAATGAAAGTAGAACGATATTATGTTTTTCATCAGTGTTCACTTACGAAATATAATAAGACCTTTCCATGATGCAGTGTAACCTGCCTTAGCAGCCTCAAAGTAAAGGACACAGATTCAAATAGGGCAACATTTATGAACTCCTTTCCTAGTGGTTAGATGATTAATGAATATATTAAAAGATTGGTCAAAAAAACCCAACAACCAAAAATTTTGATTATAATTTTTCAATAATCAATAGTTTTAAAAGATTAAACTTTTCTTCTTGGGGTTATACACCTTTAATTCTAATGTTTTCACTCCATTGCAACCCAGTATGTTTCTTAGCTCCATGGTAGACAATTTCAGACACATACACTTACTGATCACTGATCATGAGTATCAGCCAATTTAAGATTTTTTAAGGTAACCTAGTGGCAAGGATAATTATGGTAACTGAGTTCAGGGACACAAAGGAATGTTTCCCAAGTATCTAAAAATGACATGATATACAAGAGAGTTCACTAATTTCAACATCAGAAAGTTCATACATGTCCTGAACAGTTTCTGAATTAAGGCAAATAAATGCTGAAGTTGCATTTTTCAAAGGAGGGGCTATGATGTTTTTGTTTGACCTGTATCAGTTTTTCCATAACTTATCTTTTCCCCAGAAATATGTGCAGACTTCTGAAACCATTTATATGTTCTTTTTAAATAAAAACATAAGACCATTATAAACTTAGCAGAAGGTGAGGAGCCAGGTCCTCATATTTAAATGACCATGCATAAGGTGTTATAATAAGTGAAGAACTAAAGCAAATTGAAGTTTATTAAATAGCAGTTTCAAAAATAAAATTTTCTAATAATAATGGGATCCATTACCATACCTGTGTTACATCAGAGATAGCATTGTATTGAGGTTTCTCATATTAGGGGAACACTGTACTAATATATATTGTACTTGGACATATATCTGTTGTAAAGGATGAAACAATATAAAGCAAACTGTGTAGGAGTGGGTAGGAAATATTCATGTCGTGTGCTCTGAGGTAATACCTATTTTCATAAATGAGTCACCTAACTCAAGTGTAAGTTATCATTTCTCAAGATGACCTTCATATCCTAGGTTGGAAGTATAAGAAGTACTTGTTTAAGTTGTATTTTAGCGGTATATCCTAATGTGAAAGACCCTAGTTGATTGATCACTAGAGTTGATTCATTTGTTAGCTATCATTTTCTGTAAATTTTAATTTTTTTAATGCCTCCCCATGAATGTGGTAGGGGAATATACACAGGGAAAAGCCTGCTAATTAGCAAAAATGGTTCATGAATTTTAGAATGTTAATAATGACGATCTTATTCTGTGAATGAACTTGTCAATTGTTCATGAATGTCATTTTGGGTAAAAACACATGGCAGGTCATATAATTGGTTGATTTGGATAAATTGTAAGGTACTTTTGTACACTTTCTTCTCTCAGTTCTTTAACTTAATTACTTCACTTGTAACCGGTATCAACAACAGTACATTATTCTTATTTATCTCTTTGAAATTTGGTTGCAAACTGGACCATCTTGCCAATATATGCTGCCCAGAGAAATTTTAAATTGTTTTGTCATTAATGTAGCTAACAGTAATTTTACTCATGAATGATGCCTGTAAATGATTTTGAAATAACTAAAAACTGGTAAATGGCTTGTATTATTTTTAACAGAGACAGAATTATAAAATTATGGGGGAAAAAGTTGGCAAGAAAGAAATACTCTTGAAAAAGAAATCCACATTATTTAGGAAAATCCTGTTAACATATGGAATAGTGTAGAAAATGGCAATAAAGCACCCCTAAGTTGCAGTCAAAATTGAAAAAATACATTCGAGGATATTCATGTCCATACTGCTAGAATACTTTTTGGCTCGCTTCTATGAAGTAGAGAACTATTCTACAACCCCCAGCATCGGCATACACACATACAAAACCATATACAGATGTACAACCTCACTGCATCTCAAACATTCTTCCTTCCTAGACAACAGTTTGGACTGGGTTTCATAGCACCTACCTCTTGGGGAGGGAACCAAGGGAGATAACATTGTACATACATGTTCATTAGTTGTACATTCTTGGTTAAGTTTTTGCATTTAGCTGATGTTTTCTGCACCCTGTGTACATGCTGTTATGCCTAGAGTAATGAAACTTGGTGTGTACATGCATCTTAATGAGAACTACACCCACATCACAAGAGTAGGTCACTGACCCATATTTCATGCTATGTTTTATGTTTCAAGTTTGTTTCTCTAGCTCTGTTCATGCTAGAATCGTCAAGCTAGAATATTGTATGCATATCTGTTAGTACCACACTCTTACAACAAAAGGAGATCACTGTGACCTACATTCATATTTTACTCGCTTAGGTCAAGTCTTTGTATTAGCTCATGACCACATGGGTCTTTTGCATCCTGTGTACACACTGTTATACCTGGACTCATGAAACTTGGTGAGAGGATGCATCATGACGAGTACTACACTCTCATCACAAAAGTTGGTTACTGATCCATAATTTATGCTTCACTGACTTTGTTTAAATTTTGTGTTTCAACTCGTCATGCTAGAATCATTAAACTAGATAATTTTTTACATCTGTACTAGTACCACACCCATACATAATAGGTCACTGTGACACTGTCCTACATTTCAGATTTTTAATGGCTTAGATTAGTTTTTTTTGTTTAGCTCGTGACCATATAGGTTTTGTGCATGCTATGTACATACTATTCTTTTTAGAATCCTTAAAGCTTGGTGAGGAGATTCTTCTGGATGAGCATTACTCCATCATTGCTAAAAGGGATTATTATGATCCATATTTTATGCTTCACTGACTTTAAATTTTTTTAAAATTTTAAATCAAATTTTTTGTTTGATGTTCATTTACCAGGTACTGTTCATGCTAGAACAATGAGAGTGATGATGATATGCATCAGTTAGTACTACATCTTTACAACAAAAGAAGCTTATTGTTATCTATATTTCACCCTCTACAGGTCTTGGTTAAAAATATGGATTTAGCTCATGACCACACAAGTTTTTGGCAAGGTATATGCATACTCTTCTTCAGAGAATCATGAAACTTGGTGAGTGGATGCATCTTGATAAGTACTACAAGTCTAATTGCAAAAAGATGTCTCTGACCTATATTTCGTGCTTCAGTGACTTTGTTGAAATGTAAAGGTCAATGATTGACTGTTGTTAATGTTATAATCATGAAACTTGGTGAGTGGATGCATCTTGATAAGTACTACAAGTCTAATTGCAAAAAGATGTCTCTGACCTATATTTCGTGCTTCAGTGACTTTGTTGAAATGTAAAGGTCAATGATTGACTGTTGTTAATGTTATAATCATGAAACTTGGTGAGTGGATGCATCTTGATAAGTACTACAAGTCTAATTGCAAAAAGATGTCTCTGACCTATATTTCGTGCTTCAGTGACTTTGTTGAAATGTAAAGGTCAATGATTGACTGTTGTTAATGTTATAATCATGAAACTTGGTGAGTGGATGCATCTTGATAAGTACTACAAGTCTAATTGCAAAAAGATGTATCTGACCTATATTTCATGCTTCAGTGACTTTGTTGAAATTTTGTGTTTAAAGGTCAATGATTGGCAGTTGTTAATGTTAGAATCATGAAACTTGATAATTGGATGCGTGTCCAAGAGTACTACACCCTTGTAACCAAAGAAGGTCGCTGTGTCCTACAGATTTTTTAATGCTATATACATCCAAGTCTACATAGAATGACTTTTCTGACCAGTGCAGTTGGAAGTAGGAATAAATATGTTTATTCACTAGTAAACTTTCTGTATTAATGACAAATACATTGCATATTATGAAAGGTTACCCTCAACAGTCTATTACATTGTATATTATGATAGGTTACCCTCAACAGTCTATTACATTGTATATTATGATAGGTTACCCTCAACAGTCTATTACATTGTATATTATGATAGGTTACCCTCAACAGTCTATTACATTGTATATTATGATAGGTTACCCTCAACAGTCTAATACATTGTATATTATGATAGGTTACCCTCAACAGTCTAAGTGTGTATATTATACATGCAAACAAGTATAGGAATTAGATGAATGTGCATGCCTGTACTTTGTAATGGTAGTAATACTGGCTGTCACATACTCAAGGCCTGTGACTTAACCCAGTAAAATCTGTCTTCTAGGGGTGGACAATGACAATAGCTGCAGAATCAGATTTTAAAAACTTTGATTTGAAAAAAAATATTTAAAAAAATTAATCTTTGGTTTTTAAAAACTCATTATTGTACCTCTGCTTTGATATCATAGAAGGAAGGTTCTTTCTTATTATTTCATGTCTTGTGTCCCCTGTCATAGGGGCCAACATTTCATCATCATGATCACTTTAGTCTGAATTTATTTTCTGTATGATAAGTAATATTTAGAGTGGCTACTGGAGACTACCATACTAAAAGCTTTGATGAGGTGGGCTTCGTAATTGTTCATTACATTCAGGTTTGTTTCTTCTAACGGAGCTGTTGAGCCTCGATTTTATAACCTTTCTTTAAGTGAAAAATAAAATGTTGTCATTGAGACAGAGAATAGTAATAAATTACATTAAACTATTGATAATTAAAAAGATCACATGAATAAGCTGAAGAAAATTTTACTTCAAGTAAGGATACACAAGAAAAAGATGGGTTTTTGCCAAATACTTCCTAAAATTTACTCACATGAGAAAATTTTATTTCAACCACATTACATTGTATTACATAAATGTGATATGAAATTCCAGCAGTACATGTATCTAAATTATTGATTGTTTTCACACATCTACTCTCCCAAGAATTGATGCAGAAGTTTACAACAGGTTAAACAAATTCAGGCTATATAAAAACAAATGGAAAGAGGGCATTATTTCCTCCTTAAAAGACTAAAAGAAATGTCACCATTCTTTCACAAGTTTATTTTGCATTACCAATATTAAAAACTCTAGACACTACCTTATTGGCATGATGAGGTTATTAGCAACAGATGACTGTTTTATACTTAGTTTTAATGGGGAAAAGGTTGCCACTGGACTTGCACAGAACATTTGTGATGATTTTTCAGGTAAAGAAGGAAAATAGGCAAACATTGGCTGATTTCAAATTTTAAAAAAACAAACAACTTTATATGTGTTACTACAGGTTAAATTTATAATTAAGCGATTCTGTCAATCTAGACGAATCCGCTCTAAATTTGCTTGAAACAAAGATTAATGGGCATTCATGGTTAAATATTAACGTAACATGATCCTCACAAACCCAAAGTGCAAATATTGTTCAATTTCTTAAAATTGATGAATTGTTTTATGATTTATTTGCATATATGACCTTTCCTGGTAATATATACCATACCAAGAAAAAAGAATAACTGCATAATTAAATAGAATGTTTGTGTTTACAATGAACATTTTCTACAAATAGAATGACAGACCATGAATGTATGACATTTTTGTCTCACATGTGAAGCATAGGTAAGATGTGTCACTTTTCTGATGAGGTTGTCATTGTTGTTGGCATAGGCGTCAGTGTCAAGTTTCTGCATTTAGCTTAGTGTCTCTGACACTGTTGCATGTACAGTCATGAAACTCGATGGGTGTATTCATTGTAGAGGGTACTAACCACAGGCAGAAGGTGGTCACAGTGACCTACTTTTCACACTCCAGTGATTACCGTATATACTTGCATATAATCAAGGTCCAAATGCAAACAACATAGACCCTGATCTGCCGTCGCATAATGCGCTGGCAGATCAGGGTCTGTGTTGTTTGTTCTACTGATTAGTCCTTACAAACTGCATAGACCCAGATCTGCTGGTGCATTACGCAACGGCAGATCTGAGTCTATGCAGTTTGCAGTTGGTATTGGATTATATGCAAGTATGTTAAGTTTTTGCATTTATCTCAGTTTCTCTTTGAAAATCTAACATACTGTATATACTCATGCACAAGTTAGAGCCAACTGCAAACTACATAGATCCAGATCTGCCATTATTAAATGTGCTGGCATATCTGGGTCTATGCATTGTGTTAGGATTAATAAGTAGAACAAACAATATAGACCCCGATCTGCTGGCACATTATGCAATCACACCAGTGAAGCAGGCCAGACATTTCTTTCTGTAGAATTCTTATGGACTTTTAGGTATTATATTGTGAAAACTGCCTGTGTGTCTAACCATTTCTTGCCCTAATTCAGACAGACGTAATAATTGTAATGATTCACACATAGCATGCTCAAAGATTGGTTGGCAGTTCATTGGAAATTTGAATATGCATTCACTTACTGACATCTGTTATTCAGTGACAACTGATACCAGATGGATCCATCTAGTTGGTTGTCATTTGCCCTTGAAGAGTTCATGTTTAGATTACCAAGTGTTGATACTGTATCAAAAGTAGCGAAAAATTTCTTCAGTCTAAATGGAATACACCCTCATTACCATTGTAAATTTTATTGGAATATACTATAAACTCTGCATTGTTTGCCTAGGATTATCAATGAATAGCACTGAAATTCAGGAAATGCATCAAAGTAATTCATACAGTTGTGAAATGGTAACATAGATTTGCCACTGAGTATGGAATGATCTTTAATTTTTATATGCCCACCAAAAGGCAGAGAATATAATGTTATGACATCTGTCCATTCATCTGTACATCTGTCCATCTGTTACCTTTTTAATTTCTGCACAATAACTCTAGTTTTACTCCACCTACCTTTACCAAACTTTGTGGATGGCTTAATGCACTTGGGTAAGGATAAAAACCTATTGATTTGGGGGTCAAAAGGTCCAAGGTCAAAATCACTGTAATGGAAAGAAGAAAAATGGTTTCTGCACAATAACATGAGTTCTACATCACATACTTGGACCACACTTTGTGAATAGCTTGCACTTGAGGTAAGGAAGAAGCCGATCAATTTTGAGATCAGGGTCACTGAAAGAAAAGAAATGGTTTCCCACAACTTTAGTTCCATGTCACAGACCTTGATTAAACTTTGTGGATGGCTTGCACTTCGAATAAGGAAGAAGATTTGGGGGTCAAAAGTCATGGTCTTTGTGGCAGAAAAATGTAAAATGGCTTCTGCACAACAAGTTCTCGACCATGTACCTTCACCAAAGTTTGGGGGCGAGTTCACTTTGAATAAAAGAGAATCCTAGGTCAAAGGTCAGGGGCATTGGTACATTTCAGAGAAAAATGGGTTTTGCGCTGTTCCGGAGTAAGTTCCTTTACCAAACTATGTTAATGCCTCGCACTTTACAGTAAGAAAGAAACGTATAGAATTCAAGGTCTAAAGATCAAGGTAAATCCAGGGCTGGTTTAACCGGTAGGCAAACTAGGTGGTCATGTAGGGTGGCAAAATTTGAAAGGGTGGCAATAACTGAATGAAAAAAAAGGGAAAGAGAAATAGCATAAAATGGAAGATAATAAGCATCTAAAAGTAGAAAGAGAAAAACATCCTGAATTTTTATTCATACTAATGCACAATATTCAATATTCATTTTTGAAAGTTAATTGGAAGAGGGGCGCAAGGCTGAAGGTTCGCATAGGGCACCAAATACCCTTGCGCCGGCCCTGGGTAAGTCTGCATAGAAAATAATGGTTTGTGCACAATAAGTTTACTTCAAGACAGTATACCTTGACAAGGGATCAAGGTCATTGAGACACATTGGTCAATCATCATAGTCAAGCATGCCCTTAAAGCGCTTACACAGAAGAATGTTAAACACATATATTGTATCATTCGCGGTACTCTTGGGATTTTTTTGTGTGGTAATTGTGATCAAAAGAACCTCATAACCCAGATTTATCCACATGCCACTAGATATCTGCAGCAAAGGATTATATCCCAGTGTTTTAAGGGTTTTTTTCCAGTAATTCTTAGTTTGCACCAATCCCTCACCACATGTATTCCAAATAGCATGGTTCAACTGTATTTTTGTATAACCTTTGACATCTGTTCCATTAGGAGTTTATTTTTTCTTTGTAATAAGTCATTAACAATTACTCTTTTTTTGTGAAATATTTGTTATTTGTATGTTTTAAAGATATGATATAGCAGCCCTTGGAGTAACATGAATTCAGTATATTGTAGTCCAGACCCAGAATTATGGTAGCCCATTGAGCTACATGACTTCAGCATATTGTACCCCAGTCCCAGCATTATGATAGCTCACTAAGCTACTTGAATTAAGTATATTGTAGCCCAGTCCTAGCATTATGATAGTCCACTGAGCTACATGAATTTGACATATTGTAGCCCAGCTCCAGTATTTTGATAGCCCACTGAGCTAGAGGAATTCAGTATATTGTAGTCCAGTCCAAGCAATATGGTAGCCCACTTAGCTAGAGGAATTCAACAGATTGTAGCCCAGTTCCAGTATTATGGTAGCCCTTGAACTCTGGGTCCTGAATGCAGTTTTAAAAAATTACATTTACTATTACAGCTATAATTTTAATGAAGGAAAGTCATCTTAATTTTTAAAAAAAAAATGTCAAAAAATCTTTGTGGGCATAAACAGATAAATTTATTTCACTAGGTGCTCATTAATTTGACATCATATACTTTTAGATCCATCATTTAAATTTAGATCCATATTTAGCAAAGTTGCAATTAATTAAGTCATAAACAGATGCGAGGTCATTGTATAATGTCTTGATTTTCACTTCCTAGTTCATAAATCATTTTGGTGTCTGTCATGTTGGGGTCTGCATAAAGATGTGTTTCTGTTAGAAACTAATTGAATCACTCATGACATTGATTAAGAATAATACACTTTGGTAATATTCATGTTTAAAATTTGAATGAAAATTAAACAAATGGTCAAGTTTGTCATGATAACGGTCAAGCAAGCATGATGACAAAGCATTTATTGGATATTCTAAGTCTTTTTTTTTTCCTCAGGAAAGCAACTTTGTGATTAAATTCTGTACATACTTATATGCATATGTGGAATGAAGTGTGGTATTTATTTCTGTATAAATTTTGTATACCCATCTTAAGGTTGGGCATTTTATGTTATGGCGACCATCTGCCTTTTAGCACTTGTTTGTCAAGTGCATAACGTTATAACAGTTGAAGAGATTTTCCCTAAATATACATCATGACGAGATTTTCCTAAATATACATCATGACAAGATTTTCCCTAAATATACACCATGACGAGATTTTCCCTAAATATACATCATGACGAGATTTTCCCTAAATATACATCATGATGAGATTTTCCCTAAATATACATCATGACGAGATTTTCCCTAAATATACATCATGACAAGATTTTCCCTAAATATACATCATGACGAGATATTTATATGAAATTTTACTCAAATACACACCTTATCATATGAAACAAAAGTCCTAAGCTCATAGGCCAAGGTCATTAGTAGGATCAAGGTCACAAGCCAGACATGTGTGCCACTTAGGGCATTCTCATACTTGCCATATTCCCAGACAGTGTCCGTTTTTTTTGAGACTCAAAAAGTGTTTTGAGGTCCCAAGGGCGGTCAGTACGTTTGACTCCCCACAAGTGACATCATCCAAATGAGAATAAGCTATCGTTCAAATCAGCCTATAGCAAATGACTGGAAATTCAAATCTGAATTTTTAAAAAATACCATCTGTTTTCTCTGAAGCATTTAATATACTTACAAACGAAAAAATGGTAGATTTAGCATTGTCAAATAACATCACCACACACATATAAATGTACACATGGTCACAACCTCACAGACATTAGATACAAAAATACACCAAGTTACTGTCTTTAAAATCCATTGGACAGTGGAATGTAGTTTTAATTTACATGCTGTCTTTGCTGCTTTCAGTAGTTCAGTAGTTGGTTTGAAGGTAATGCAAGTGTCATTTGTGTTTATCTTTGCACTCATTTGAGATTGAATGGTGCTGTTGCTCAACCTTCCACGAAGATCTTGTTGAATTTTTCTAAGTATAGAAAATGATCTTTCTGCATCTGCATTGCTGTGAGGGAGTGTCAAACATGCAATGGCCACTTGAGTCAGATTATCACTTTTCCAACTACCTAAATTGATTTATTGATTTTGGGATTAACGTGTGCGGACATATGGCCATGTACGTCAGCACTACCGAAATAATCATGTTTTGCATTTTATATATGGAGCTAAAGTCTGTCTTCCAAGAAACGTCACTGCTGATCACAAACTTTAATAAAGATGGCTTCAACATTCTTATTCAATGCAGTCAGTGATGTGTAATAACATTTGTTCTTCAACACACATCTCGTTGATGTACTTAACTTCAGACAAATTGGGTTGTTCCACTTAGTGTACTTTACCTATGCAAATTAGCCTAATGGGCTCTCCCCCAGCAGTACTCAAAGGATTTTACCCGACACATCACCCTAGCTATTGTGAGCCAGTTAAGTAATTCTCTGAAAGGTTGCTGTTTATCTCTGACCGCCTTACCTTTTGTCTCTAAAACAGCTGTATAAACTGCCCCGAGGATAGTTTAACAGGAGCTCTGAGCAGGACTGTTTATACATACACAGATTACTGTCATATATCATGATGATGAAGAAATGGTTTGTTTTGTTTTTTAGTGAGAAACTTTTTTTCTCGCTAAGATTGCTGAAAATCGTGTTTTTTGAAACACGACTATATTGGGGAATTTGGTAGTCCAAAATCATGTTTTTCGCATGACACGTCGTGTTATGGCATGTATGTACTCTTGTTACTTGGTAAGCACCAATGTATACTAGAATTTCATGGTCTAAAAGAATTAGGTCGTAGTGCCCAATTTTTGTTAGTAGATGCAGACAATGGACATTTTTAAAAAAGTTTGCTTTGTAAAAATTTCCATATAATGTAGGTATTAATGATTATGGGATGTTGTGTAATCTGCAAAATTAATTGTTTTTTGTACCAAAATCAGATGTTTAATGAGGTTTTAAACAACAAATGAGTAATTGTACATAGAAGCAAAATCTGTCACTCTTTAATGACTACAGGATTCTAAAAATGGACATGTCATTATAAATGTATCTGTTTGGTGTTAACTCTGCACGAACTCCAAAACAGCCTGCTTAGATTTTGTTAAAATTCAAGATTATAATGTATTTTTTTTAATGTTTTTATAATATTGGAGATGTGACCTTGGTCCATTATTCTGGGGAGAAAAAAGTTGGACCAATTGTTAGAAATAAATTGCTGAAAAGAGAAATTCTGCAAGATTTTGAATATGTTTTCATTGGGACAGGGTCCCTTATTGGCCCTTGGGGGATCCATATAAATTATCACTGCATACATTCTAGTTGGTGCAAAAAAGATGTTGTATTTATGACTGGATCAGGATAAATTGGAAGCTTCATTGATTTTGAATTTGGCACAGGTAATCTAATGAGCTGATTTTAATCTTTACATTTTTACAGGTCTTCACAGGTAGTCGGAAGAATGTTGATTGATGGATGGAGTGATACGGAGTGCAGCAAGTTTTTAGGTATGTTATTTCAGGTTTGTCAATTACAGTCATTTAGTGGCCATTATAAATGTTTTTGTGAATATAACAAGGTTTTAAATCCTAATTTTCAGTCATTCTTTGCATGAATTTACACATTTTTGAATTCTTTGTATTAGAAAGGTAGACAAATGCTGTGACATTGTGTGTGGAAATTAATTAGAGAAAATTGAATATAGTGAAACCTATTTATAAACGATTTTAAAGTGAACACAACATTTTGCACTATGGACAGGTAAATTTAAGGAAAGGGACTGATAATTGTTCTTGATGAACATATTGCCTTTAAATGGAGTGTTCACCAAGACAGGTTTTACTGTGGTTTTGTCTTCAAGAATTATCAACAATCAAACACCAGCCAGAATGTTGTCATTCTCTTGTATAGCAGTTGAGTGAGTAAAGTCACAATTTGATCCATTATTATACATTTTTGTGCCAGGCACAACCAATTGTAATTTTCATGAGGTACATATGATAATTATTAGGGTCGATTGAGGTAGTTTCTGCCTTTGGTTTATTTTGTTGGACTGTGACACACCCTGAATGAAGCCTTAAACGCCAAGGTCAGAGGTTCAGACAAGAAACTGTCAGCCATTCGTAATTAGCTTTGCTATAGCGCTCTTATCAGAATGATCACCAATAAGTCAGATATTTTAGTGAATCAAATCACAATATTAAATTTTTGTCCTTTCTTGTGGGTTTTGTAATTCTAATACTTGGCATTTTGGCTTATTTGTTATGTCAACCAGTGCAGTAACGGTTACTATTACATTTGGCTGACCTGTGTTTATAAGAGACATAATGACAGCTAAACAACTCAGTTTAAAATGTAACCAAGCCCATTCCAAGCCATAACTGATCTCGTGTCAAGAAGATCAAATTTAGTTTTTGGTACCTTTGGGTGTAATACAGGGATGGATTCTATTTCAGCTTTACCAAAACTTTAGTTTTGGAATGTATTGTGGTTGACTTGTCTGAATTCATCCATTGCATGAAGTAATAAATGACATGCATACTAAATGGAATTCAATTGAAAATATTACCAAAATTTTTATGTAAATAAAAGCTGTATTGTATAAGTCTGATTCTGAATGTTTGGATTTGTTTTGGGTTTTTTTTTTTTTTTGTTTTTTTTTTAATAGTTGAACCAAGACAAAAAGTTCTAGTGGGCACAACGTTATGTCAAGTCCACCAGTGTTATTCTGTTGATATGACACTTTTATAAATGTTGGCATCATAAACAAGTTATGTCATGAAACTAAGCTACCATATATACTCGCTTGTAAGTCAAATCCAACTAATCTACCATATATACTTGCTTGTAAGTCAAATCCAACTAATCTACCATATATACTCGCTTGTAAGTCAAATCCAACTAAGCTACCATATATACTCGCTTGTAAGTCAAATCCAACTGCAAACTGCATAGACCCAGTTCAGATCTGCCATTGCATCATGTGCCAGCAGATCAGGATCTATGTTGTTTGTTCTACTGATTACTCCTAACAAACTGCAGTGACCCAGATCTGCTGGAGCATTATGTGATGGCAGATCTGGGTCTGTGCAGTTTACTGTTGGACTTGACTTTTAAGTGAGTAATTACAGTATGTAAAAGATAATCCATGGTCTTTGAATATATTTTTACGTCAGTATATCTTTGGTTAAAGTTTATTGACTGAAAGGTAAGAGAGCATGTAAATTTACAGAGCTGGCACCTTTTTTGTATTAAATAATGGACTGAAAGTTTTATAATAATTTTCTAATATTACAAAAACTATTAATTAGGGATCTGGTATCCTATGAACCAGAAAAAAAAAAATTTGAAATTCATGTGTTTATTTAAAATATATCTGAAAATGATTTTGTATGCAAGGTGTCTGAAGCATTTACCACTCTCAGCTAACTTTGATGTGCTATATGGCAACAAAATTTATCTTTATGAAGGTTTAGCGCATTAAATGACAACTTCTCTAGTTTCAATTTATTAACTACAGGGATTTGTTTTAGTACAGTACAAATTTCCCCAGCGACTTTGGGATACAATACCTGGCAATAGTCATTACACCTGTTCCAGTAGGCACTGTTGTCATACACCAACATTACCATATATACTCTCATATAATCCGGGTCCAAATGCAAACAACATAGACTCTGATCTGCCGTCGCATAATGCGCCAGCAGATCAGGGTCTATGTTGTGTGTTCTACTGATTTGTCCTTACAAACTGGTTAGACCCAGATCTGCCGGTGCATTATGCAATGGCAGATCTAGATCTATGCAGTTTGTATCGGATTATCACAAGTATATGGTATATCTTGTCATATGATGTACTAAATCCCTTTGGAGCCCAGTGCTGGTTCTGGGATGTAGAATAGGCCTGAAGCACCCTCCTGTATGTTATAAGTGATGACTAATGGAGGCTGAGGTCATGGTGGCTCAGGAGTTAGCATGCTGGACTTGCGGCCAGAAGGGCTTGGGTTCAAATCCTACCATCATATCAGCCTGGGTCAGCTACCATGGTGTATCCTTGGGCAAGGCACTTTATTCCAATTGCCTCAGCACTAAATAGCCTACTATTTTGTTACTGTGCCATAAAACAGCAAATCAAACCAAATCTCCCTTGGGAACTGTCTCCTCCTGTGTTGTCTGGTGGAGTATAATGCCCTTGCCATGTCAAAGAACCCAGTAGTAGGACAGTTCCCTCAGGCAATAATAGAAAAATATATTCTGAAGAATTATTTTCATTACAGTTTGTTCATTAATGTTAAAAGTTTGAAACTCTTTTACTTACTTTTTTTGAGAGACAAATTATTAAATTGCCTGCATTAACTCCTTTGTCATCTTATATTCTTATATTTTCTATTACAAAGAAGCATGCCAGATTTGACCCAGTGAAAGGGAAGTTGAAAACTTGTTGTTGCAAGTGTGCGTTTAGGTTGGTGGGTCTGTGCATGCATGTGTGGGTGTGGGGTGTGTGATTGGGAGTCACAAAATCTCCCTGTTGTCATAACTGGGGTCAGATTGAGTTTAAAAACAAACCTTGGTGTTAGAACAGGGTCTATGACACACAAATGAGGTTAAAGGGAAACACTCTGTTATAATGGATGAAGGAGAATCTGCAAAATGTTTCAAGTTTGAACTTGAAATTAGGATTTGATTTTTATCTACAAGTTGATTACTTTTTTCAAATATAGAAGTTCTTTTGTTCTTGGTAGTGAATAATTGGGAAGGGAAATACGAACATGTATCAGATATTCACTTCTGGTTCTTGTTTGCACCGAATCCTTATGTTTGATTTTTATCAATTTCTGATTGTGGATAAAATATGATTAAAGAACAATAAAGGTCCTGAACTTTGTAAGTCTGTAAAATGGGCTTTTATTTTCAGTACATTGGGAGCTGGGAAGGAAAACGAGTATAGAGTAAGGAAGGGTTAGTCACAGTAATTTCAAATTACTCCAGGTTTTTAATATACCAACACAACCAGATAAATTAAGCATGAAAAAAAAATTGTCTTAAGTTTTAGTATCATGATTTACTTATGTATTTAAATGAATGGACTTCTTTAATTACAATTTACTCAACAATTTTTTTAAAATATCTTTTTCAGAATGGATTGATTGAGTGCATTGTCTATTCTAGAACTGAAAATTTAGGGGGTGAATTACCCACTCCATTTGAAAAAAAAGGGGGCATTTTCTAAATACAGGAGGGATTTTATTCTCCACTCAATTTGAATAAATCAGGAATTTTCTAAATGCATTGGGAATTTAGTTCCCCACTCCATTTGAAAAAAAAGTGGAAATTTTCTAAATTCGGCAGGGGGGGGGGGGATATTTCCCCACTCCATTTGAAACAAAAATAGAATTTTCTAAATACAGGATGGATTTAATGGAGAAATAAAGGTAGAGCTTGCAAATATCAAGTGTAATTCTCACTAATTCAATTTTTTGGTGCCTTTTTTTAATAGAAATTAGCATGCATCTTGCAATTACTTGACCAAGAATATACCCTGGTTTGTTTTCTTTCTTTCTTTTTTTTTTTTCACTCTCTTTCATATTTGGTAAGGAAGCACCTGGCCACTGACCGCGGAAAGCAGGTTACCATTATATACATGACTCAGATATATAGGAAATGTGCCAGGAGGAAATTAGAATCACCTTTGAGAACAGGTGACTGCTTTATAAAAGTTGACCATTCAGACAGGCTTGACTGTAGTCGCGTTCACAAGATTTTGCATTTAGTTGCAACATGATTTGTTGATATGGGCATCCTCAAGAGATGACCATAATATTTACCAAGTTTCATGGCAAACAGTCAAAGACTTGTTGAACTAGTTGTGCTAACAGGATTGTGTGCTGTACAGAAGGAAGGACAGATGTGCAGACAAAAGGATTCCTGTATACCCCCACCTGTGTAGAGGTGAAGGTGGGGATACCTGTATTTTGAAACAAATATAAAAAATTAAAATTTATTTACCATTTCAAATCTTAACAATCCTCTTAAATATGAATTAATTATGATTGAAAAATTCAGGACTAAATTACGAAAGCAGAGGTATGGCATGTTATTTGCAATATGTGCCTGAAAAATTGCCAGTTGTTTGTTTTGAAATGATTTTCAATATAAATATTATTATTGAATTTTCTTTATTTTTACCTGCATTTCATTGTTAATCATAGTCTGTGTAAACCTCAATCTTTCATACAAGTTTTCAAATTAATTACATAAAATTACTTTTTCAGCAGCTAATCAACAATTAATTTTGTTCAAGTACTGCCTATACTCACTAAGAAGTCGTGTCCAACTGCAAACTGCATAAATCCAGATCTGCCATCACATAATGCCCTAGCTGATCTGGGTCTATGTACATGTAGTTTTGTTTGGAGTAATCAGTAGAACAAACAATATAGACCCTGATCTGCCAGCATATTTTGCAACAGCAGATCAGGGTCTATGTTGTTTGCAGTTGGGCTTGACTTGTAAGTGAGTACTGATGGTATGGTTACTTGCATATTACACTTTGCTGGTTTGTTCTATATATATTCCACCATGTGTTATGTTGATTTGAAATAATGATATTACATATCATATCTTGAAAACTTGGATTAAGTATAAGACTTGCTTTGTAATACCGTGATCAGTTTTGTTGAACTATTACTCTGCGTTTTAGGTAAACACTAGCAAGTAACTTATATAGAATAGTTGCTTGGTCATTCTGATACTACCACAATTACTAAAGTATGCCCAAATTGTATGGAGTCAAGTTGCTTGGTCAAAATGCGTGTAAACAGACACTGAGATATGTACTATCATAGTTTAAACAGTACATGGTTTTTGCTTCTTTGTTCTGCTGTCATGGAATCCATAAAAAATAAAATGAAATGTTGTGTAGTAATTGATTAATAATCATATATGGTCATTTCAGTGTATAACATTTAAACTATTCCTGACAAGATGTTACTCACAACTTAACAATGTAAACAAACATAAAGCTTAATTTAGGAGATTATTGTGGATTTTTCACCCATGAAAGAGTCAATCCATTAAACAGTTATATTGCAAATGGCATGTCAAGAAACAGAGATTATGTTCTACACCTTTTATCTGGTCATTGGTTTTGAAAGGTGGTAGTGTAATAATCTGTTGGAATGAAGATACAGTCTGTCAATCAAAAATAGTTTGGATCATTGCATGTTATTATTAATAACACAGGCAGTTGATGTGACAATGTGGTCAGAATACCGTACCTCATTGTGTAGATAGGGATTGAACTTGAAACCAACACAAAACAAGAAGATATGATTATTTTTGTCTATGGGGACATATCGGTCAATCTGCTATTTATGAGTGACATAAAAGTGATTCATACATGATTTTTTAATGCACTTTTATGTAACATTATCAATAGCAGTAAAAATGATATAATAATGGCAAAAGTCATAAGATTCTGCAAAAGAAAAAGGATTGGTTCGGTTGGGTGTTTTACAGCACAGCAACACAACTGAGGAAATTGGAGTAAAGTGCATTGCCCAAAGACACACAATAGTAGCTGACCCAGGCTGATCCAATGGTAGGATTAAAACTTGCACCCTTTTAATCGCAAGTCTTAAATGCTTTCCAGCAGTTCCTGTACAAAAAGGAAGGAATTCATAAAGTGACTGGCATAACGATCTGCTGCAGAATTTTTAGTTGCAAGATTGAGTATATGTGCTTTTGATACCTTTGGTTTGAATTCTTAGTCGGTTTTACTTTTGTAACTTAAACTTAATTATTGTTTTTGTTAATTTTTTTTCTCTGGAGTAATTGGAACACCACTATTTTTGTGTCAATAAAGGAATGGTACATATTTACAAAATTAGTAAGCATTAGTCATGTAATAACAGAAAAATGTTCAGTAATTAAATGGAACACAAAGATCCAATATGTTGCACATGAAGTTTACATGATCAGTCAAAGGTAGCTAGTTGGAATAAAGTTCAAGGTTGCTAAAACTAAAGCTTTAGAAGCGAGATTGTTTGCTTCCTAGTAAAAGAAGGCAGCAATGTGATTTAGTTGATGACAGTGTGCCAGATATAGTACTGTGCCTCTTTTAAGCCCCTCAAAAAGGCTCCCAGTCCCTCCTTTCTGATAAAAGGACATCTTGTTATGCACAAGAGTAGCACAGTTTTACCATTTTGTCTCCATTATGTAAGGCTATCCACTTCTTTAAAGGTTACCTTTTTCTAGCAGAAGGGGTACCTCATGGGATGTAAGGAAACAGTACTTTTCTTAGTTATTAAGTACATACATTCACACTTTAAAGCTTGAGCCATGGTAGCTCAGTTGGTTGAGTGTTGGACTCGTAATCCAAGAGTCGTGGGTTTGATACCTGCTCAGGCCAACTCAGGTTATCTTCTTCTGTGTGCCCTTGGGAAAGCATTTTGCTCTCATGTCTGTGGAATTATATCACCACAAGCAACCAATGGATATCACTCAAATGCTCAGCATCACTCGAATAACTTGCTTATTCTCGAAGTACTTCTTTTGCCTGTGACCTGAAAAACTCTATATAAATGAAAACTCTTCACAAAACGTTTGACCTGCAGCAGCTCAAGTTTTTGAAATTTTATCTTCAGATGATACTAAAACAATAATAATTTAATCATCTTGCCTGCATTAGTAATTATTGAGACAGGTTTCAGGTGTAGGCGTGAACATTAAGATTCAGTGTTGAAGTTTTTCTAAGCAAGAGATAGTGCAAATACATCATAGCATGGTGCACATTTGAAATACCACATTCCATACAACCCTTGTCATCTTTATCGGTCTTAAACTGTTGCCATAATTTTACCAACTGGATGTTTTGAAAAATATCAGTGTATTTTTTCTCCATACTTTCCATTCAATACCACTTTGAATGTGTCTATTAAAATGAAAGCTTAACCCATCTTTTCCATCAAAATTACACATTTTTCAGTAAAATATAGAAAGATGGCCATGTTAAGCTAATTCAACCACCCCCTATTTATAATTAAACCCCTGTTGAGAAAACTGGATCTGCATAGTATGTGATGTGATTTTGTCATGCAATTTCTCTTCATGTTTTCAACATTGTTGAAATCATCTCAGTTTTCAAGGAGAAAGTTTTTTATCCATTAAAAAGTTTACCTTTTCACTTGCTTAAAATTACAATCTTTCACCTTGACCAAATATAACCTCATTTAATTTGTATTATTTTTTTTTGTAACACAACTAGTTTCATATTTACAAAGAGTATGATTAACCTAGGTAGGTGAATAACAGTGGCAGAATATAAAAAAATATAGGGTTGTCTTCTTACCTGCCCCTAATTGTCTAAACGAGTCTTTGAAGTGGCACATCTCTCTTTGATCACAAACTAGTTGTCAGTTACGTGCATCATATCTCAGAATACATTGACCTTGCCAATTGTTATATTTCTCTTGCTTATGGTGTTTAAGTATACCATACAGAACTTTACAAAAGAAAATCACCAACTGAATTTAATGCTCTAGAAAAAAAAATAAGTAATTAAGCATGTTCATAGCTATGTAAACAATTACAATTTAGCACTAATTTTTAATTTTTTACTTTTTTTCTGGATATTTTAAAATTTTAAACTGCATGCCATCACATCCATGTAACAACAACATCATCAGGTATAGCCTGTATATAATGACAATGTGTTCATAATGACTGATTTAGACTAAGTAAATGTTATTATTAATAACATCATTATAAATCATCTTTTTTATGTTTCATTATTACACCTGTGAAGATAATGTCATCATGGAGTAGATAAAGTTTAGATAATCCAAATATCTATTTCTGAGCACACGTGGATTAGCTATTAGTATTTTATCAAGCACCTGCTTTACCTGTACAGGGTAATATAGATCATAATCTTTAAATATTGTGTTATCTAATATCAGCATTTTAGATTCAATTAGCCATGATATTTCTGGGTTCATTAAAATGGGCAATGTATTTATTTTTTTCATCAGTGTAATATATATATATATATATATATATATATATATATATATATATATATATATATATATATATATATATATATATATATATATGTGTGTGTGTGTGTTTATTATGAAGTAGTCTATAGCTTAATTGCCAGTTAAGTAAGTAACTGCATTGTTAATTCTCCATATCTGCACTCGGTTATGACACACCTAGTCTTGACTATTGAGATTTGGGGTTTGCAGATCAAAGCAATTTACAATATGTACCAACAACAGATTTTTCTCATGCTGTACAATTAATTTTTTTACCAATCTTGAAAACGTTATCATGGCAAGCTTTCTCACTTATTCCATCTAGGAATGATTTTCTTGTTGATGGATATGGTAAATGTTCACTGTGTCATGATATAGTAGTGGCTCACAGGTGTGCATGCGATCTTCTTTTCCAAACCTCTGCAAGATCTTGTTGATCACACCTGGCCTAAAGTCAAGAATTTAATTAAATTTACAAAATGCAACCTTTGCATAATAAAAAGAGTATCATCATTGCATGTCAGATGGTGTTTTATTCTGTTCAAAGTGATATACAAATTTTCTTGATTGCATTAATGTTTCACACATTTTGGTAATTAAATCCCACATTAATGTCATCATTAGTTTACACTGGATGATTCTTTTTGTACTATTTAAGAATGTTTCTTTGGAAACTATATTATGTTACCCACATTTACTTAGGTTAACAATAAGAGTAAATAAGTATTGTCTATATCAAAGGGACATTTAGTGGTATCCTATAGTCATGAGCATATCAAAGGGACATTTGGGGGTATCCAATAGTCAGTCATAAGCTTGTCACTGTCCACAGAAGGCTAAAATGTTAAATAGCTCCAAGACTGAATCTCATTGCTTGTACTGTATTGTCTGCAATTTTTTGTTCTGTTTTATTTTTATCTTCAGGTTTTAAAATAATTATATATATAAAAAAGTTAACTTTCTTAAGTTCTAAACAAATAGCATTTTTTTTTTTTTATAAGTTTTTTAAAAACTATTTACTTCATTTTTCAGCAACAACCCATCATGTGACAAGACCTGAAAATGATGGATTTAGAGGTAAAATATTGTATTTTTACTTTTTATATTTTTTTAGAAAAAGTTAACTGAATTAACCTATTTCATACTGAAGTCCAATCAGAGAGGCAGTGGTGTAGAACTGGAAATTTTTCAGTCGGTGGTGTAGCAGCATGAGAGAATGCAGTGACGTTGGTCAATCTGGCTTTACAGGACAATTTTTTGAAATTATTTTTCAATGTTGTATACCATTTTAAAAAGCATAAAAATTTCCTAAAGGTCATATATTTTTTGACTGAAACTTTGCAGATGTAAAACTTAAGTTGAAAGTAAAGTTATGTAAGCAAAAAAACATGCTTTACATTTTTTTTTTATAACTTACTTTCAATGCAATTTTCCTATCTGCAATATTCATTTTACCTCCTATATGTAAATGTATGAAATGAGGGGAATTTTATGCCATTTAAGAAGGTGACAAAATAATAAAAATCCATCAAGAATATTGAAAGTTATTGCAATTTTATAAAATTTACTCGCATGAGAACTAGAAAACAAACAGAATAATCCTTACTGGTAAGTCGACAAAGCTTTTCATTTTGGTTCAGTGTTTTTATTGCACAATAAATTTTTGTGTAATAATATCAGAGTTCTGTTGGGTTTATTTTGGTCCATTTCCAGGGATGCAGTAAAATTTCATAATATTATGCACACACCCAACATCGGTATATGTGCCTTTATGAGAAGTGAAGTTCTCAAAATGTCCAGTTAGCTTTAAAAGCATCCATCATCGTCAATATCAGAGTCAAAAATACCAATTAACTATTTATCATCTGCTCAGTTAATTTGATGTAACCAAGATCACGATCCCCACTGCCTAAAATATAAATTTCCCCACAAATATGTCTATATTTTCATCAAAATCGGTATCAACATCATGGTCGCTTCAGTACTGTCCACCATTTTGAATTACACGCGTTAAAATTCAGTTTTGAAATCAAATTTTCTACTGACCAGTTATCATCATCTCCGTTCATTTTGTCAAAGTCAAACTCACGATCTGCACTGCCTAAAACATAAATTTTCCCCACAAAATGATCTATATTTTCATCAAAATCGGCATCCACATCACTGCCGTAACTTCCTGTTTCAGCGCTCTCCGCCATGTTGATCTCGACACATTAAAAGTCGTGTTTGAAATCAAATTTCAAATAACCAGTTATCATCAGCTCCATATATTTTGAAGAAGTAAAGATGGTGATCCCCACTGCCTAGAATGTCAATTTTCCACACGAAATGGTCTTTATTTTCAACGAATTCAGCAAGCACATAACTGTCTTCACTTCCCTCTGTAGAATATGAAAGCCAGTTTTTATAATCTGGTAATGTTATGTGTACCTTCTACCTTTATTTCCTTCTTTTCAAAAGAGTACAAGTAAATTGATGAAGTTTTATACAGTTAAAAACACATTTCTGCAAAGTTGGTAACGGAATATAGTGAAAATTTGACCAGAGTCGTATCCCACTGGTAGAGGTAAAGAACGACTGGAGTCTTATCCCGCTGCAAAAGGGTTAAAGGCTCAACTAACGAGATAAATAGCAATATGCAGAGACGTAACGAGATAAATAGTAATATGCAGAGACGTAAAAAGATAAATAGCAATATGCAGAGACGTAACAAGATAAATAGCAATATGCAGAGACGTAACAAGATAAATAGCAATATGCAGAGACATAATGAGATAAATAGCAATATGCAGAGACATAATGAGATAAATAGCAATATGCAGAGACATAACGAGATAAATGGCAATATGTAGAGACATAACTAGATTAATAGTAATATGCAGAGACATAACGAGCTAAATAGCAATATGCAGAGATGTAGGGATAATTAATAGCATACTTATGGAATTATATAAGCAATGCATTGCTTACTTTATCAACATTGTTTCAAATTTTTTATACAAGAAAACTTGCATTCTCGTGCATGTCGTAAGAGGCAAATAATGGAGGAAGGGGCCACAGTGGTTCGGTAGGTTCTAATGCTACCATTGGATCAGCCCAAGTGGGCTAACATAGTGTGTCCTTGGGCTAGGCACTGTATTCTGATTGCCTAGGCAGTAAATAAATGTTCTTGTGTTGCCATAAAACACCAATTATAAGAACATCTCCAATTTGTACCCCCCCCCCCCCCTCCCCCTTCAGAAAAAAAATTGGATAATTCCTCCCTGGCTTATCATACAATAAACCTATTTACCCTAACCCTCACATTCCATACTGCAGCAGATGAAAAATCTTTAAAACTCCACTCAACGAGTCGGGCAGGTAAAAAAAAAAATGTACTCACCCAGAATAAACTCTTACTCAACTGGCTGTTGTAGAAATTTAAAAGTTGTTAATGACCTAAATTCAATCATATGGAAGGTTGTTTTATGGAACTTATACTTTGACCCTTCTTACACCAGTTTTAAGTAAGTACAATTGAGACCAGTCTGCTTGCCCTCTGGCAAGCATTTGTTTGCATTGAAGATTGAGAGCAAGTAGTTGTATTGGTTTGATCAAAACAAATAAAAAACAAACTTCTAGTAGAAAGTATGGACTTTTAGTTACCAAAAGCTGGCAATATTCTTGACAGAACATCTTTTTCGTTAAAGAGAAGCACTGGTCAGCCCTGCCGGCTGAGTGATTGGAAAATTAACTTGACTGCCATAAATTTTCACACACCATTTTGAGTTGGGCAGGTGAATTTTATACTCCTGCTTGAGAATACCTTGTCAAGTACATTTAAAATTACTTTTCACAACATTATTAAACTTTTAAATACTTTGTCCTGCAAATTCTGGGATATTACCAAAATGCCCATTAATCTCATCAATGTCAAACTTACCGTCTATACTCGCATATAAGCCAGGTCCAAATGCAGACAACATAGACCCTGCTCTGCTGTTGCAAAATGTGCCAGCCAATCAGGGTCTGTGTCGTTTGTTCTACTGATTAGTCCTTACAAACTCCATAGACCCAGATATGCCAGCACATTATGCAACAGCAGATCTGGGTCTATGCAGTTTGCAATTGGTATAGCATTATACACGAGTATATATGGTACATCAAGTTACTTGCTCCAGCTGTGAATATACTTGATATAGAAACTGATACAGTTAAGGAATGTTACAGTTGTGTAAGGGCTAATAATATTTATTTTCATTTGTACATGTAAATCTAAATATTATTTATATTTTCAACCATAAAAGGTAATCAACACTTTTGTCAGTGCTATTTTAAATTAACCTTGCAGTCAAAGAAGCAAAGTGAAATTAAGAAAGATGTAAGTAGGTCATGTTGATCTAGAGTTGAAATTTGATCTTCTCTGCCTTGTGACATAGAGTGCATTGTCTTGTATTTCATTACTAATGTTTTTTTGTGGTAGGTGGGCTTCTATGCATGGATTTAACTTGATCATTAAGAGAATCGCTCATTGCATCTTTCCTGAAAGAAAATCCAGAAAAATGTCTCGAGCTGTGCGTATTCGTAATGGAATAGTTGACTTGGGCAAAACCTTAGCAGTGAGATTAATTATTAATGGTTTCTACCTGTGTGATTTACCTGTGCATGAATTGAAGGGACACTAAAAGGCATCAATTAAGATATCCTGACCTGGCCATATGAAACAATTACCAAAGGCAGTGTTCCTATCTCAAAGGGACGATCAGACCGAAATTGACAAGATATTGATAAGTAATTGATGAGAGGATTGAGCCATTTTGGCTCAAATTACTGGTTAGTATTCCTTGTTGAATTTTTGAGTGCAGTTTAAAGCCAGTCTATTATGGATCAGCAATAGCTGAAAATTAGTTGAGCCATTAGTTTCATGTTTGGGGATCAAATCTCTGGGATGCAAGTCAACTGTTGAGTGTCAGGTGTCACCCACAACATGTACTGTAATTCAGACTGTATATACATATTTATTGAATGTCTTGCAAATTATTGGTAATTATTATTAGATCAATCATCACAAGGCCTGAGGAATTGACTGTAAATCAACAAATGTTAGAGAAATGCAACATTTCAGTGAATTTTATGAGGAAATATTTGTCACCAAAAGTATAATACCTGGTAATAATATAGAGTGGATGAGCTTGTTACTTATAAAAGTTTAATGTTGCCCACATCCTGTATTGAACTCTTTTGCAAAAATTTCATGACAGTTCAGTTCAGTTTTCATGTACTGAACAAGGAAATTAAAGAAACTGCATGATACGCTCGGTAAGACACAATTACTATGGTATGGGGGACCTGGATTAAATACCTCAAAATGTATTAAGACATATCTATTCACATTATTTGCTCCATTGTATACAACACAGAAGATTTTGTCTTCCCAGTGGGACAGATAGACTGTTGGAGAATCCTACATTTGGCTAAGATGTACATTGAAAACTTTCTTTAAATGACAACTGAGGGACTGCAGAAATTGTCTTTTATGAGCAGGTGACCTGTCTAGTAAGGTATCCAATAAAAAGTGTTCTGTTGTACATGTATAAAAAACCAGTAGGACTAAAAACATCATTTAAGGTAGACTGTTTTGGTAAAATCAACACTTACTGTGTGCAGCTCAAAATGACATGATCATTACATTATGATGTCAATTTTTTTTTATCCTTCACTGGTGCAAATTTGATGAATTTTTAGAAATTCATTCAGCCATTATTTTATGGACAATTAGTGACAGGTAAACAATTATGATCCTTCCTTGTGGATAGTGGATTGATATTTAACTAAGAGTAGTGCAAGAACATGTACACCAACCTCTCAAATTTTAAGTGTTTTTGGATTGCTTGGACCCCTAAATGTGTATATAAAAAAAAAAATATTTACAAAATTAAATACCATATATACTCGTGTATAAACAGATACCAGCTGCAAACTACATAGACCCAGATCTGTTGTCGATAATGCACCGGCATATCTGGGTCTATGCAGTTTGTAAGGACTAATCAGTAGAACAAACAACATAGACCCTGATCTGCCAGCGCATTATGCGATGGGAAATCAGGGTCTATGTTGTTTGCATTTGGACTCGGCTTATACGCGAGTATATACGGTACTCCAACATTACACAAGTGACCATCCTTAAAAACCACTTTCCTTCAATTCTTGGTAATAATGCAAAAGGTAAAATAGGTTTTGATATATTTTCCATTGTGGTGCAGCACCTGTTAAACCTGTAAATATACTGTAATAAATTTAATATTAGGTAAATCATTAACATTATCAATCTTATCAGACAAGTAATAAAAGAGATGTGACTCGCAATACAAGATAGGTATCCAATCTTTTATATTCCTGATTTATTGGGGAGCTTACTATGGTTTTAGTGTTCATCTCAAGTTAAATATAGGTATCTTTTTTATCTATTCTCTTATTTACTTTGTGTGAGTTATTGCAAGTTTTACCCTTGTGCAATATTGACCTGTTTGAATCTTGGCTCCAGTGATTTAAAAACTACACCTTTACACATTTCCTTATTATCTCATTACATATTGGTCCTGTTGAGATGGTACAGCTCTAGATAAGAATTTAATAAATTGGGTGTTTTACTCCCCAGTTTGGAACTAATTGCACTTTTTGAATTCAATGGGATATTATGTGAACACTAACAAATACCATATTTATACTATGAGACTGAGTCTTAATCATCCAGATGCTAAACATTGCCTTTTGGAATGCATCAAACAGTTTAGTGACCAAGACTAGTTGAGGTTGCGCTTGATTATATGGTTCTGTATGAGTGAATGTTCTCACAGTGTTCATGTACTATCATTTCAAATGTGCACCGAACATCAGGAACTTGAGCTAATAGTATAGGTTATACTGATCAAAGGTGCCATCGTACAGTATGGACTGTGCTAAGTTTAAATTGTTTTGCTAATTTGAACGCATTAAAAAATGTATTTATGCATTTTTATTTTAGTCCAATTGCCTGCATAAAAATACACTGCTTATCTAGAGTTTTGAGATGGTATTGATCTTTTAGACCAAAGGCTAATCGATGGAAAAAATTAAGGACGTGAAAGATTGACAGGCAAAGAAATGCTTTTTTGTTGTTTGATTAGTGATGTTAATTGAAATTTACATCATACTGAAATGCAGAATATCATGGAGAATATCAGCTGTGCAAAGGAAACTTTAAGAATTTAAATGACATCATCATAAAACAGAATTCTCGTTAGTTTGAATACAGTACATACGCGATACAATAAAACCTGTCTTTAAAAACAACTCATTCTGTCAACAACAAAAATGATCTCTCAAAACAGGTGGTCTCTCACACGAATTCATTGCACTATGTGAGAATTAAAAAATACCATCTTTACCTTATGTTTCTCGACATCTTTTTTGATGGCCCAAAACTTAGGGACAAAGAAAATAATTCCCAACAAAATTCTCCAAATATATAGGGTAGAAGGAATATGTGGCAAGATCGATCTGATTAAAATCAAGAGGTGTGACTGACACCAGTATGAGGTCATGTTCTGTTTTCCTTTAAATTCACCAATCAAATTACAGCTTTCACACTTATGAAAGTGAGCAACTTCATTTGGAACATTCTGTTTCTAATGATAACTCTCTCTAATATGAATTGCAGTGCTTATTCAGATAGGTTACTCATAATATTTTAACCGGTAATTCCAAAGGTCAGCGAAACGTGAACCTTTACCTGTACTTTTCAGAGCTACTTGTTATAAGTACCGTCTTTACTAGCGTATAATTCTGATTCAAATGCAAACAACATAGACCCTGATCTGCCGTCGCATAATGCGCCGGCAGATCTGGGTCTATGCAGTTTGCAGCTGGTATCGGCTTATACGTGAGTATACAGGGTAGATCTCGATTTTAATCAGATCAGTGAAAAGATTTACAGCTATTTTCATTTCTTGAGTGGGACAATTAGCAATTCTATTGCAGTTTAGATATGACAAAATTCAAATATTTGTAGACTGTGTATCAATTGCTTTTGACATCTTTTTATGTAAATGATATTGTTTCCAAAACTAAGAAATACATACCTCAATAAAGGCATTTTGTCAGCATCAGTGAAGTTCATGTTGTCAGAACTACCACACAGGATCATCTCACTGTATAGAAGATTATTAAACTGTTTTAATAAGTAGATTGAACAGTGTCTGCCAAAGACTACTGAAGGATTCAAGCAGAGCATCTGATAAATATTGCTTCCTTCATTCGCATTTCCTCAGTAATAGTCCTTAATATAGTCTACTGTGGTGTGTGCCACCATTTTCATAACGGCATTTGTGCTTTAATGGACCATTCATAAAGTATCATGCAATGTTAATATGTGGTGCAAGTATTATTGCTGTGTTATTATATTCAAATCTTCACACTGACAGTTGAAAAAAGTTGGTTCGTATTCAGCAGGTAAACATGAAACGTGTTTAAGTATTGTGGTCAGAATCTCTCTCTCTCTCTCTCTCTCTCTCTCTCTCTCTCTCTCTCTCTCTCTCTTGCTTAAAGGTTACATAAGAAACAGCTTTAAATGACAAATACATACGACTAACTTCATGTAACTTAATGGAGAATTCATATTTAATTTAACAGTATGAAAAACTTCTGAATGGCAGGTGTATTTTGCATACATTTTAAATGTTAAACAAATTTCATAATCTACTCAACCAAGATATTGTCTTCGATTGATTTACAATATCTACTAGATAAATGAACAAATAAATTCAGTGTATTATTTTTATAAAACATTTTATAATTAATATACTGCATCCACATTGTGACTTAATGATGGACCAACCATCTTGTATGTACAGCTCATATGGGACAAATTCAAATGATTTAAAAAAATTTATTTAAATGGTATTAGGAATTTGAGTTTATGCATACCTGTTTTATCAATTTATCATTTCTTTTTATCAAATGTTGTAGTTTTTCTCCAGGGAAACGATTAATTTCAAAACAGAACTTCTTACCGCAACTGATATTAACCTCTCTTTTATCACGCCTATCAACTGATGTCTGGACTGCAAATGCTACATGTATATATATTGTAAAACTAAAGAAATCTTGATTTTCAGACATTTTCCCAAAAGATATTTATGTCAAACTTTGGTTGATAATTGGAAAATGGCAACTATGGACAGTCTTTTACAGGTAGCATATGTTGTCATTGTTTTCGTTTTTCAAATGCAGGGCCCTTTATTAAATTAAATTACCTTTGTCGTGATGAAAAGTGTCACTGATCTTATTTAGTTTGTCTGAAAATAAGAGTAACAAATAAAATTACCAACCATGAGTGTGTGAAAACTTATGATGCATTACAAAATGGTTTAGAGAAAAATTAGGGGTTTCTAAATTAAAACTGAATGCAAAGACAGCACCCATCATTTGAAAAACGAAAACAATGACAACATATGCTACCTGTAAAAGACTGTCCATAGTTGCCATTTTCAGATTATAAATCTGGTCTAAGAAGAAATGGTCCTCCAAACCAGAGGTCTTTCACATCAGGTTTAATTTTACATTTTAAGGAACTTTAACTTTAATAAAGACAAAGAGAATATTCTGAGCAGAATGAGTTATGGAGTGCTCATGGTGCAAAATATTTAGCTAGTTTCAAATCATCTTCCGTGAATGGGAATATAATTTATTCAGAAAGTAAAAATGTTTGAAATATTGATGCATTGAGGCTTAGATTCTGTTGGTATGAAGTATTCATCAAAGAAATGATCGCTTTTTCTTCATCATCTTTATTACACAGAAAATTGTTTCAGACATTCACTTCTGACTTGTAAACTAGCTTGTACATGAAAAGTTTATGAATCATTCAAACTATGCCACTCGGTGGAAAATTATACACCGTGCAAGACTATGATTTTAGATAGCATTTAGATGGAAACATTTCACAGCAATTACAGTGTGTTGATTCATATCTTTCATTGAGAACTTCACCTAAAGATGCTGATGAAATTGATTAAATTTTGACATTTGTTGACAAGTAGCATGTCAGTTTCACTGAAAACATGGGGTGGTCCAGATATTTTGGTTCATATTTATTATGTTTCCAAATTCCTAACCTCCAACCAGAATCACAAAAGTATTTTCCCTTTTGTCTAACCTTTGGCACATTTAACACCTTTTTCATTCATTACTTATTGCCAATATTAACTTTCAAATGTACCCAGGCTCCTTGACCAGTTTTTGTTGCTGTACTCTAGAAACAATGTAAAGATTAAATCAAATATTTTATCATCATTGAGGAAAGTTTCACTGCCCCCTAGATGAACAGTTACATATAATGGTCCAATCTTGATCATTAATCTCTTGTTGCAGAAGTCAATTGGTCTGTAGCAGTGATTTTACAAACCACATGATGCTAATCAAAATTTGAACCAGTATAACCCCATCACATTGAAATTTACTACCCCGTCGCCATCTTGATGGACCTATTGTTGTGAGGTCAGTTTCAAATGAAGCATATCAAGGGGCGTGATATAACAGTAAAATCCATCAGTTCGAAATAATATAGAGATATGGAGATATTATACCAGTTTCACTTATCTTGGGGAAATTTGTGAAAGGCATTTAATGCTTTTTCACATTTGAATGGTTGGCACATTCAATAGGAACAAATTAAAGATTAAGTGTTGATAACTGTGAACCTTTTCTAGATTGAATAAAAGTGCTTGCTGACACGGACATGCATATACACATAAAACATGAACATAAACATGTAACAAATCCTTCTTGCTTTATTTGGAAAGGAAAAGAAGGATAAAAGCAATAAGAAATTTAGGGTGGGGTGATATAAGATAGATTCATAAGAAAATGTAAATACTCCAGAGATAAAGCGTGTCAAAATTGAACCTGATATTATAACAGGCTATTTGTGACCATATATATATATATATATATATATATATATATATATATATATATATATATATATATATATATATATATATATATATATATATTTATATATTTATATATATATATATGTGTGTGTGTGATAAAACCAAGATTGATGGTAGCCCTTGCATAATGTATTATTTAATCTTTAATACAATGGACCAAGGTATTACCTGGTACAATTAATTTCAATTTCAATTTATTTATCTTGATATCAATATGTTGATTTTAATTTTGAAGTATTTAAATAGTGAGAGTTGGGAATCACCTGTTTAATTATCGTTTTATTGTATAAAATTTAAAAAAATCAATAATAGGATAACATTTTAAAATCAGCTATGGCAGTTAATAAAGTAGCTGATACATGTAATATGATAAAAATGGATTTTCATCTTTCCAAACAAAATAAATCATGAAATTTGGTCTGTTTCTTGCAGACAAATTGAAATCTGTTTAAATGTTTCATTCGTACCATTTAATAAAAATGAAATTCCATATACATTCCATTCAAAATCCAAAGACACTTAGATGAATTTTTCTGTTCCAAAGTCTCCATCAAAGTGAAAAATGTCATTTTTAGCTACAAAAAAAGAGCAGCTTGTGTCTGACATTGTGATCAATCTTCAAGATTCCAGATCAGAGCCTCAGCATTAATTTTCCATCAAGCTCATTGTCTCAGTTTTCATTGAATTTATTGAAACCTAATCTTGATGAAAATTTTACATTTTTTCAGCACAGGTGATAGTCTGCCTCATTTGCAGATGTATTTGATGAGCTTATTTCTAAAATATAGTGAGAGTTTATTGAAATTGTTAACCGTGCAAAACACTATGGTGTAATTATGTAATTTTGCAAGGTCAGGCTCTATGGTTTAAACTTTCCATTCAAACTGTTTGATAAATTTGCTGGTTGCGTCAACTAAGCTGGAGCACATGTCGACTAGGTATTGTGATGTTAAGCCGGTTGTTTGCATTTAATGCACACTGCAAAATCTTCTGAAGGATGCTTCATATGAATTAGAAATTCACCATGAAGTTAATTTGTTATTTTTATGAATTGGATACCTAGTCTGTCAATACACCATTGAAAGTACACTGTAAAATAAATTACAATTGGGACTGAGTTTTTTCGCACGTGATTTGCCATTTTGGCATGTGAGTAAATTGTAGGATTTGTATTTCACACAGTTTCTAAGTCTGTGACAAGGAATTAAATTTTATATAGTTTGAACATGCTTGGAATAAGTGCTTCTTCCACTTGAAACTTGATTTAATATAGGGGAATAAGAGTTGGAAACTGTAAATATCGCTTATCGCAGGGTACCATTAGTTGACACACCTGAGGTTAACGAAGCAGCTAGCTCAGGTGTGTTTAGGTTTACTGGGTGGAACAGCGTAGGGTAGCATTTAGATGTGCTACCTAACTTAATAAGGGGGCTAGGGTTACAGATGACTCCTATGGATGATTGAACTGTACCAATGCCACTAACCCTTCTAAAACTCACCCATACCCAGGTGTTTTTAACAGTTACAAGGTGGACCTAAAGTAGAGTGCTTGTCAATTTCAGAGAGATTGGGTTTTTCCTGGGCTAAAAAAACAAGAAGGGTTGTAGGGTCATAGTGCATGACTCCTGCAGAGGTGCTTATTTAACCATCATAATAAATACCAAATGAAGTCCAATAGATTTTTCATTTCTTGTGCATTTTGGGGTTTGTGTATTGAAAACCCAAAGAGCACAGGGAATGTTGCTGATGACTGGGATTTTCTTAGATGATAGGGAAAGGGGCTTGGGGGAAATAAAAAGATTAATTGAGAAAAAAGTATCAGTATTAAATTTTGTTTAAAAAGTTATTTCTATAGTTTTTAAATACTTCATATAGAATAGGGACAGATATATGGGGGCTAATATTTGGCCCCAGAAATAAATCCATAAATAGCAGGACTCAGGGAAAAAAAATTTCAGGCACTCATCCTTGTCCCTGGGACCAGTGAGTTGCAACAGTTACTCATCCCTGTCATAATTTTACTCAACACAATACACTTATCCACTACACTACTTCCTTGTACAAAAATACCACTGGTACCCTGATGCAAGTTTAATACTGAAATGGGTCAAAATCATGAAAATGTTATGCTCAGAGTGAAGACGGTGGTTTAACACCCGTCTTATACATGGCCCTTTAGATAAATATAAAAGAGGCAAGATTTATAACTTGAGAAATTGCAGTTCCTCATCCAGCCCTCAATTTCATAATGGTATTCACGTTTACAATTACACTTTTCAGTAATATTGGTGTAATGTGGAGAAATTTTCCTTTTCAATAAGCTATCACTTTACAAGTTTGACCTGTGAAAAGTTCGGAGCCAGAGAATGTCAAACTTTTGTGATTTTTCATGTGGTCAGTATTATGCTTGCCCCAGGTCAATCGATAGTTTCAGGACTGTGCAGCTTTATCGATATATTGTCACACCAAAGCAAAGATGTCAGTATAAGTATGTAATTATTTTTCACAAGAAAAATGTCACTAACTTATATTTAAAACAAGAATTCAAAGCATCTCTTCAGTTTACATGAACTTTCATACCAAGTAATCCATTTCTAGAGAGATTCTCAAGGGCACATATAAAAAGAAAGATAGCTGATTGCAAAAATTCATTGTTTTTGGCATGACATTGTATCCATGAAGCTGCACAGTCTTGAAAATGGGCGAGTCTGACCAGATGAAAAATCACAATGATGAGACATTCGCTGACTCGTAACTTCTCATAGGTCTAACTCATAAAGATATGTGATATTGTATTGAAAAGGAAAATTTCTTTACATTAAAATGATGCCTGGATTACCAAAAAGTGTCACAATAAACACGAGTACCAGTAAGAAATAGAGGGCTCGGTGTTAACTGCAATTTCTGAAGTTAGTATACAAACCTTGTTGCCTATTACATATATTAGAAGGGTTTTAAAACTGTCTTTACGCTGAACATAATATTTTCGTGATTTTGATCCATTTTAGCATCAAGTTTCCACTGGGTACTTGTGTACAAAATGATGTCCGCTTCCATTACAATATGTTCTTAAATGATGACATGTCAGCAATATAGTCAAAAGTCATCAATAATTGATGCACACTAGAGCTAAAGCGACGTTAAACTTCAGCACTTGTTAAGAGTAGAAAATTCACAGATTTGTTGACAAGGTGCAAATCTGCAACTACTCTGCCCAGGGATGAGTTAGTAGTCAAGTTTTACTTGGTATTGCCAGTTTTTACCTTTTGGACATAGGCTTTCTTTTTTATAGGTCAGCTGCACCTTTTTTAAACAACATACCCTCATTTTGTAGTCCAGAGAATTAATATAGGCAGTAATCCTTATGATACATTAGTGATGATTATAATGATACAATTTATCAGAGAAAAATTGTTGCTATAGCAACAAAACATAAATGAGGATATAATTATAGTAGACATATTCAGTATGTGTTTCAGTATATCAACTTGAGCATTTAAAAGTTGCTTACTATACATACATTCCAACTTTTTAGACAGTTTTCAGTTTTTGAGAATCAAAATGTGTGTTGCAGTCCTGGAGGGGTGGGTGGGTGCACATGACCAAATTAAGCAAGGTACAATTGAGAAAAATATATCTTCCTAAATAAGCCTATAGAAAATGAATGGAAATTAAAATTTTAATAACAGAAAATCAAAAATCGTTTTTTGGCATTGAATACACTTCCAAACAAGAAAAACCTGGTAGATTAGTATCATCATATATCATCAACACACACATAATCACAACCACACAGACATTAAATAAAATAATACACCAAGTCTGTCTGTAAAATCCATTGGACTGTTGAATACAGTATTAACTTGTTGTTGCTCACTTTGATGCTTTTAATAGTTCGCTGAAGGGTTTAAAGGTGATGCAAGCATCACTCATTAGAGACTGGATGGTACAGTTGTTCAAACTTCCCCAAAGACTTTTAGTTTCTGCCCTGATGCAAGGTGGTGTTGCTATGACGTGTATGTGAAAAGTATAAAATGTGCCCCACCCCCTTGCTCCTGAGCTTTACAAAGTCAAACTCCATAAACCAGAAGTTCTGAAATTTAGTTTTCCTGTGATTTGCACTCTTCATAGATGGCTTATTCTTTTCTCGGGTTTCGACATGTGCCAAAAAAATGAATCACACTTCCACACTGCAAGTTTGCCACTGCAATTACTGAAATAATCACATTTTGCATCTTATGTATGGAGTAAAATCTGACTTCAAAGAAACATTGCTGCTGATCACAAACTAGCTAGTAATCGTTAAAAAAGATGGCTTGAATATTTTCATTCAAGGCAACGAAGTGCAATAACTTTTGTTTCTTCAACATGCATCTCCGACTTACCAACTTCAAATGAATATTGAACACAAAATCACTATAGCTGTTGTCAGTCAGTTAAGTAATCTTTGTAGTGGTGTTTGATTATCTCAGACCAATTTTTAAATTATCTTATAATTGCCTATACAAGAATTAACCATAGACATTGTATGAACTGCCCAGGGATGATAGTATTAAGCGTGAAGTTATGTGAATCACAGCTGTTTCCTGTTTATACATGTTACAGACATATATCTCGGTGTCAAGAAAGGTCTCTTATTTTTTTTAAAGATATACTGGAAATCATGCTTAAGACAGTTACACTTGAATTATCAGCCAGAGTTTGTAAGTGGTCATTAAAATCAACCACAAGGAGGGTGAAATGTTTGGAGGTTGTTATATTCTTTTCCTGTCAACTGCCCGTTTTACAATGTAACTAATAACCACCTATGAGAGATAATTTAACATGCAGCCTATTCAGTGACTGAATAAAAAAATGTCCTAGGTACCGGTACATGTTCAAATGATTTTATATTGTAATGACTCTATTGGAAACTATGGAGATCAACTTGCACAATTATTAATAAGACTTGCTTGTTTCCAATTCAGATCTTTTTATTTTGCCATGTTACTACATGCATGACATTCTGAAATGAGTCAATTTGAGTTTTTGGACATTTGTGTCGATTTTGGAGTCTCTACACTACATTTCTGAGATGAAATTCTTAATGACAGAGTTTTATTTCTTGAATTCAATTTTATGAGAATTGAAAAAAAATTCTGTTCATATTGTTTGCAGTTGTGAAATATTGTGTTGACAAGTACCATTTATACTCACTTATAAGCTGAGTCCAACTGCAAACAATATAGAGTCTCTTCTGATATCGCATAATGCACGAGCAGATCAAGGTCAGTGTTGTTTGTTCTCCAGATTAGTGCTAACAACCTGCATAGATCCAGATTGCAGGTACATTATGCAACAGCAGATATGGGTCTATGCACTTATAGTGAATATAGATGATGGTACTTACCATCAAATCTGAAAAGAGAGAACTGCATTTAGGAACTCCATTTTGATTTCTTCTCCACAGCCCTTGAAAATGCAACAGTGTTTAGTAGCTTTTTCAAAAAGCATTCTTTTGGAAAGAAAAGGTCTCGGTATTGTTAAACCAGTGTATAACAACCACTTAGGAGACCAGCTAGAAGTGATCTTTATTGAGAGGTAACAGGTAAATATCATATTTATCTAATGATACATGCTTGGTAATTAGAAAGGCCTACCCTCACTTTCACAAAATTAAAGGCAAATATATATGAAAAGTCTGCCTGTCTGTTTATAAGCCCACCCCCAAAGTTTTTGAAAATTTACTAGAAACTGCATTTTCTTCTCTATGCAAGTTGGAACCACTCACCTGTAATGAAGTCATTTCATTTGCTCCAATGTTTGTGTTTACAGTGAGAAAAAATCATAAACTAGAACTCGTAAGATCTCAATTTGACCTACATACTCTCAAATCCCATATACAAATTTATCTTGTCTCCAAAAGCTTCGATTTAAGTAATATTTTATGTGAAAGTAAGAAAGACCAAGTTATGTTAATTTGACAGTATAATTTATTATCGTGTTTGATGGTAAATTCAAAAAAAGGTCAAATGTACAGAAGCTCTTGCATATCAAAGTGCAAAAGATCTCTATATATGTTTGTATGATAAATAATCAAACTTTTATTGTACTTTTGTATCACAATATTGAAATGCAGATTTAATAAAAAATGCATTTAATTATTTCATTATTAAGATAATTTTTTCCATAAAAATGTATGCAACCTCTACAAATAGTATAATATGTACACCTTGTCCCACATAGAAAATATATGCCAGCTGAAGATAACGTTACACTGGTATTTGTTAACTCTTCAATTCTCCCCTCCATGGAGGGTGGTCAAATTTCACATACATTCGGAAGGTTAAAAAAATATTTAGAGGGTTTCCATTTCATTAAGGTTGAAAAGAACAAAGTTAATTTTGAAAGTCATTAAAGCATTTATTTTTTACAACTCAAACAGTTGAGACTTAAGCACTTAATTATAAGACCACCAATACTGGTATTGGTGAACCAAGACTACAGACTCTGGGGCAATCCTTTAATTTTAGGGTTTTGACAAGTCCAGGAGATAAGCTTTCACACCTCTTTTGTCTGCTGTTTTGTGGCTATGGAGTGTTTAAACAGTTGGGAAAACATAATGACCAACAATTGCACCGGATAATTGTGGTATTATACCTACAGTATCTGACCTGTCAGTAAGGGTCATTTGAGCTCAGTCACCTCTGGCAAAAGATACAGCCCTTTTGGGGATCTCTGCTCTATACTTAGGTGGTCTTTATATACAGGTGGTCTTTATACACAGGTGGTTTCTAGAACAGGTTTTACTATATTCTGGCTTCTAGTGACCCTAATCATTATCATGTTCAAGTTTGTCTTGCTTGACATGGGGAAAGACATATAAATATTTGAAATTTGGATTGCTAATTTTACTGTGGCACCTCTTTGTTAATTGTACATGAAATTTAAGTGACCATTGAAGAGTGAGCAAAAGTATTCTCTTCCTTAGTGTGTTGGTATCATGCAAGTATTTTATTACTATACTGACGTAATGGACTATATACATGAAGTGCAGGGAGTTGCTTCTGAAGTAAAGGTCAACATTGTGAATCAGCATTACGTGTAGTGACATCTTGTTTCCTTTGTACTTAAAAACTATCTTTAATTTTTTGTTCTCAGATTCACAGTCAGTATTGTATGCATATCAATCTGAATCAGATATAAGTTACAGTCACAGAAATCCCAAATGATACAGTTGCATCTAGAATCCATGCTGCCATGCATTTGGAAACTGATATATCAAAGTTTTGGTACTGCAAGTGTCATGTGGACTCTGACTAACATGTTGGGAGTTACCATTTTACAAAATATTTAACACCCTTTTCTGCTTTCAGGGCAAAACCATCTCGCCTGGATGATTTTGGTCATTGTAGTTTTACTGCCAGTATGACATCAGTGGCCTAAACTTGAGGTATAAAGGGTTGCATTCCTTGTCAGCTTGCTGTTTTATTATAGCCAAAGGTATGTTTTGTTTATATAGTGCACAGTTTTAATTGATGTTGCATTTTTAGACACTGAAGTTTCCACCGCACAACTTCTGTGTATCTAGTACTGTCAGTATTAAAATATTTTACAGTACTCCCTTGTTATAACAGTGTCCATAGTAGGCATATAGTATACCACCATATAGTCAGACTGCCTTATAATGAAGTACATGATACAGTACTCCCTCATTGTAACATTGTCTATGAGAGCAATAGAGTATACCACCTTATTGTGAGACTGCCTTATAATGAAGTACGTGATACAGTACTCCCTCATTGTAACATTGTCTATGAGAGCAATAGAGTATACCACCTTATTGTGAGACTGCCTTATAATGAAGTACATGATACAGTACTCCCTCATTGTAATGTTGTCTATGAGAGCAATAGAGTATACCACCTTATTGTGAGACTGCCTTATAATGAAGTACATGATACAGTACTCCCTCATTGTAACATTGTCTATGAGAGCAATAGAGTATACCACCTTATTGTGAGACTGCCTTATAATGAAGTACATGATACAGTGCCCCCTCATTGTAACATTATCTATGAGAGCAATAGAGTATACCACCTTATTGTGAGACTGCCTTATAATGAAGTACATCATGCATATAATTTTACTATGTCTTTATGAAATGGGATCCATGGCCATACCTGTCTTATAACAGGAACCGTGTTATTGTGAAGTACCTTATAGTAAGGGAATGATGTACTTGTCACCTTTTCAATTATAAACCTTGAAAACCTGGAGAATGTTATTATCAGTTCTTCATAAAAAGACAAACGAAAAATAAAACAAGTTGTATCTGAAATTTAAATCATCCCATTATTTTGACACTTTACAATTTAGTACCATAATATTTATCCCTATGTTTTGCAAAAGAAAATATGAGGATTGTGTCCTGTCTGTTAAAACATGCATGTTAGGATCGTGTTATCATGCATGTGAAAACACATGTGTGGATTGTTATCCTGCCAGTTAAAGCATGCATGTGAGGATTGTATTATCCTGCATGTTAAAACACATGTGAGGATTGTTATCCTACCAGTTAAAATGTGCATGTGAGAATTGTGTTCTCCTGCATGTTAAAACTTGCATGCATATGTATGTAATTTTGTGTGTATGTAATTTTGCATGTGTACCAGTATATAATTTTGTGCACACCCTTGTACACATAGAGACTTGAAAATTGGGATACTAATATGATACTGGGTGGTCTGTGAATGTGCTCAACAGTTTGGGAATTTAGATCCAACTGGGGGTGAGGATAACTTACACACATTTTATATATATTGTATATACAATGAAGGGGTAGTGATGATAACTGAGAAAAAAGTGTAGACTTTTAGTTTGATCTTACTGTATGTACTTCCATATAAGCCGATACAAACTGCAAACTGCATAGACCTAGATCTGCCGTCACATAATGCACCGGCAGATCTGGGTCTATGCAGTTTGTAAGGACTAATCAGTAGAACAAGCAACATAGACCCTGATCTGCCAGTGCATTATGCGACGGCAAATCAGGGTCTATGTTGTTTGCATTTGGATTGAGATTATATGCAAGTACATGTATATACGGTAATTCCTTATGGTCATTCTTTTCTTCTTTATTTTTTTATTTTTTTGGTTCTGTGTATAATGCATGTGTTTAACAGTATCAATGGATTATTTTTACTTTGCCTTGTATAATTGCAAGATAATGTAAGTCGCACCTTCCTTCATCAGTGTAGGGATTGTAATTCATTGTGAAAATTATCAAGATTTTGACAGAATTTGTATAATTTCATAGGAGAGACTAAAGGGTTTAAAAAGAATTTTGTTAATTCCGTTCTCCCTATGTAAAGAAGCCATCAAAATACATGTAGGTGCTGCTTAAATTTTACCTTTAATCCTAATAGTCCTTGCTCCCTTCAAGATATTTTGATCCAAAAAAAAGGAATTTGAAATTTGCTTGGAGGTCTTGAGTATGTAATAATTTGCACAATTTTTGAAGCTTCATTATATATATATATTGTGCTTTTTAATTGTGATATATACAAAAAAAAACATATTTGTTGGTGTAAAAAGAAAATAACTCATCAAGAAAAATCTTTATGTATCCATTTTTGCCCACGCTGTTTGGCATTAGATGGTTTAGTAACTGTGGATAACTTAAAAGTTGTGCAGCAGATGGTATACAGTATATCAGGTTGTTGCTCTATTCACATCTTCTGATAAAGAGATTCCACACCAGATTGTGAACTTGATGACTATTTTTGCTTCTTGCACAATAAATTACTAAAAAAAATCCATTAGGGAAGCGATGATTTTAGGAATAATAGAATATAACTTGCAAATATGCTCATGATCGAGCGCAATCTAAATGAATTAAGAGATTTCTAAACTTGTCAATGAGTAAATGATTCTGCTTTTGTAACTTTTTCAAATAGTTGTTCATCACATTTGACCAAAAGTTGATATAAACGAATTATTGGTGTATTCAAATGTTTGAATAAACATAAAAATCCTGTAATTTAAAATTCACCCTGTGACCCATTAGATAGTGTAAAATTCATCTCTCTACAAATTTTCAAAAGTTATATAAAGAGAGTATTTAGACGTGAAGGCTTGTGTGATCTCTGACTTCTAATTTGTGGTTAAGGCAATAATTAACTAAGATTATCTGTTTCTTTTCAACAAGTTATCGACTGCGATTCTTCACACCACCTTTTGAAACGAGTTTACCAAACTGACAGTGAATTGTAAAGGCAATCCAAAAACTCTTCCTTTGTTAAAAATAGTGTGATATTTAAGGAACACACCCTGTCCAAATTAAACACTATGCACAGAGAGAAAAATTGAGTCCCAGTCTAGTTTATTCACACAGTCCACTAGCTTTGATGTCAGAGCCTGGATAATGGAATGCAATAGCTAACTCATTTTTGAGATTCAGAGTTTAAATCCTAAAGTTTTCAAATTTCACCACTGTTGTTGTATAGCTTTTAGGTAGTCTGTGTTGTTATTTTTCTCCCAAAAAAGAGTTTTCCAGTGTTCTAAAGACTTGTTTTACAACTCAGATGCTTTTAATAAAACATGTACTAAAATTGTTTCATTTTGTTTTTCTTCTCATGTTTTTAAATTCAAGCTTGGGTCTGATGTGGCTGGGGTTTTGTATGTTGTCTTGGAGATCCACTTTGAGGCTTGATAGTTGAAGCCCACAGGAAATTACACAATTTTTTTTATACATTCCCCCACCATAAATTCTCTCATGTCAGCAATGTATGATTGTTCCTCTCCCCTACCCCAATCTAGCATCCATCATTGATTGATTAAGGTGGATTTTCTAAGAACGGATTGTAATTCAGGTGGATTAAGGTGGATTGTCTAAGAAAGTGTAGAATTTTATCCATAAAATAATAAGATTTTGTGGCCTTCTTCAATCTTTGGCAGTTTACCACTTCATGAGGTGGATTAGAATTAACATGCAAGAGTTTGCTACCAGCTTTTTAATCTAGTAGCAAAGGCATTCCAAGAGGCAAAAGTATCACTGGGGGTTCTTTATTTCAAAATTCTTAGTAGCAAAAATGTTCTGCGATATTTTTCACCATGTTGCAAAACCATGAAACAGGTTGGAGATTTGATACTTGCTAGTGTGCATACAAAGAAACTGCCTCTTAATACATCCAGTCTTTATTCACATATTAACAGAGAATGTCAATACTGGTTGTTAATGTTCAAAATATATGCAATAAAACTTTCTAATATTGATTACTCAAATACTTGGCATCACTCGTGTGACTTGTTCAGTCCCTGTGTTACACATTATCATGTTATGTACCTCTGAAAATTCCAAACTACTGAAATTTAAAAACAAAAATTTCTGCCTGCAGGACTTGTCATGTATATATTTATAATATGATGCATTGATGGCCCTTTTTCCATGTATTCACAAATTTTCATCTCAGTCATCAACTAAGACATTGAATATATAACATTTCTTTTTAATTGTAACTTTGAGTTAAAATTAGAACTGGTGTCATTCCAAATAACTAGTTTTGTGTGAATAGGTAAAATTATGGTACACTATGAATACAAGTTAGGGAGAATTCGCTCTGTTATAATACTGATTTTCGCTGGTAAATTGTTCATAAAATGTGGACAACAGTATAGTTCTAACGGAAACAACCACTGGAATATTTCACAAGCAAATACCAATTAACTGGCTCTTCATATTTAAGTACTATCCAATCTTATTGCAATATTTACTTTTCTTTTCGCTGAACTGCACTTCACTCTTGTCTGGATAGGAAGAATGGCAAAGATTTACAAAAAACATCAATATATTTTTCTATTGATGTTAGAGTTGAAAGGCTCTTAATATTTTTAATGCAAATCTCGTATATTGAATTCAATCATGTTTTCTTAAAATATAAAGCACTTGAATTTAAATTCAGATCCTGTTTTCTAGTCTTTAATGGGGCAGCATATCAACTTCAATTTAAAAACTGAAAGACTATGATAAATTTTACGAATTGATGACAATTCATTCAATAGAGAGAAAATCTGAAAATTGATGACAAACTCTGTACTATTTTTGATACATTTTAGACAGGTTTTAAAACATTAAAATGTACATAAATTGAGAAGAATTCAATATAGCTAAAATGATTTTCTCTAGTTATTAAAATTTCATTATAGTTTAACATGCCAGTTATCAGAAATTCCGGTGGAGTTGTCATTCATTTTTAACGTATTATAATCAAACAAATTGAATAGAATATAAATGGAGAAAAATATTGAAACACGTCATATATTTCACCTGATTATGAAAGTTTTATGAAGAATAAATGTTCAATCGGAGTATTTTAATTTTGGATTTTTCTGCTACTGAGTTGGCTATATACACAGGCCAGTTCTTTTGCCATGTACCTGAATTCCTATTCTAGAACATTGCATATATATTCAATAAGCAGTGAAACTCTTTCAGATGAAATATTAACAAAGTGTAGCAGAGGATCATAAAATATTTTAATAAATCTGAGCTTGGAATTAAATAAGCAGTTTGCCAACAAAATTTCAGTAAAATTGGTAGGAGAAATACTAGAGATGAGTATTTCAGCTATAATCATATTGCGATATATTGATTGAATTGCAATATGTATCAATACATATTGCTACCAACATGACCATTTTGAAAACTCGTGATACCAACTGTCAGCGTGATTTTCTGAGCCTGTAAGTATATTACAATAAACATGTTCTACCAACTGTGTTTATCATTATTTTGGGCAGAATAAAATGAGAAGGGCTGTGTGTATGTCCAAGTAATGGACAAGAGTTTGCAGCATAAAAGTAACGACCAACTTTACCACAATGGATGATGTCAATGCATGTGGGAGGCAAGTTTAATATTGTAGTTACTCCAGACTTCCTCATGCTATCAAAGGAACTATAGCATACTGCTAACACCATCATCCTTGTGTTACAGCCAAAAACAGTCCAAACAGTGCTTTTTGCCTTCTTGTTAAGTATAAGAGCTGGTTCAGGCATATTTGCCAGTGATTAAATGTCAGCCATGATTACCATATATACTCGTGTATAAGCCAGATCCAAATGCAAACAACAAAGACCCTGATCTGCCATCGCATAATGCTCCAACAGATCAGGGTCTATGTCTATGTCTATGTTTGTTCTACTGATTAGTCCTGTTAAACTGCATAGACCCAGATCTGCCGGCGCATTATGTGACACCAGATCTGGATGTATGCAGTTTGCATTTGGTATCTGCTTATACGCAAGTATAGACGGTAAATTACATGTTTGACAGGTTATGGTGTTGTTTTATGATGCCAAGTATTATTTTGTGTAAAGAAGGTTAGTTCCACAAGCAATCTAACTAACAGTCAGTTAGCATGAAAATACTCGAATGAAATTTTTTTTACTGGTACGAATTGTTGTACAGTAGTGTACTGGTTCATGCCGATATATCATTACACCTCTAGGAAATGCATTAGGCTTGTTTTTATTGAAGCCAATTTGACAGATTTTGGGGATTCATGAAACAATATTTACAAGAAATTGTTGTACTTTTATGTTATGGAATGCAAAACCATATAATTATAATCATAATAATAATGATAATACGATATTAATAATGATAATAAACTGCTGCATCAATTGAACCAAGTTCTTACTTTTAATTTTAGTTACTGTTGTTTGCTCAGATAAAGTTCACATTTATGTTCTCTTTATTTAAACTTGACACAGACATATAAATCAATTCCCATATACTGTAATGTACAATTTTGCTAAATTTCTATACTTTCGTTGTAAAACCTGCAAAACATGCTTACATCCAATGCATGATCTGTCCAAGAGTAAACTTTTAAAATAATGAAAATAATATGCTGCATGGCTTGTTTTCAGAAGAATTCCCTTGAAGCTGTCCACTATAAAAATCAAGCTCTGTGAGATCTCCCATTTACATCAGGTTGTACCTGTGCAGCAACAGTAATAAAATGAAAATTGTTTTAGTTTCAAGCCATCTATTGCAGAACATTTAGCCATTAATAGGCTTCTTCTATAAAAAATTAAATACATTTTTTTCCAGTAATTATTTTCAGTCAATCAGCAACCTTCATTCTTTTAAATAAGTATTAAACATTCCACCACACTTTATCTGGTTTCAAGCGCATACAATAAGTAGTTTGTCTGTGACCTAAATTAAATTTTACTTTAATAATAATTGTTCATAATTAACAGCATTTTCCCTCAAAACCTCGTGCAAAAACATTGTTGTCTCACAGGTATCATTTTGAAGATGTCCAGGAATTTGTTTCAATTGGGAAGCCTGCTGAAATGATAAATTTATAACATTCTCCACAAAAGAATACCCCACCCCCACCCCCCGAAACTTCTTGATGTATACAAAAAGAAGTATTTTGGTTCCTTTAATGATATATAGTGTATATCCTAAGCTAAATGAATTGTGACCCACATTGCAAAAAAAATCTAACAAAGGGAGGTAGTCTGTGATCTTTACTTCAGCTCATAGTCGATATAAAATCTTCACAATTGTTTCATTTTTCAAACAATTGCTCATTGAATGTGCTTACATAAAATCAGTAGCATTTGCCATTTTGCCATTCTTACTTTAGACAGTGATGTCTGGCAAATGTTTATATGAAAGGTGTGCATGTACAATTATCGCTGTAAGAAAAGAAAATTAATCTGGGAATACACTTCTTCACAGGATTCAGTTTTCACCACCTTTGTTTGAGAAACCAAACAGTCTCTTTCGGTGTTCATGAAATGTCAAGTTCTAAATTTTGTCAATTATCAGAGGAAGATGTTTCCTCTACCAATTACATGATTGTACCTGAGGCATAGAGAGCGAGTAAGCCACCTGTTATGTGAAAACTATTTTAAAAAATCCGTAAAATGTATCTTAAAAATAATTGCTGAATTACAGAAGTAAGATACCAAACTTAAGAGATTGTTATCATATAACCTTATTTAGTGGTCTGTTTTTTTTCTGTGTACATGTGTACCCAGTTTGAAAAAATAGGGTAAATTGCAATATATTTTAGGTAGACTTTAATCTAAAAAATGTACTTCTTTTCCCCTAACCTTTAATAATTGCAGTTATCTAGTTCCATTTGTTTAAATGGAGAATTGATAATCATACGTTTATGTGCTCAAATTTATTATAGATTTTTGGGGACAAATTTTAATAATAGCATTGCTGACAAAATAAATACATATCACAGCATTTCATGAAGCTATTTTAGGATACCTGTTTTTAGCTCTACTGGTTATAGAGCAGATCGGCTTATGGGATTGTCTGCATGTCATCCATCATCTGCCATCTGTCCATCCATTAGCACAATTTATTGCTACTCCTAAAAAAATTACTTCGAGCATTGCCAGAAACTTTGCACACATATTCATCCCATGGTTTAGTTGGTCCTCAATGAAAATGGTGCTGCTCAGAAATCCAGTATGACCGCCACAGTGGCCATCTTAAAAATCTTATTATCACTACATCTCCTGAATGGATGGTCATATCAACATGGGGTATTCACCGAAAGACTTCTTATGATGTCTAGTTTGTCTAGTTTGTCCTAAATGAAAATAGTGCTGATCTGACCTCTAATATGGCCACCAAGGCAGCCATCTTGAGAATCTTTGTATCGCTATTCGCCCTTAATGGTGAAATCAAAATGGCGTTTCACTGAAAGACTTCTTACGATGTCTAGTTGGTCTTAAATGAAAATGGTTCTGATCAGACCTCCAATATGGCCACCATGGCAGCCATTTTAAAAATGTTATCACTATTCTTCCTCCATGGATGGTCATATCAGCAAGGGGTTTTCATTAAAAGACTTCTGATGATGTCTAGTTTGGCCTAAATAAAAATGGTGCCAATCTGAAGTCCAATATGGCCATCATGGCAATCATATTGAAAATCTTGTTATCCTCCTGAATGGATAGTCATATCAGCATGGGGTTTTCACTAAAAGACCTCTTATGATTTCTAGCTGGGCCTTTAAAAAAATGGTGCCAATCTGAAATCCAAAATGATTGCCATGGCAGCCATCTTGAGAATCTTGTTGTCACAACTCAGTTTGAACAGAAAATCATATTGACATGGGGTTTTCACCAGAAGACTTCTTATGAAAATGAAAATGGTGCTGATCTGATGTGAAATATAGCCACCACAGCAGCCATCTTGAAAATCTTCTTATTGTTTCTACTTCTGAATGGAAAGTTATGTCTTTAAAATATTGTTATCTCTACTCCTCTCCAAATGGATGGCTATATCAACATGGGGTTTCCACCAATAGGCTTCTTATGAAACCTAGTTGGTCCTAAATGAAAATGGTGCCAGTTGTACATCCAATAAGGCTGCCTTAACAAGTGTCTTAAAAACCTTGTTGTCGATACTCCCCCAGAATGGATGATCATTATGACAGGAGTTTTCACCAAGTCCTAAAAGAAAATGGTGCCAGTCATGCATCCAATATGGCTTCCATGACGACTTCTTAAAAGTCTTGTTGTCTTTACTCCCCCTGAATAGATGATCATTATGACAAGTTTTTTTTTTTTTTTTTATAAAAAAAACTTCTAATGATGTCTACTTTGTCCTGAATGAAAATGGTGCCAATCTGACATCCAATATGTCCACCACAGCAGCTAATTTGAAAATCTTGTTATCGCTGAAGAATATCCAAGATGGTTTCAACACTCGACAGTTAAAAGGAAGAAATGGTCTTGTCGTGAATTCCTGGAAATTCTTTTTGCCTAGTAGAGTGTCAGTCCCTTCAGGGGACTCTTGTTAAAATCTGTTGTAACTAAAAATAGGTGTTGTAGTTTAAAGTGTCTAAAAATTGCACAACAAACCACTTACTCTTAAACATTGAAAACAAATTCACCCTAATTGGCTGATGAAGCTAGTGAGAAAACAGTTGGACATATTTTATCCGGATCCTTTTATACTGGGTGTATTTGTTGCTTGCTATCACGCACAGTGAGCTAATTCAATTCCCATAGACTGTAATGGTAAATACTTTCATGGTAAGACTGGCTCATTTTTTAGAAGAATTCCTTTGTAGGTACCCGCTATAAAAATCTGGCCCGGTGGGATCTCCCGTTAGTACCTGTGTGGCAACAGCAAAAAAATTAAAATGTTTTTAGTCTCGAGCCTACTGTTGTGTAAAATAAACCCATATGTGGACTTCTGAAGAAAAATTGCATCCATTTGTTCAGTTATTAATTTATTCCAGTAATTGTTTTCAACTAATCTTTGATCTTCATTCTTTTAAATATGGTATCTAATATTCCACTGCACATAGAGTGGTTCCATAGTTTGTAAAATAATTATTTGTCTGTGGCCAACTGTAAGAACTACCTGATTCCTCAGGCACATTTTATGTGTGTCTTGGTATAATAATAATTCTTTCTTTCAAAAGAGTGACTGTTCAAAAAGCTGGTCTCCCTTGAGACCCACTGTTATAACTAGAAATAATGATTACCGCATATACTTGCTTTTAACCGAGTTCAAATGCAAACAGCATAGACTCTGATCTGCCGTTGCATAATCCGCTGGCAGATCAGGGTCTATGTTATTTGTTCTACTGATTAGTCCTTACAAACTGCATAGAACCAGATCTGCCGGTGCATTATGCGGCGGCAGATCTGGGTCTATGCAGTTTGCAGTTGGTATTGGCTTATACGCGAGTATATACGGTACTAATAGACATCAATAATAACTCTGATGAGACTCTTACTCAATCATTTCATTATTGAAAATAGAACAGTCTTGACCAGTGGCTGAATCAGCTTATGTCAGTATTACATGGCATTTTTGTCTTAATATGGAAAAGAAAATGAAGCTCTGTCTTAAATGATTGTTTGAAGGTAACTACCAAGCTGGAAGCTGGACTTGATTAATTTCTCCCACATGGATCATCCTCCCTAAAATTTAATCCTGAAGGTTTCTCATAACTTCTGTGCTAATTACCCATTACTGGCTAAATAACTCTCCCATTTGGTCAGGTGTATACAAGGGTCCCTTGATAGTAATCATGGCTTGAGGATTTGGCCCCTAGGGATGAGGGTTATTTAAGAGAGAAGTCTGCAGTATTCTATACAGAATTTTAGAAGTAATGGTTAGATTTGTCCCTAGTATTTTCCCTTAAAATTGAAATTATTTTATTCCAAATTTCCTGGCTGGTTTCATTAATTTATTATAAGTATGACATAAATAAACCTTGGCTTTGCTTGCAGTCAGGTATAAAAATCTTTTTTCTTTGTCACTGTATAAAAGGGTCTTTTACATATGTAAGTACTGTATATACTTGCATATACACTGATACCAACTGCAAACTGCATAGACCCAGATCTGCCATCGCATAATGCGCTGGCAAATCTGAGTCTATGTAGTTTGTAAAAACTAATCAGTAGAGCAAACAACATAGACCCTGATCTGCCGGCACATTATGCGATGGCAGATCAGGGTCTATGTTGTTTGCATTAGGACCTGGCTTATACACGAGTATATTCGGTATGTGCCAGTCTGTGTGTGAGAAAGAGATGGACTAGATGATCACAATCCCCATTCAGGACTGTAAATAAACTTTAAGAAAAATTCAGTCATTAACCTGTTTTCTTGTAAAGCTTGTAATCAGTCTCAGTTGTTGTTTCTAGTAGTAAAATTCTCTCTTTGAAGATTTTCAATTATACAGAATGATTTATATTTTTTTTAAAAACTGGGAGTGGGATGTTATGGTGCAAGATGTGTTCAATACATATAATCTTGGGTACTTTGAAGCATATAAGTTGATTTTATCTTGGGAATTGTAAACTTTGTACATCATTCATTTAATTGAATAGTTGCATTATAATGTTATATTCTTTTTATACTATCTAATGTAAAGGGATATCTTTAGAAATTAGATTATTAGACAACATTCTAAGTTGTTTCAGATTTGAAAAGCTGGGAATCCTTCTTGTTGCAGACTGGGTCACAGCCCATCACATTTAATTTCATACTAAATTAATGAGCAGCAGGGAACCTAACTGACACTAAAGATTTGGAAATGTGAGAGATTTAGAATCTGGAATAGATCCAGATTTTATCTATTGTTGACAAGTGTGATGTTTACACACTTACAGACACTGAAACAATCTGGAAAATTACAAAACATTATGGACCTTTTAAGTACAACAAATGAGAAGATCCAAATGTGAGGAAAGCAAACCATCTGGGTTTGTTGCCTGATGGGAGCAAACTATCATTACAAGAGGTAAAATATTCCATGGGCTTATATAAGCGAGATCTCAAGTTTGTGTCACTTCTTGTACATGGCCAAATGGCTGCACAGGAGTATAATTCAATTTAAGTAAGTAAGTTGCGTTACTTAATAGTTTGTACAATTAATCTAGCCCTCTTGGCTGCTGAAGTAAGACACTGTACATGTATAATAAAAATAATACTTCAAAATGTTTGAACTGGTCAGAAAATTGTGATCTAACTTCATATAACATGTCCAAAAACTTGTATGTAAGAAGTTCTTGAGAAAGTAAAAGAGCAAGAACAGATCCAGTGAAATCTATAATAGAGATGGAATTGTCATTGGAAACAACATGACAATTTATAGCTGTCAGTAAAAAAGTAATTTTATAACCAGAATGAAAATAATTTTAAATAATTGTTTCATTGTTAAAACACATTTCTAGGGTTATTATTGAACGGAAACATGTCCTTTTTAATCTCTCCAGCCATGTTTCATTTAGCTTGAATCTATCTAGCCTTGTTTCGTTTAGCTTGAATCTATCTAGCCTTGTTTCATTTAGCTTATCCTAAACTTGAATGGTCAGAATATTGCAGTCATATTGTCTAGTCAACATTGGGGAAGGTCAGAATAGTGATTACTTTGGCATCTGTGTGTGTGTCTTTACATCCATCCACACATTAGCTTAACCTCAATGTTAAAGTTCAGATTAACCTTAATGTTAAAGTTTAGCTTAACCTGAATGTTAAGATTTAGATTAACCTTATTGTTAAAGTTTAGGTTAACCTCAATGTTAAAGTTCAGATTAACCTTATTGTTAAAGTGTAGGTTAACCTCAATGTTAAAGTTCAGATTAACCTTATTGTTAAAGTTTAGGTTAACCTCAATGTTCAAGTTCAGATTAACCTTATTGTTAAAGTTTAGGTTAACCTCAATGTTAAAGTTCAGATTAACCTTATTGTTAAGGTTTAGATTAACCTCAATGTTAAAGTTTTTTACTTAGATAAATATAAGCTGAGCTCAGCAAAAAGGTGATCACTCCGCAGCGCTTTATCCATACATTCTGTTGCTGATGAAAATGTCTGATCAATACACTGTAAGCTGATAAAAGTTTTGACTTCATTATTTGAAGACAATTAGTCAAGTTTACCGGTAGTTGCCTGCTAAGTCATCACAAAAGAGTGTTTTTGTACATCATTATATTTATGACATGCAAATTGTAGTATATGTATGACAGCATGTAAGTTTGATAAATGTATCACCACTTGAAAATGCTGGAAAACAAGTTCTTCCTACTTGCTCATGCATGGAGTGTGAGATTGTGCCAATGTGCATAACAACCTAAGTTCGATGGGATGGCAATGCTCTCATATTTTAGTGAAAGTTTATTATGGCTAATCTTGGCTGAATTCATTCAGTGGTTGCATCTTTTTAACTTTCTTGCATGCTTCATGAGGTTTGACTCATTCATAAGGTGTTGATGGCATGTTTCTCATCATTTCATTCATATTTCCACTGATGTATAGTATGCTACCAAATGTAATCATGGAAGGTTATTAACTAAATTTGTGTTGATTCAGAATTAACTCTAACATTTAGTTTTGGCAGATTTTAATAGGTTTGTAATCTTTGCTGATTAGGTGGATTTTTTACATATTACATATCATCTATACTTGCTTATAAGTCAGAACTGCAAACTGAACAGACCCAGATCTGACATCACATAATGTGCTGACAGATCAGGGTCAGTGCAGTTTATTAGGACTAAAGAGAAGAATAAAACAACATAGACCTTAATAATATCTATGTTGTTCACAGTTGGATGCAACTTTCAAGTGAGTATATACTGTATCCAGCCATGCAACTAATTTTATGAAATGTATATCACACGATGTAAAGTTTTTTTACTTTCTTGTATCTGATGTGACATTGACAGAGGTTTATATACCATATGTAAGATCTATAGACATAATGGGCACAATTTCCATATGATACATGATGAATGTTTGATCTGAATGAAATATATTTTTTACAATTATTTTGATGTTGATGATCACATTCCCTGTGGAATGCAGTAGTGGAGATTTTCATTCATGTGTCAATGAATATGCTTGTGTAAAAAGTCAAAACTTTCTGATTTAATATGTTTGTTTCATTCACATGGGTAAATTCCAAACCACAAATATCATGCTATTTGCATGAGATATGTAAATAACAGAGCACATTAGCAGGTATAGATATTACCGAATCATCATACAAAGTACTGCAGTGCAGTATAATATAGTTATTCCAGCTTGCATTGTACTTATTCATTGTCCAACAAATTTCATTATTGGATGTTGGACTGTTGGACTAAAAGGAAAATAATTTTAGATGTTCTAGCTTAAATATGGTAGCCCCAGAAGGCACTTAAGTATAAAATTGTGATGTTCTATCTTAAATATGGTAGCCCCAGAAGGCAATTCGGTATAAAACTGATGTTCTAGCTTAAACATGGCAGTCCCAGAAGGCAATTCTGTATAAAACTGATATTCTAGCTTAAATATGGCAGTCCCAGAAGGCAATTCAGTATAAAACTGTGATGTTCTAGCTTAAATATGGCAGTCCCAGAAGGCAATTCAGTATAAAACTGTGATGTTCTAGCTTAAATATGGCAGCCCCAGAAGGCAATTCAGTATAAAACTGTGATGTTCTAGCTTAAATATGGCAGTCCCAGAAGGCAATTCAGTATAAAACTGTGATGTTCTAGCTTAAATATGGCAGTCCCAGAAGGCAATTCAGTATAAAACTGTGATGTTCTAGCTTAAATATGGCAGCCCCAGAAGGCAATTCAGTATAAAACTGTGCACCTTTAATATTTCCTTTTATCCTTGCTATCAGTCAGTAATAAGCATTCTTCTGTGTGAAAACATTTTTTATGGTCCTGATTTGGCAAAACAGGACTAGAAAAGTGATGATATCGTGTAGTAAAAAAGGTTTTTATTCCAGAAATGGAAAATGTGAGGCCTGAGTGTCCTCTCCAGGTCAAAAAGTGGGGTCATTTAGAAAAAACAAGGGTCACAAATATCCTTAATCATTTCCTGTTTATTAAAGAAAATTCAAATATATATCATATCAGCCTCCCCTACCTCAGGACTTCCATACCTGGATTGGATTCCTCTAGATTTTATTTTGGACACTCGAGTCTGCATTTTTTGCTACTTTATAAATAAATGCAGTAGTGTTTTTTTTTATAAAGATTAAATCCTCTCTTCTTTGCATTTTCTATCTATGATTATGGACCATGTATTCCTGATTGGTGCACAAGCTAATCAAAATAAGCAAGACATTTCTGTCAGCCAATGAAATTGATTGTCTTATGTATCTTTGGCAATGAGCACACTTTATTCAGTAAACTAGCATTGGGTGCATTCAGTTTAGTCAGTCTGAAATCAACCCTAATGATCTTTTATCTTTATTTTCGGAGGGTGGCGGGGGAGTATTTTTTACATGCTTCATAGAGGCAACTTTCTTGTGCCAAAGATGAAAAACAAGAGGCAGTGGCAGAGCCTAAACAGAACACTGTTGTAACATACTGGACCGTAGGGTTCCAGCATTCTAGTAGCCCCACAGCTCTGGGCACAGCATGTAGATGACCCTGATACCATTAAAACTGTTGGATAAATTTGTCAGATTTATATTTATATACAGAGTTCATAGTCACAATTTAATTAATCCAACTTGTTCAATATGAAAGTGATAATTGAATAAAGGGAAGTAAAATGTACAAGACCAGTATACAGGAAAAGGAACCCCATGCAGAGATGGAGATGTAGAATAGGCCCAATGTACCCTTGTACATATTGTCAGAGGCCACTAACAGAGGCAGGAGCCATGTTGGCACAGTGGTAAGCGTGCCAGACTCTTGACTGAAAGGGTGCAAGTTCAAATCCTACAATTGAATCAGCCAGAGTCAGCTACCATGGTACATCCTTGGGCAAGTCACTTCACTCCAGTTTGCCTTGGCACTAAATAATTTTTCTTTAGCTCCACTGGTTGTAGACCAGAAGAGCTTATGGGATTTTTTCCGTCATCCATCCATCCGTTCGCAGAAGTTTGTTATCGCTACTCCTCCTAACTACTTGGATGATTGCCATGAAGCTTTACACACACGTTCATCCCATGGTCTAGTTGGTCCTAGATGAAATTGGTGCTGCTCATACATACAATATGGCCACTACAGTGTTCATCTTGAAAATCTTATCACTACTACTCCTGATTCGATGGTCATATCAAGATGGCATTTTCACTAAAAGACATCTTGTGATGTCTAGCTGGTCCTAAATGAAAACGGTGCTAATCTGACATACAACTTGGCTGCCACGGCAGCCATCTTAAAAATTTTGTTATCGCTACACATCATGAATGGATGGACATATCAACATGGAGTTTTCACTGAAAGACTTATTATGATGTCTAGTTAGTCCTAAATGAAAATGGTGCCAATCTGAAGTCTAATGTGGCTGCCATGGCAGCCATCTTGAAAATCTTGTTATCCAATATGGCCACCACACAACTGCAATCTTGAAAATCTTATCGCAACTCCTCCTGAATGGATGGTTGTATCAACATGAGGTTTTTTGCTAAAAGACTTCTTATGATGTCTGCTTTGTCCTACATGAAAATTATGCTGATCTGAAAAATGGTACCAATCTGACATCCAATATGGTCACCACAGCAGCCATCTAGAAAATCTTTTTATTGCTACTCCTCCTGAACGGAAAGCCATATTGACTTAGGGTTTTCACCAAAAGACTTTTTATGATGTCTGCTTGGTCCTAAATGAAAATGGAACTGATCTGGGGTCTAACATGGCTGCCACAGTGGCCAGCTTGAAAATCTTGTGATCACTATTTCTCCTGAATGAATGGTCATACCATAATGGGGTTTTCACTATAAAAAGTCTTTCAAAAATGTTTTCTTGATCTTAAATTAAAATGGTGCTGATCTGATATCCAATACGTGGCCATCTTGAAAGTCTTGTTTTAGCTACTGCTTCTAAAAGGGAAAGTCGTTTTACAATGGGTTTCATCAGAAGAGTTCTTATGGTGTCTACTTGGTCCTAAATAAAAATGACTAACCCTCAATATGGCCACCTTGGTGGCTATCTTGAAAATATTGTTATCTCTACTCCCAAATGAATGGCTATATCAACATGGGGGTTTTCACCAGTAGATTTCTTATGATACCTAGTTGGTCCTAAATGAAAAAGGTGCCAGTCGTACATCCAATATGGTTATGGTTGCCATTACAGCTGTCATGAAAATTTTGTTGTCACTTCTCCCCCTGAATTGATGATCATTATGACATGGGGGTTTTCGACCAAAAGACTTCAGATGATGTCTACTTTGTCTGAAATGAAAATGGTGCCAATCTGAGATCCAATATGTCCACCACAGCAGCTAATGTGAAAATCTTGTTATCGCTGAAGAATATCAGAGATGGTTTGAACACTCGGCAGTTAAAAGGAAGAAATGGTCTTATCTTGAATTCCTGGAAAAAAATTTCACCCAGTAGAGCATCAGTCCCTTCAAGGGACTCTTGTTTTGTGTTGCTGTGCTGTAAAACACCAAACCAAACCAATAAAGTATATATACATGTATGTATGTAGTAAGGTTTTATGGTACCTCGGTACAAAAGTGGCTGTATGGTGCCAACTAAAGGTAATGTTAGAAAAATGTAAAGATGAACTACACAGAAATTTCGGAAGAGAAGCCCTTCCAAATAAATGTTAACATCAATTACAAGAAGATAAAATGTAAATCGTAAAGATGTTACAATTCTGGAAAAGCTATCGGTAACAGAATACTGAATAGCTTCAAACTGTTGTTGATCTATTATTAGGCAACATGCATCTTTTTTATTCTGCCCAAAATATTGCTTTGTCTTTCCTGTCATACAAGTAACAAACATAAAGAAAAGATCTACAATGCCATCTGCCTTTATATCAAATACTGTTTTTGTCTGAAATTTAAGCATTGGATTTGGCACACAGTTTCATGTTCTTTCTCTTGTTCATAAATGTTATTTCTCCACCATTCACAAGAGACTCCTAAATGTTTTACCTATATTTTGACTTACCACCTATACTCGCGTATAATCCAGGTCCTAATGCTAACAACATAGACCCTGATCTGCCATCACATAATGCAGCAGCAGATCAGGGTCTATGTTGTGTGTTCAACTGATTAGTCCTTACAAACTGCATAGATCCAGATCTGCCAGCGCATTATGTGATGGCAGATCTGGGTCTTTGCAGTTGGTATCGGGTTATATACGAGTATATACGGTATTTTCAACACATTCACATGCAGCAAGATTTGCAACATTGTATACAATGCATGTATGTACATGTATATCAATTTGAAGAATGTTATTTATGGAAAAACTTCACATTCCTTAATATACTTTATTGATCTTTTAAATAAAAAGAATGGATGGATGAAATTCAAGAAATGCATAAACTTAATTCCTGTCTTTATTTTCTTTACAGATGAGGGAATGGTCATTTTTAGGCATTTAATGATCATTTGAGACTGGTAAGTTCTAATTTGTAGTGTATGTGTTCTTTACTAATTGTACAGGTAATGATAATATTAGTAATTTTTTAAGCATTTATTTCCAGAGTTCTCCAACATTTGTATTCATTCTCAAGCATTTTTAAAGTTAATATATCCAGTATTTTGACTTTAAATTGGGCCTGTCCTTCCATTTGTCTGTTCCACTTTCATTTCTGCACAATAACTCCCATTATCATTGAATTTAAACCAAATTTGATATCCATCTAGATATAGGTGAGACATTGGCTGAGTTAAGTTTTTAGCTTTCTACATCATTGCGTAGCAGTTATAACCCCTTAGTGTTGGATCCACCCACATTCATTTCTGCACAGTAAGTTCCTTAATTATTATTACAATTCAACCAAATTTTGTTGGTATGCCACTTATATTGATGATTATCAGAATTTGTATCATCAACAGAGTTATAGGCCCTGATAATCAGACCAACCCACTTTGTTTCCACACAATATCTTCCTTAATTATTATTGTATTTAAACCAAATTTGGTTTGCAGCTTAATGTTGATGAGACCTTGGCCGAGTTTGATTGTCAACATTTGACGTCAATGTTTAGCAAAAATTTAGTCCCTGATATTGTAACCCACCCTCTGTTATTTCCACACAATAATTTCTTCATTAGTATTAGATTTCAACCAAATTTATTATGCAGCATGATTTTGATGAGACCTTGGCCAAGTTTGATTGTCAACATTTTGGGTAATTGTTTTGCAGAGTTATGGCCCCTTATTGTCACACCCACCCACTTTCTTTCCAACACAGAAAATCCCTTGATTAGTATTGGATTTCAACCAAATTTGGTATGCAGCTTGATTTTCATGAGGCCTTAGCTGAGTTCAATTGTCAGCATTCTGCATCATTTAGTTATAGTCCTTGATTGTCAGACCCTCCCACTTTCATTTCCGCACAAATAACTCGAAATTATTATTATCAAATTTTTTACTATATTTTTAAGATTTTTAAATTTGTTATTTTACTTTTTATTTTATATATCTTTTACAGAATGTTAACATCTTTACCTGTTATCTTTTATCTCGTTGTACTACATGCTTATGTTTATTTGGAAGGGTTTGTCTTCCTAAAGTTTTTTACTTTGTTGCCATTCTTTGTAGAACTTTCCTTTTAATCAGCACCATATAACCAGTATTGTGCTGATGTGCTGTTAAACCCTATCAATATATATTATTAGATTTTAACCAGATTTTATAGGCAGTTTGATCTTGATGAGGCCAACAAGGGGCTGGGAATGGCATCAGTTCCTGGATTTTGTATATTTACACATTAGTCTTGAAACAGGGTCATTGCCAATCTGAGAAATGTCTTGGAAATACTTGTATGTGTATACCGGTAGTATTTATTGTGGAAATCCTTTCTCCTCAGATGCACCAGTTTGGCTTACCAACATTCAGCATATTGCCTAAGCAAAGAGACACAAAAGAAAATTTGCATACCATGTTGCAAAAGAAATTAATGAACCCTTGACATGTAAGAATATTATACTTGAAAAGTCTTTTAGGCATTTTGTAACTAGCTTTTGCACATGATTTTATAGCATCATAATAACTATAGCAGCTTACATCTTGAGGCTGAAACAAATGGCTGCATTGTGGTGAAAGTGCAAAAATGATAATTTTCTCTTGCCCATTCAGTCAGACTTCGAGATGCTTAACTCCCGTGGCCATTGTATGGCACAGGAACAAGAGAAAATGAATTTTAGTAGGCAAACATTTAATAAGATGATTCTGCATATATTCCATAAATGTATCTTAATTGGACCATCATGACTCCAACATGGTCCCAGTGGCACTAGGAGATGGTCCATTCAGAAGACTATCATACATTCATTTGCCAGGGAAGATGAAGAAAAGATATAACTGTTGTCCAATTCCATTTCCTCACCTATCAATGTTATTGATTTGGATTTCCCAGGTGTAACAGCTTGGGCTTTACAATGTGAGCATGACACTTTTTTTGGAGGTGTATGGTCCATTTGCAAACCGTTTTCATCTATATTGTAGATATGACCAGTCTTTGCCTTTAAATTGTATTTCACAAGGATTGTTTCCAGTTCAGTGAAGTTTCTGTCAGTGGTTGCATGTTTTGCACTTTTGCACAAGCAATTTCTATAGACCCCTTGGCTTTATCACCTTCAGTTCTGGACACCTTGTGAGAAAGTCATGAAGCCACTGAAAACTAAGAGGATGTGCTTTAGATGAAATGCATAGCCAGAGGCTTGAGTAACGGTTTCTTGCCTGGAATATCCATAGCCTTTTTGACCCTTTGTTGTGAAACAAAACTAACTCTTGCTCTTCACTAAAAAGAGGTGCTGGTCCTGATTTTACATCTTTGTACACTTTTCCTCTCACCTTGTCCTTCAGGATATTAAGTGGTACACCAAACAATTTTGCTGCTTTTTCTATAAGAATTTTCTTGTCAGTTACTATATTAAAGGAATCTGTTAGATCCTGAAGGGTGTAATTGGTTCTGTATTTACCCTAACAGTAGGCATCGGTTAGATCAGAGGTTCTCCAACTTTTTTTGTTCACAGACCACTTGACTATTAGAGACAATGTTTCATATAGGATATGAATGGAGATCACGGACCACAGTTTGAGAACCTCTGGGTTAGATCCTGAGCGGTGTAGTTACTTCTGTATTTACCCTAACAGTTGGCTTGGTCTGCAAAGAGGAAAAACAAAAAAATTCATAAAGACCCATATTGATGATGGTTAACTTTTTTTTTCCACAGTATAAACATGTAGCAGCTTGATCACATGATATTCTGCCATCTGACAACTAGAGCAGACAGGCAAGTAAGAGATTGTAGATAGTGGCAGTGTGAGGGTTTGAGGCGCCGGGCAATGTTCTTTAATGGCACCCCCAACTGAGGCGCCCGAGGGCAATGTTCTTTAGTGGCACCCCTAACAGAAAACAGTTTTTATGTCAGTTGCCAACCTCCAACCCCATATAAACTCACTTGGGTGGGGTGGGTGGATAGGGGGTTGGCAAAAAAAAAAAAACTTCTAATGGCACACCTGGTGCCCAGGGGCAATTGCTCCCCTCCCCCCTTGTGCCAGCACTGATTGTAGAGAACAGATTTGTTCTAAATAACAACAAGTGCATTTGCAAGACTGAAAATTTTTCATTATGTAATACAGTAAGTTTAGGGATATAATGAGATACTTAATGACTGAGCTTATTTTTCTATATGCCTGTCTTAAGTTTGGTGTATTGTGTTAACAGCCTTGTCAATGTGTCAATCTGTCTGTCTTTTAACATTTGCTTGTCTGGCCCATAACTTTGTAATGGTTGTGGAGATTATCATGAAACTTTGCCCAAGTATATATCCTGAATAAATGGTATGTCACATACATAAACATGACTCCTGCCTCAATGTCAAGGTCATGGCAGGGGAAAATGTTATTCTGTGACTTGTGCCCTTGTCTGGAGTATAACCACTGAAAGTATTTTAATGAAACTTTTGCCAGTTATATATCATGTATAGATGGATGTCACATACCATGACCACATCCCCTATCTCAAGGTCAAGGTCACAGCAAGGGAAAGTGTAACTCGTACTTGTATAATTGTCCATTGTATAACTTTTTAACCACTGAAGATGTTTTAATGAAACTTTAACCAGTTACACTTGGTCTGTTCTAGGATGCACAATTTTGGACTTCACACTAATCTCTTTTTAGTGCATTATTTTTGCAAGTCCTTCATTTATTTCTTCATTAAACCCCTCCTGTAATTAGAAAAATAATCCCCACTTGTTTTCAAAGTGGGGGGGGGGGGGGACTCGCCACCCCTAAAGTTTAAGTTCTGGAATAGACCCTGGTTATATATCTTGACTAGACAGTGTATCAAAGGTTGGCAGTAGTAATTATTATCTCTTTAAGAAATGCTTTGGAACCATAAGTGTGCTTCACATAGAAATGTGTGCAAAATAAGCAAACAATTTTTTCCACAAAGTTTTTGTTCAGTAGGAATCACCGTTTTCGGGTATCCACTTGCCAGACAATCTGGCTTCATCCTAAACAAGTGCTATTGAAAAATGAACATTAACATTTTGCCAAGCAATTAAATATTGAACACAAATTGAAAAGCAAGGGTTGGTCTAGTTGATTTCATCTAATTGTATTGCTTGTCAAATTCTAAACCAAGGTACACAATTTAGCATGAAATAAACATCCCTGAAAACCAAACAAACTTGTAGTGACCTCAAAGGTGGTAAATTCAGTATGATATCAATACATCTGTTTATTTAGGAAATTATTAAATTTCCTGAACTATTTATCTTGCATTTAATATTAATATCGAGTGTTTACCCAGGATAGTTCTTAAAATCTTACAAATTACTATTGAACTTTCTCAATGAGATAATTAGGGCTGATACTAAATATGGTGGAAAAATATCAGATCATGGTTTTTTTTAAAATATATTACATAGATAAAACGGATTTCCTGAAAAAGATAGGGATCCCCTTTTTTGCGGAACATTCAAGAAAAATTTTTAAATTTAATTATTTGTCCCCGTTATTTACATAGGTCATGCTAAAATGTTGAAAACATCATTCAGAGTTTAAAAAAAAGAAAAGTAGATAGTTGGACTTGTTAAAGAGAAATATATGGATTATTGGGTTTATCATATGTACTCACCTGTAAGTAAAGTGCAACTGCAAACAACATAGACCTGATCTGCTGTTGCATAATGCACCAGTAGATCAGGGTCTATGTTGTTTGTTCTGCTGATTACACCTAACAAGCTACATTGACATAATGTGGTGGCAGATCAGGGTCTGTACAGTCTGCAGTTGGATCCAACTTATAAGCATAGAGGATAAAAAGAAAACTAACAGTCAGAATTGGTTATCTAATAGAGTAGAATATTACCAGTGATGATAAAGTGGTACCAATATGATGTGTAACATGATAACACCATGCACAATTATCTTTATGAAAAATTAAGATGAACTTGTTGGACTTTTTCTTAAGAATTAACCCAACTCAGCACAAAATGCACTCCAACCATATCATTAGTTGTACAATATATTTCATTATCAAAAATAACGATAATATGACATAACTTGGATTTAACAATTACTATTTTATGAAAAAATGCAAAGAATATGCAAATTTTTAAAAATTCATCTTATAGCATCTTATAAAATTCTATAAAATAACACAAATCCTTAAAATTACATGTATTTGTCTTGATGTATGCCTCATGATGCAAGGTTGGTGATGCATTAAAGTTTATCACCTTAATAATATAGGTATTCCTTATATGTAATATTGTCTTGTCACGGCTTGATTGTCTACTTCTTAAATAATTCTTGTTACCCTGAGTCCAACAAAGTTGGTTGGGGGTATTGACATGGGTTCCATCCATCCATTTGTCACACTTTTTTTCTGGAGCATAACTCAGAAACCATTTAAGATATTCTATGATAGTTCATACACTTATTACATTTAAGATGTCTCTATGATAGTTCATACACTTATTACATTTAAGATGTCTCTATGATAGTTCATACACTTATTACATTTAAGATGTCTCTATGATAGTTCATACACTTATTACATTTAAGATGTCTCTATGATAGTTCATATGCTTATTACATTTAAGATATCTCTATGATAGATCATACACTTATTACATTTAAGATACCTCTATGATAGTTTATACACTTATTATATTTAAGATGTCTCTATGATAGTTCATACACTTATTACATTTAAGATGTCTCTATGATAGTTCATACACTTATTACATTTAAGATATCTCTGTGATAGTTCATAAACTTGTTACATTTAAGATATCTCTGATAATTCATACACTTATTACATTTAAGATATCTCTATGATAGTTCATACACTTATTACATTTAAGATATCTCTATGATAGTTCATACACTTATTACATTTAAGATATCTCTATGATAATTCATACACTTTTTACATTTAAGATATCTCTATGATAGTTCATACACTTATTAGACCAGTGGTGTGGATGTGCCTTTTGTCATTCACAATTCTTTTGCTTCAAAATTTTTGTCAATTTGTTGAAACTTCGTACAAATATTGGAGTAGTGGCCAAAATGTACCTTTTATTGTTCAGAATGAGTTAGTTTCAATATTTATAATGTGTTTTTCCATTTCTCCATCCATCTATCCATTATCCATTTAGTTTTCAGGGCAAAACTCCAAAACCATTTAAGATAACTCTGAAATTTGGTACACATATTAGACTAGTGGTGGAGATGTGGCTTTTGCTATTAAAAAATTTTCAATTTCAATTATTTTTTTTATTTTCATCTGTTCATCCATCCATCCATCCATCCATCATTCATTCTTTTGTTTCCAGAGCAAAACTCCTGATGCCTACGACCTGTTTACTTTATGACCAAATCTTCAATAAATCCTTCAGCCTCCCAACAGACATTTTGGAGAGGTGGGGGACATAAGTGACTCCATCTTGCTTATCATTATCTTGTCTACTTAATGGAATCCCTGTTTCTATATAGGAACCAACGATAAATCCAGTTTTCAATGGAATGCCTGTTTGTTTATAGGAACCAAAGATACATCCAGTTTTCAGTAATTAATTTCCTTATCATAAATTGTGTGTCACAAACAACACAGTAAATATTTTGTGCTTGTTAGGAAGAATTTTCAGGATTTTTTCTTTAGACCAAAATAAGAAAGAATTGTGGGTCAGTTAGAAAAGTTATTTTTTTCAAGTTCATATATTTTCTACTGCTGCTTCAGTTACTCTCCTAAGTGGGGATAAAATAATGATTCAGATGATATGCAAGGATAATTTAAAAAATGAAAATCAACAGCTGTGTAATATTTAGCTACAGTCAGCTGTCCTAATTGACCAAAGTCACCTACACAAAAAATCCAAGAAATGAACCTCTGTTAAGCAAACACCTGTTTTCAGAGCTCACTTGTTTCACCTCTCAGGTGTCACTGGCTAAGACATATTTGACTATACAACAAACACTGTAATGTCTTTTAGCTCTTTCAGTGTAGATACAATTACCAGCTGATCACATTTTGACCCATCCCTTTTTATAATTTGCTCAGATTGCATTGGTGCATTGTGATCAGAAATCTTGATTTTTAAGAAAGTGTTATCAACCTTACCCTGTACAGTTTTTTGTAGCATTATCAGATAAGTGTGAAATCTCTATTATGTTCACTATATCAGTTTTTATTTAGTTTTCTTTCATAGGAAATCTCGATGAGATATGTGAATAAACTCGGATACACTTTTTCAAAAATGAATAAAGATTTGACAACCTTGCCAGTGTCAAATCCTTTTGCAGCAAGGCTTGTTTTAACCTGCTGTTGAAATCTGGACAAATGCCAAGTGAAAAACTCCAGTTTAAGTCATTTTGTCCTTTTCAAAAGCTTGGATTTTAAGTGTAAACACCAAATCATTTCAAGATTTAAATTTGTGCTGTCTGCTATCAAGTTTTGATCTTCAAATTGAAGAGCTCAAGTCACATGACCTGTCTGTTGTGACCTATATCACACTTAAAATGCATCTGATAAATAAACTTGTATTTTAAACATTTGAAAATGAGTATTGACATTGAATTGTATATCCAGTTAATCCAAAGCTTCAATCCTTAAGTAAATGTAGTCTGTGTTGAAATATCCTCAACATTTGACAACCTCTTTTTGGATGCTAGGATTCATGATCTAATGAGGAGTGGCCAGTTGATAAGTTGTTAAACATAGACATGAAAACTTGTGACACATAACTACCTGGTTATGTTAGACTTCTTAAATCATCTATTAAAAGTCTTGAGTAAATTTCAATGAGGAACTTGATTTCTAGACGTCACAATGGCTCTAGAGAAGACTGTCCTCTGTGAAAAGTTTATCAAATCGGGTCAGCCACTGGTTTGTCTCTGGGCAAGACACTTGAATCTTATTGCCTTGGCATAATGTAACCTTTCATGTGTTGATGTGTTGCTTAACACCAAACAGTCACACTCATTCAAGATATTTTTTGTGTTAGGTATAAATTTAGCAGAAAGTTAAACCAGTCTATCCAGCTGCCAGGTTTATCCTTTTTTTTTTTCTTCTTTAAATTAGTTTTTTTGGGGTGGGTGGGGGTGGGTGGAGGTTTGTTTGGTTTAAACTATGATCATTGCGAGGGTTAAAACATGATTTTGTTTTAGGGATTTTAATTTTTGAAAATCAACTCTTCAAAGACCTTTTGTACTAAGGAGTTTGATTTTGAAATTAATGCAAAATGAGCTAAAATGGTCACTATTTTAACCAATTAAATTGAACTGTTTCATCTACATGTAATTGTCACTATTTCTAATCAATTAAATTGAACTGTTTCATCTGCATGTAGAGTCTTATATGCAGGTTCTTATTTTTCATATTAAACTTAAGGAGCTATCAAAATGTTACAACTTTTGGCTTATTTTACCTTGTTTTCACACAAGTTTCTGGTTGAATGTTATTTTACCTTGTTTTCACACAAGTTTTTGGTTGAATGTTATTTTACCTTGTTTTCACACAAGGTTTTGGTTGAATGTTATTTTACCTTTTTTTCACAAAAGTTTTTGGTTGAATGTTCTACCTTGTTTTCACACAAGTTTTTGGTTGAATTTTATTTCCATCTGTAAAGACGGTTCCTCTTATAAACCCAAAAGTAATTTTGTACATTAACCAGATTTTATGGAAATATAAAGAAACAAAGGATGGACGTAATTTGCTTCAATTCAGATAATGTCCTAAGATCCTTACTGTCCTAAATATGAAACAAGCTCAGAGATAACAGATAATATACTGGGTAGATCATTCTAAAGTCAAAAAAAGAATCAAATGATCGAAATGGTCCCTTCTAGAGGATTGGTTTCATTGTTCTTCTTGGTATATGATCAACATTATAAAATGAGTATTAACAATTCTCATAGTTCATTGCCATATAACATTTGTTTGCAGATTTATCCAAAATCCAATTTTATCTCAGTGGATCACAATTCTTTAAGCCATTAATCAGATCCTATCTCTGCCCAAGTGCATATGGTTGTATACTTGCTTAAAACCTCTCCAATTGTTTGCAGTATTTTTGAAACGTATTGACAAGTGTTTCAAAAACCCATTTACACAACACGTACTATGTGCCGTAAAAATTGCCTATGTCCTTCTAACTTCACTTACTTTCTTTTAAATATATGCTCCAGACAACGTTTTTAGCAATATTGGTGTAACTATTAGAGCCCTGTAGGCATGGAATGGAATTTTGTAAAGCTAGTTGTTTTAATTCTGCATAAATCTCACTTCATACCACATCTGTCATTCAACACAGTGTCTGTAGGATTTTGAAATGGAGCCATGCATGTTTGAAATTCCTTCTGTTGAGACATTCCACCTTTTTAAAACTTTACTGTTTGCTTTCCCATGACTTTTATTATAAAATGTCTACTGCATAAATAATGATATGTTCCAGCTTATATTATAGTTCTTAGTTGCACTCAGATTAAGATGGGATTAAGGTCTGCTCTTGATTTAGTGGAGAAGGCAGTAATAATAATAATAATAATAACTCAGATGTATACAAAAATTGAAATTTATTAAATTGTCACTGTAGATGACGTGAATTTTAAATCCAGTCAGCATTAAATATTGCTGAGATGAAGTTACAAAATACATACATTTTCACTGTGATTAATTGTGCCGGATGTAGAGAAAGAAAACCTTGAAATTACAAATTACAATCTGATTTGTAAATGCATGTAATTGCAAGAGTAAATTGTCAGACTCTTAAGAAGAAAAAAACACAGCTGATTACTAACAAGTTAAAATTGATGTTTGGTACCATCTATACTCACTTATAAGTCGAGTCCAACTGCAAACAGCACAGACCCAGATCTACCAGTTTGTAGTTGGACCCAACTTATAAGCGAGTATATACAGTATACATTTTTATGCAACATTATTGCTCACTCTCTCTCTCTCTCTCTCTCTCTCTCTCTCTCTCTCTCTCTCTCTCTCTCTCTCTTTTTCTCTCTCTCTCTCTCTCAAGAACCTCTTGCAGTTTTGTTTAACTTTATTTAATACTGACTAAAGAATTAAAATTAAAAAAGTTAGTATCTTGGTATTTTTGAAGGAGTCAAAGAAATCTACAAATTATACAGCTATGATCAAAATAGTTAATTAAACAATACAAAAAATTATTGCAAGCACATTAATTACTTTTGTCATTAGTAAATCATTGTTTAGATTTTTGTGCAAATGGGAATGGGAGAGAGACACAGAATGAGATTTTGCAAGGTTTGTTATAGCAAAAATGTCATTTTAATCTTCCATTGATTTGTACATTCTTTCCTACTATCAATAAAATTATTGAAAGAGATATCTACATGTTTAAATTAATATAAAATACCGGGGGAAGTTTTTTGACCATTTGCCTGTTCATACTTTCAGATGAGGAAGAGTCGGCATAAATATGTTCCTGTAGACAAAACTGGTTTTCATAGTGATTTACAGATTATTTTATATTCTGAGATCATTGTGAAAACTGATTTGGTCGTCTTTAATCATCTTGACAACCCAGTCATCCGAGAAGGGAAGTTAGCAAAGTCGTTCACCGCTGGAAATAGTGGCATTCTATTATTCGGAAGATTGGTTGACCATTCAAGACCGACAAAATCTGAAGACAAGAAAATATCACTGATCACAAATTATTTTGTTCATAAAAATTTTAATCGATTGAATAATCAAATTGTATGGGCAAATTTTAAATGCATGGTGTATATTTAATCTCCACAGATGGCCAAACAAGTTTTCTGGAAATACCAGAAGAGCGAAAGATCATTTCTCTGAGGATATGTGTATTCTGCTTAATTCTGAGTGCATTTAGTTTCTCATGAGTTTTGATTGTCAATAATTGGGGATTATAGTAATGCAAATTAATGTTGAAAAGCATTAATATTATCATCCAAAATTCATATACCATATATACTCACGTATAAGCTAATACCAACTGCAAACTGCATAGACCCAGATCTGCCGTCGCATACTGTGCCAGCAGACTTGGGTCTATGCAGTTTGTAAGGACTAATCGGTAGAACAAACAACATAGACCCTGATATGCCAGCGCAGTACTCTGGCCTCATCAGAAGCTGTCAATTCTGTCATAATGTTTGGGCCTCTAGAAACATCAAAATTAATTATTTTAAGGAGAAGGTGCAGATGGAACAGGGATCGGATAGGGCATTCTTTTAGTCAGAGTTAGAAACAACAGGAATACCAGTAGTCTGCAGAATGGAAATTACGGGCAAGCATGTGTCACACAAAGGGTTTAATTGATCAAGACGTTTAAGAAATTTTCTCTTTGATTGAAATAATAATAATAATAATAAGTGCTCTAGTACCAACTGCTGCAAACTGACAATTTTTCCTTCCAACATTATTGCATTTCCATTTAAAACTATAACTTCAATCACAATTAAAAATGTTAAAAGCAGCCTCTTGTATAATGATGCAAATTAGTATAAATTCATAACGAACTAAATTCACTTTTACATGATCACATGACCAGTCTTTTGACTGCTCAAAAAATCAGCGGTACAGGTCGATTTTTACAAAAGTGCTTTTTCAGTTTGGGATTTAACTGCTGGAAAAGTAAGAACAATGTTGAAATTGAATAAGTTCTGAGACAAATTATCATCCAACAATAACTTTCCGTTTTCTGATGTAAACTTTCATACCAGTGTTGAAATTAGTTCAACTCTTCACCAGGTCAAATGCATACAATTCTCACAGAGCACCTTGTTTAGAACCTGAAAGAGGATTTAATGAGAGGGAACAATAAAAATCCAGTAAAAAATAACTGAGCAGAAATCCATAAATCGATTAATTTATTGAAAGGGATAGAAAGTCAACAAGAAAATGTTTTGTTTTGGACAGTTCATATCATTTAGTTTATGTTTCAATCTACTATCGTCCTATATCGATAGTTCTAGTCTGTATCGTGATACACTATCTCCAGAGTAAATATCGCGATTCATCAGTGCATCTATAGTGAAAGGATTGAAGTATGAAGTAAAAGATTAAGAATGAACAGTATAGATAGAATGAAGCCATTAAATATTAGCTAAATGAACAACTGATAAAAATAACACAAAAATGCTTGAAAAGGTTCAGGTCAGAAGGTGTATGAATTTCCATAAGGAGTCTGTTCCACTTCTTTATGGTCATCTGAAAGAAGTATACTGGTAATAGCTTGCAACTGAAAGAAGTATACTGGTAATAGCTTGCAACTGAAAGAAGTATACTGGTAATAGCTTGCAACTGAAAGAAGTATACTGGTAATAGCTTGCAACTGAAAGAAGTATACTGGTAATAGCTTGCATCTGAAAGAAGTATACTGGTAATAGCTTGCATCTGAAAGAAGTATACTGGTAATAGCTTGCATCTGAAAGAAGTATACTGGTAATAGCTTGCAACTGTATGTATTAGGGGTAAATCAAGATTTCAAGATTTTGTCTGAAGGACTCCTGGAGATACAACAGGAGGGTTACTGCAACTAAATCATGGTTAGAATTGTTAAATAAATTATTTAAAGCAGGCATCTTGTCTTGGGACACGTTTTAATTTCCTCATACCCCATCTTTCTTTCCTTTCTTTCAAAACAATGTCTTCCCAAAAGATCTTGTCTATGTATTATAGGGCCAAATTTATTTCATTTTAATGAAGACATTGACTGCAAACTTGACAGCATTTTCATTCATATTTGTAGGAGTACATAAACGTCAATGGCTTCAGGGCATGGTTTGTTAAATATGATATTTCTGGTGCAGGTTTCATAAGCACAAAACTTATTGCAGCTTTAATCGGCACATAATGTGTAAATTATTGTTGCTGAAACATAATTTACATGTCTTGAGATGACATAGAAAGACGTGATTTATGTATTTTGTCATAAGGTGCAAAACTCAATATCCATTCAACATGGTGTTGCCATTAGAGATTATTTGCATTGTAATAATTCAAGTGATTTTTCACCTTGAATGGTTGAAAAAATTTGAAAGCCTCGAACACCGGGGAAGAATCTTTGTAAATCATCCCTCAAATGAGCTTTCTTGATGAAGCGGACTTCCTTGACTAATGATCTGTATTAAAAAACATACTTCAAATGTTTTATCATTGTGAAAACCATTTTCGTTTAAAATTATATGTGAATTAAAATTTATAATTGGGGTATTTTCGCCTGACCGTTCAGTTGAAGAGCACTTCTTCTTTATGTACCCTCTATTTACAATATATTTTTTTTATCAATATGGCTTTTTTTTTTTTTTTTTTTTTTTTTTTTAAACATTATTATGGGGGTTCATACAAAGTATGGAAAAAGTATGGAAGAAAAAAGTGATTTTTCCAGACCTGGAAAAAGTATGGAAAATAAAGATTTGCCCAAAAGGTCTGGAAAAAGTATGGAATTTTGGGTTACTTTGTTTTATTTTTGTTGTTGCTTGAACATGTTCATGTGTTGCGCCAATGTTTATCTTCGCGAAAGTTACCAAAAACAGGATGAGATGTGTAACTGATTAAAAAAAATTCATGTACTCTGGTTCTTTTAGGACTGATGATCAGAAGTGTAGATTAAACACTGAAAATATATTGTTAAAATAGCTGTGAACAACAAAGAGGATTATTGACGTAAAGAGATTAGTTGAGACATGACACAGACTTCAAATGTATGTGCCAGAGGGGTCTGGAAAAAATTGCAAACTAGTCTGGAAAAGGTCTGAATTTTTTTCACCAACAGCTGTATGAACCCTCAACATATTGCATGTGTCGCATAAAGGTGCAAAACATCCTAAGATTGGAACAGAGGGTGATTTTTGCACCATTTCCAGTCTAGTTTCTGTGTGTCAGGGGATTGATTTTAAAGATGTCCGTTGTATATATGTAAAAATTGGAGAACCCAAAGGAACAATCGTGCAATCTAGTTAAGATTTCAACATATATCTATCATCACGGGTCAATCTATACAAGGTAAATCGTGGACGTAACCGGCAGCACTAAAGCTTCACGCTCAAATTTGATTGAATTGATGTCTTAAAGAGGCGCAATTGTGTGGAAAAGATATTCTTGTGCTCAAAATATGCAATCAATAGAAAGCATCCATTGCCTTCCCTGCATTGAACATTTTCCTTTTAGACCTTTGCTATACGACCTTTGACCCATCAACAAAATAAGGCATCTTTATATCTATCATTGATTTTTAATGACACTCTGAAAACCAGATCTGCAAAATCTCTTGACATGAAAGGAGCTAACAGGAGAAGGATAAATGCATATGTTCTGCGCACATTTCCAAAGTTTTTATTTATTGTATAGTTCTATTTGAACGATTCAGAAAATGAAGTAAAATACAGTAAATGCAAAGACTAAATGGTACTATGCTAGTTATGAAGTAAAATTATGTACTGGTACCCATTACCTCTTGATCACAGGTATCCTTGATAATGCATGATAAGCTGGTAATCTATGTGAATTAGATTGCGGTAACAGTTTCAGAACTGTTACATGATTCTGTTACACTACTTTATTCAAGCAAAAGTTGTATTTAAGTAGCCCGTAGATTTAAGTAGCCCGTAAGAAGAGGATAAGACAGGAGTTCCGAGCTGTTCAGTTGTTATTCTCTGTCGCCACATTGAGGCGATGCTTTATTATGACGATGGTTAAGGTACAAAAGTTGGTTCAAGTAACGTGTGGCATTGCATTTGGCTTCATTCTGACTGATATAGTCACTACATGTGAAAATCTGAATCAATTTAACATAACTTGGAAATAAGGTTTCTTTCAAAAAAGTGTTGTACAAATGATATGGCGAAAATGGTCATTAGAAATGATGTCAAATTGATGACGAGAAGGTTGTGAGATAATTGTAAAACACACTGAAGAATCGAAATACTCATGTTATAAGTAAACTTTACGACAAAAATTTACATTATTCAAATAGTTCCAGATAACAAGACGAGACTTTTTTTGAGGAAGTAACAAAAACAGCTCGAGTATATAGTGTATAGCTCATTTATATTAATCAATATCACTTTAAACCAGTCAAAAATATTTGTTCGAAGCGAAGCCAATAACTTAACAATTTCGGTTTCGTATGTCTTAAATTTACTTCCATGAGATTGTAGCAGGTAAATTGAAGACAATTGTTCCACTTTTACACTTCATTGAAACCAGTTTTTAAAAATATATATATATATATATATATATATATATATATATATATATATATATATATATATATATATATATATATATGTTTATTTATTTATTACCACTCTCAGTTGTCTTATTATAACATTGTCGGACAGGCTTGCTTGATTTTTGTCGAGCTCAGGTTAGATATAGCACTTTTCCGTCGCCGTCGCCAACATTAAAAAAAAATGTGGGGCCAAGTTTTTCATGTGCATATATTTTCTTTGCAACAAATGGATTCTCATCTTACTTGGCATGAATCAGTTTGAAGCTAAGACAGTTCATTCTGTGACACACTAGCTGGCCCCTTTGATCTTCGGATCAATGTCATAATATAAAATTCGCATTAAGGTTTTAGTTATACCAAAACTTTTCATTTGTTTACATTTCCTAAATCCTTTGATGGAATCTGTTCTATGGGATGAACCACAACGAAGCAAAGACAATTTATTTTGCACGTACTCAATCCTTTAACCTTGGGATCAAGGTCACGTTCCTAGAAAATCTGTTAAGGTTTTTGGTAAAGTTTTTCATTTGCTTATATTTCCTAAATCACTTGGTTTCTGTTCATTCCAGAGATGAATCATCATAAATCTAGACTATTAATTTTGCAACACTCGCACAACCCTTTTATACTGGCTCAAGGTTACACGTATTAAAGCAATGCTTTGATCGTAGGCTCGATATGCAGGTCATAGCCTGCTTGTTTGTTTATTTGCTTTTTTTGTGTCTTTTTTAAATTTGTTTTAAATAATAGACCAGAAGAGCTTGTGAGATTGTCTGTCGTCCGTCTGTCCGTTAGCAATGGCTACTCCTCCTAAACTACTTGGAGGATTGACATGAAACTTTACACACACATTCACATTCATCCCATGGTCTAGTTTTATCTAAAGGAAAATAGTGAAGCTTGGACATCCAGTATGGCCGCCATAGTGACCATCTTGAAAATCTTTTTATCGCTTCTCCTTCGGAATGGATGGTCTTATCAACATGGGGTTTTCACTAAAAGACTTCTTATGGTGTCTATTTGGTCCTCAATGAAAATCTTTTTATTGCTGAAGAATATCAAAGATGGTTTCAACACTCCGCAGTTAAAAGGAAGAAATGGTCTAATTTTGAATTCCTGTAAATTCTTTCAGTCAGTAGAGCGTCAATCCCTTCGAGGTACTCTTGTTTTTCATGATAAAGTTACACTTTAATTAAATAGGCAAACCAGAATTTAAGAGAATATTCAAATATGCTAATTTGTAATACGCCATGTAAACTAATGTCACGTATTTCAAACAAGTACCAGATGTATATGTCACGCAAATCACATACAAAATAAATACGTGAAGTCTACATCGGAAAGAGAGTTACAGGAATATAAATACGACAGGATGCTTAGCGGGAAGAACACAGGTCAACGCAGTCATATTACACAACTCTGCCGACTACGTCTGCAAGCCCCCCTGAGGGCTCGGGTATGTACAATAGGATCAATGCGTCCTCCTGCATGTCATAAGAGACGACTAATTGGGGCAACTGTTTTATCAGGGGATGCATTCCGTGATATTTCAGCTGAGATGGTCTTGAACCTTTTAAAAGAGCGCGGCTTGTTTTGTTTTGTTTTTTAAAATTTGGACTTTGTATTTTAAGGAGTTTACCCTTTATTAACTTTATCTTTTTGTGTTCCTTTTTGGGGATGCCTAAATTTACTGATCACTGTATCGACAGGATTATGCTGATGTGCCGTTAAACCCTAAACATGCGTACGTCTTAATGCTTAATCTAAATAATTTGCTGAAATTATAAATTTACGGTACTATGACTTAAGAATTTTAGATTTTGTCTTTTCTTCCTTTGTCTATTAAAATTTTTTTTTTTTTTTTTTTTTTCTTCAAACAGTCATCAATCCGCTCACCTCTGGCGCTATCAGAGCCAATATCAAAGACGGTGTTAAAATGGTTTCTCAGATAGCCGTTAAAGGCTAAGATGGCACATTGCTTTTGATTTAGAGAGAGAGTAAAATCCTGCATAATTGATTAATTGAGTCCTCTTGATATAAATAAAAGTGCTTCAGGATGACAATTACGCGCTCTCAAGCTCTGATTTTAAGAAGGGAAAGTAAGGAATTCATAGAAATAGTCTTTTATATGTAACACTATAATATAAACGACATCTTACCATGATTGTAAAAGTTTAACGTATGGATTCAAAACATTCTGTCCAAAATTATATGCTTTATTTTTCTGAGTACTTATTACAGGTAAAACTTAAAATTATGGCAGACATTGCAAGTGACGTCGCATCTTTCGCCTTGTAAAAGAAAACATACAATTAGGGTTAAAAATGGCCTACCCCAGAATCCCTTCTTTTTAATATAGATATAGAATGTTTATATAGGTAGTTAGGAGAATTAACATAATAATTAGAAATTGCACGGGAATCAACTGCCATTAGCCAAACACTCGGGTTTTAATATTTATATGGCTGAAAACTTGCATATATCAGTAGTATTGAATGACACTTTGGGGTCAAACCGGAATCCAATTTTTAAAAGGGTTTGTGGATTATATGTGTCTCTGGGAATTTAAAATTAAACTGCCAATTTTGTTTTTCGGTACTTGTGGAAGAAAGGGAAATTAACATTAGGCCACCATCTTTGTTGCTTTATCCTATGTTAGAAATGTCCATAGATTTAACAGTATGGGTCTATATGGCGACATGGGGAAAACGTGATGTTACAAACGTTCATAGGTTTAACATGAGGGTCTGTCTAATGACAACGGAAAACTTAGCGTGTATTTTTAGAACTTGGAAAATACAGGTATGATTTTATATTTAGCGTGTATTTTTTGAACTGGTGTCCATGGGAATCCTATGTTAAAAAGGCCGGTGAATTATAGGGCCAGCGGGAAATGTACACAGGTTTGACATTATGCAGCACTTGGGTGTCAAGATAGGAAATTCTATGTTAAAAAATGTTCATAGGTTTAATATTATGGATCTCTAGCTGACATTTATGCCGACGAGAGCACATTGTGTACATTCTTAGAAGTGTCTGACCTCAATGGGACCCTATGGCCTCTAACATGAATTAACATTACGAAGCAGGTTTAACATGTGTGGATCTCTATGACCTCTAACGGAACTGCAATGTTAAAGCTACACCTACCATCTAACAAGCCATTAGGAGTGACAATCACCCACTCACCTATTGATCACACAAGAAGGTAGGATGTAAAAGAAAGGGTATAAAAACGAAAAGAAAAGAGAAAAGACAGGATGGAGAGAAGAATAAATCAAGACATTTAAGAATGGGGAACCGACTTACTCTTTACAATCCCAAACACATATACTTTATAAATCCTGTATTGTAGCCCAAGAGCGGGGGGTAGAAGTTTGGCTATTCGAAATTTAAGATTCTCACTAAAACCGCTACCTATATTACTGGCAGCAAGTTGTATTTCAAAAATATTGTGTGTCACATCATGCAAATTTTTATTGATCAATTGGGGGTTTTGTTTGTTTGTTGTTGTTTTTTTTTTTTTTTTTTTTTTTTGGGGGGGGGGGGACAAATGTTACAAATTTGCCAACCCTAGCACTGACCGACCCCGGTTTACGTTATATTGGTCGTCCTACATTTCATAAGATGAGTGAAATTGTAGCTGTTTGGCGAGATTTTACCAATTCACTGGCAGAAAGATTTGTTACAAATACTATTGAGCGTCAAGTGAGCCAGATTTTGGTTTTTCATTCAGCAGTTTGTTGCAAATTTTGTCAAACCTAGATTTCGTACACTGACCGACTTTACTCAAAGTCAGTTCATTTCGTTTTGTTAAAAATGCTATTTATCGTAGGCTGAGTTAAAATTTCAATTAGGAGCTATGTTAAAATTAACACAATGTCAAAACTTAAGTCAGAATTTAGCCTACTGAAGTTAAGGTTTTTCTTGTAAGGTTGCAACATTATTCTGTTCAAGTTTTGAATACGGCAGATCCAATGTCGCCAAGCCAAATATTGCCAGAGAGAGAAAATAAAATTTTCAGTTTGAGGCATTGTACACAAGAAAACAAAAAAAAACCAATATCGTACTTTAAAAGGGTCACTAAGTGTGCTTTTTTTTTTGCTTCTTTTTTTTTTTAGTCGTATATTTTAATTCTTTCACTAAAACGGCTGCCCTATTTGGTTGTTTCATAAAGACATTGGCAGAAATTGTGTTTCAATGCTAAGGCTTTCATCGGGCAGATTTGTTTCTTCAGTAGTCAGTGTGTTACAAAATGACAATTTCTTGTAAAGTTGCATATTGAGAGAGAGAGAGAGAGAGAGAGAGAGAGAGAGAGAGAGAGAGAGAGAGAGAGAGAGAGAAAAAAAAGTAAAAAATGCACACACAAAAATAGTCAACACCATTTTTTCTAAATCAACTTTTTTTTTATAAGCCCCGCTCACTCAAACATTGACAAATAAAGAGGTATGATTAGGGCTAGTCCCTTCCTCCTTGTGTACAAATAAAAAATATTAAATATGAACGTATTAACAAGATTGAAAACGTTGTGGAGTAAGACTAGACACCCTGTGATCTAGTATATTGTCATTTTGCCATCTATACACTACGTTTCTGTGCTGAAGAAAATAGATGCCCATAATATTCACAAAACCACCTTTCTATTTTGGCATTTTTTCTAGAGAAATCGCGTTCAAAACAAGTCACCACATGTTCTAATGGGAATCTAGGACTACGTTGATGAATAAAATACACCCACTATCGAATCTGATCCTTATAATCTCTCATTATTGAATTGAGTGGATAATGCATTTCTTCTCATAAAGTCGACGATATCGTCTTCCAGAGGAGGAAAATCCATAGGAATCAAAATATTCCACACTAGTCGTTGGGAAAGTAAACAGCTACCCGATGGGTTCCTGAGCGATGGCTGTCTTCTATGTTGAGGACATAAACTCGAAAATCTTTACTTTTTCAATGAGGAAGTTCATCTTTAGCACATACCACTGGATTCCAAGAAACTGTACGAATCGTGCGTCAGAAGGTAATGACGTTCCAGGTATTCATTTTCACAGGTAATGATAAGTAATTAGTCCACACTTGACTTTTTCCTTAAAAAGATAAGTCAAGTAAGTCGATAAACGGGCAGTCTCGGTTCTCTGTTGCTAGAGAGCTACGATTCGTTTCGTCTCCAAAAATGACAATGGAAGTAGGGAATGGTCAAATATGTCTTTATACCACTCTTTCAAGATTTTATCTTCTGAGATGAGGGTCCATGCGTCTTCTAAATACTCTTCCAATTTTTATTCTTGATTCATCATCAAAAATTGGTCGTGTTGCACTTGACTAGGATGATCAATTTGACAACCATAACCATGTTCTTTAGGCAGGCAAGTGATTCTTTCAGCCAAGTGGCGAACAAAACAAAAGACTAAGTGTTCTTCTTGTTCTGGCCATCGTGACAATATGAATGTATCTTTCTCTTGTTCACTTGTTGCCTGTGACTGCTGTTCTGCTTGAAAGACATCATCCTCTTTGTCTACTTTGACTACATCCATGACTTTGTGTTCCATATCTTTCTTTTCTTCTTCTCCGTCTCTACTTAGTGTCGGTGACGGCTGCTATTCTGGATAGAAAACATCCTCTTCGTCTATTTCCATGGGCTTGTGTTCCATCTGTTAATAGTCCAGGAGCACTTCTGCCAAACTGTTGATTTCCAGAGTATTATGGATTTCTGCATAAAAGATGACGTTCGTTGTGTTCACGAGAGCCAGTGCAAACTGAAGTTCCACATGGAGTTGACCTGATTCTATAGGGTGGAAATGTCCTTTGTAGCTTCCTTGATCTGGAGTGAAATAGAATCTCCACAAAGCATATCCTCCTGCATAATCGTCGTACAAAATGCCGTGACAACTGTTGGTTCCTAATTGTCATGTGGCTTCAAACAGGGTCAAGTAAGATCTCAAGTAATTTTTCTGGGCAAAGTTAGGTTCAGAGAGTCTGTTACACAATGTCTGGTCATCTCGAGTGACCTCTATCTTGGCTACTTTGAAATGTTGGAACCCTAAAGGATTTTGAGGGCCGCATTGCTTACGATGTCAATATGTAAATGTTTTGGCAGTTGACCTTGGAAAAAAATTATCTTCGATCTTGCATAGGAGTCCAGAGGCAATGGTGAATGTTTTGATTTTCACTCGTCGTAGAGGATACCCCGCTGTCGTTCTGCTCACAGTTTGACTGATGTCATTTCCCACATTAGGAAAGGCTTTCACACGGCGTACGTAAAGTCTGGCTTCTTCGATGTTCGTTTTGTAGTCGTTAGCATTGGTCATCAAATGTAACACGGTACTACTTCGATTTAGTTTCAGACATATGTCCATACCATTCAACAAATACTTGCCTTGCGTGCAACCAAATGTCTAAGTGTAACCGATCCATCATTGTTAAATTACGTTCTTGTTTGATTTTATGTTGACGGTCGTTAAATCAAACATTGTGAGAATCGTGATCTTCTGTCAAATCTGTGTCGCTGAAGACGTCCAAAGTGTCAGGTTTCCACATCCAGATATGTTTTTGACTTCTTTTCCGTACAAGAGATTTTCCAATTAAGCTCGCTAAGAGTAAGTGTCCATCCTGCTACTAACCAGTTTGTTGTTCAAGTACAAATTCACATAGCTGAACAACGAATGCATTAAATTGTTGTAGGGAGCTACTCTGGCATCGGCCCTGGATTGCTGTTGTCCGTTTTGAGATCATTGACTTTCAGGTACAAGTTACTGTTATTCATATCGATGTAATTTTCGGTTTATTCTTTGATTTCAAGTTCGATAGGTGCTGAGGTGGTCAAAGACGACACGGGATTAAAGTCTACCCATTAGGATTCATGCATTATCATCATCATCGTCGGTGGCATGGCAAACAGATCGAGTTCTGACTTGGAACATTTGCAAGAATCGCGGTGCATCATTTTTTCAGTAATCAAAAATGACCAAGTCTCTGACTGCTGTTCTTCTTTTCTTCTTTTTCCTGACGTGCATGTGAAGTATGAAGGGTTTTCAACGTCTCTTCTTGTCTTGTCCTTGCTGTGGCGAAAAGAGGAGTCAATGCCTTCGACAGGAGTGTGAAGCTAATTTATATGGGCGACCCAGGATTTCTTTTTCTATTTGAATCAACACATTCTTTCCTGAGTTCATTAAGGCTTGTTTAGGACTTTGTTGGTCGATGAGTATATTTTGGCGAAGTTCTTTTGCTTGCGTCAAAGCTGCACCTTTCAAAGCATACAATCCTCGATTGATGATAGGTTTCAAGATCGGTGCTACCGTACGAAAAGATTTTAACGTATCTCCTAAACCATGTCCTCGTTGTCGAGCTACTCTTCGGTACACAGGATACATCTGTTATATTTCACTGAAGGATCTTTTCCGAACATGCAGTTTCATGGCGACTTTTCCTTTGAAGAATATTATATTTTATCCCAGATCCCCTTTTATACTAATATTGACGCTGTCAAAATACGATTTACAACAGGAAGATAATGAGGATATACACATTCTCAGTGAACGTGATACGTGTTTCCTCTTTCACGGTAAGTACCTATGGCGGAATACACTTTGAAAGGAATGACTCTCAGTAACGGAGCAGCTGTGTGTCCTACTAGACTGTACTCGACTACATTAGAGTACATAAACATAAAATTCAGTCCTTCGTTCAATTTGATAGGGGATCGAACATACTTGTAGAATCGTTCGTTGTTGTTGATTTTGTTTTAGGAGGAATGAGATCTGTGTTTCCACCCAGAATAGCAAACAAACTTTCGGAAAATTCGATGGACAGCGTTTTGATCTCAGGAAATTTAATCTGAAACGATGAGAAATTGGATGGTACTCAAACAGTATACGTTTGCTGGTTTTGTCGAGTGCTGGTCGTTAAATATAGTTTAAATCGTTTCGACGAGATGTCGAGCATTAAAACTAATCGTTGTTGCTTGTTTTTTGGATTTGTAAAAGCCAGGATCAGTTTTGCCCAAGTGTTATTGAATTTGTTCGTTAAGGATTTCTAAAACGAAAATGACTTGATCTTCGACTACATTCCAGACTTGAGTGGGATAAATGATTTTTATCAAATCTACTTCCCAATGAGCTTCATTATCCAGTTGTGTGGCATGAGGTAATTTGGCTGTGAAACAACATAATGTGTTGTTGGGAAACACATCCATAGAACTGTCGCTTGTTAATGTTAAATACAATTGGTTATTCATAGTTCGATGGTTTTGCCCTCCGAGGAGCCACTCGATGTCAAAGGATTAGTTTCCAAGAAGTGGTCTAGAGGATGGCTACAGTGATTAGAAGAGTTGTGATTGACGTTGACGTGGCCACTGTTGTTGTTACTGTTGGCATATTTCAACGAAGGATTAGGAAGAAGATAACTAATACAACTGCTGAGTAAAATAGTTCACAATTGTTTATCTACTTGTTGAAAACTCACATTTTCAATGGCTGCACCAATGACACAATACACAACAAAGATTTGGAAGAAAAAGACGATTTAATTTTTAGGAACACGTTCTCCACACCACACCCACATTGGTTGTTATTGCTGCTGTTTTGGGAGATATGTACTATGAGAAGTGGATGCAGTAGTTTTTAACGGCATGGTCGCGACTTCTACTTCTTTTTATAGTCGACGACTTGTGAAGCTTCAATCCAAGACTCGAAACTGGGTGGATATCCTTTCCAACGGACTTTAACTTCTAGGAATCGATGTTTTCCCACTTTATGTGTTCTTTGATCGAGAATGCTTTCGATATCGTAAACATCGTCTTCTTTCTTGGTTATTCGTTGTAACTCAGGCATGTTAAAAGTCCCTTTTAACACTTCTCCGTATCTTCCAATTTATAGACATGGGGTTCACGTCCACGTACTTGTCCTGTGACACAAAACAATTCTATAGTCCAGTTGGGTTAAAAACCTTTGTTAAAAGTGTGTTTTGTTTCTCCAATGCGAACCCAATCTCCGTTGTTTAACACTGCTTTATTTTGGGGCTTTTTTTCTTCTGGTCTGTAACGTTTAAAACAATCAATCAAACACAGTCACTTCGTTTTGAGGTGTCAGTTCTTCGGAGCAGATCCCATGCTACGATTGTACGATTGATTGTAAGCTTTCACTAAACGTGGTAACACGTCGATGTATTTGAGAGTATGTTCATGTGTAAAATATTTCCACATACGTTCTTTTCAAGTTCTTTGAAAAAATTCCACAACACTTTATTTCGTTTCAGGATTTTCAGTGGTGAAAAAATATCTTTTTCAGTTCATTTTGGAAAGCTTGTTTAAGAAATTCGGTGCTTTTGTCTGTTTACCGTCTTAGATGGTAGCAACCACTTTGTTTCAAGGCAAGATTTAAAGCTTGTACTAACTCTGAACTTGTTTTAGAAGTCAAAGGAACTACCCAAGCTGATTTTGAAAACACATCGATGATACAAAACAAATATTTGTAACCTCAATTGTACGACGCTGAATGAGACACCCGCTAAATCTGCTTGCCATTGATGATCGATTCATGCTAATTTATTTTCACTTATTGAAAATCTTCGTCGAATGGGTTTGTGTAACGTCTACGTTGATTGTTCTTGTAACCTTTGTCGTACATCTTGCAGAAGTAAATTTGTATTTTGGTTTTGGCTGCACGAAACAAGTTCTGAATCCCTCCGTAGCCAGCGGCATGAGCAGGATTGTAGTAAATGCTCGCTAAAAGTGTCTCCATGTTGTTGTTGCTGCTGCTAAATAAGTTAATCTATTGCCGATGCTCTTTTCTTCGTATGGTATTTTGGGGGAATGTCAATGCTTAACGTGTCCGACGAGCAATAGGATATGCTTGAACATGGATGATCGGTTCTTGTCTGACTTCTTTCTTTATTTCTTTATTTTACCTTTCTGCTGGCGAGAGTGTGGATATAAACTTTTCGAGACAATAATTTCTTGATGTATGTGTCAACTTGAGTATTTTAGCAGGTGGAGTTTGAAGCTCCTCTTCGAAGTCTTCTCCTTCCTCTCTCATCCCCGTGGATGTGGCCGTCATCATCTTGGGAGCTGCTGATACGTTTTGTTTTTCTCTCAGAGTCGTCTCGCCTAAAGCTTTCTGATGAAACAGTTGAAACCCTTGCAATAATTGTCCGTAGCGTCGCGATTTTTCCGTTTCTGACAAATCTGTTCTATCCATCAACGATTGTAACTCTTGTTGTAAATGTGACATCTCACTGAGATTAGGATTAGCAGGTTATGTGGTATTCGCTGTTCGTACCAACGATGGAGTTCCATCCATCGTTTGTAAGGAACAAAAGTTCATTTTCGTCCTTCCATAAGAGTGTGATGTCCTTCCAGGAAAGTGTGCTCTTTTTATCTTCTTCATCACATCACTCCTCCTAAAAGAGGTCCAGCAATAGATCCTAACAAAGGAGCAGCCACTTTTAACTAAGGTCCTATCAGCATGTGTAGATATCCTCCTCGTTGAACGAACATTTTTTTATATTTTGACTGATTGGGATTTTCTTTTTCACCATTTGCCGAAGAACCCAATAATGTCGTCCTAATCGCTGTTTCTGTATCTTAGTGAAGGAACCGTTCCTTTCAAGACGCTCAAAGAACATTCACACACGATATCAATGATTTCTTTAGGTGCTTTTTGAATGATTTCTTTTCGCATCAGAGCATTGGATTTGGTAAGTACTGACAAAACATCCCAATATTTAACTAAACGAGAGGGAAGACCCTTTTTTCTTTTTTTTGGAATGTTTCTTTGGACGATGGTGTGAACTTTGTGACTTCTTTGTTCAGAAGGAAAACTGAAGCACATCTTGTTCAACACATCTTGTATGCTGGAATTCGTCTCCGCTGATTGTCGAGACGTCGTACCAACTTGACTTTAGATACTACATGTGTTCTCAACGGACTAAATCGTGCCAGTTTGTGCTTGGACAAATCTAATACACTTTGTAACACGCCTGTTCTGTCTTGTACTTTTGTCTTAGGGGATGCCACCTTTTTGGCTTCAGAAGCAAGAGCTAGAGCAGTAGAAGAAGAAGACGTTGACGGAGTAGAAGTTTCTTTAGAGATGGGTTTCCATTTTCTTCATCAAATGGGGAAACACTGGTGTTCAATTAGGTTTAGCAAGCATCATCATTCACAGAGGAGGAGTAGAGGACATGGTTACAGACCGAGGTTTCGTGAATACGTGCGCGCTCTAGCGGAAGTACCTCTCTTTCTTGAAGTAGTTGTTTTCTGTTGAGTTTTCATCTTCTTCTTAGAGTGTGAACTTGCTGTCCCTCTCTTATTTTTGGTCTGTATTTTAGGTTTTGCCTTTTTAGCTTCGGCATCTTTAAAAGTGAACGAATAATGACCCCCCCCCCCCTTAAAGATCCACTTCTACCTGGTTTAATTATTTTTTTTTTTTTTTTTTTTTGTTGGTTTAAATATTGATTCTTAGATCAGCCAGTTGTGACAAAGCTACTTTATGTTCTTCAAAATAAAATATTTTGTTCGATGTGGTATGTGAATGATACTTTGTAGTAATTGACGTGCTGTCAAAGTAAATCATCGTCACACTTCTTTGAGACTAGCTTCTAACAAATATGAATGCACTTGTGCAATTTTTCACGACTGATGGCATACAGTGCCACGAATCAATTTGGCAGGAGGATGAGATTGAAATGAAGTCGTGTTGAATACTGTCAGAAAAAAGAAGTTTTTATATTATTTTTTTTATTTAGACAGATGAGGAAGGTGACGTATAAATGACTCGACCTCCTTCTTGACACCAATCGTGAAACAAATCCGTTCGAAATCTCAAATAATCAAGAGTAGTAGGTTTTAAATCGATGAATAAATACGCATGTGACAATTGAGTGGCATCGTAATGAGCATAATTTAGCCAAGGTGTTCCTAACTGTTTGGCCAAAACTTGAACTTGAGATTTATCTTTGGACTTTTAAACAACACCACATACTGAGCATCGAGATAGATGCTACGATGCGCTTTACTTTATTTAAATAAATTTTGAGTCATGTAAATAATACTAGCATTACGAAGATGTCCTTTTCACGTAAACCAAAGTTTAATATTTTTTTCGTCTTTCTCCTAAAGTTAGACACAATCCCGTCGTCTTCGCGTGGAATCCCTTCTACAAATAAAATGGATTCTCCTTGACTTTCTTTCAGTAACGTGTAAGAGGATTGCAACTCTTTGTAACACCACACGATACGTTGTGGAGGACGATCGAATAAAAGTGATTTGTGTTCGATCACAAGTTTAACATATTTGGTTTTTTCTGAACAAATAGGTCCAGCAATCAACATGTTAAAGGGATGACGAAGATACAGTGCCTCCCAATTTTGACGATCTGACCTTTCGTCAATCACTTTGAGAACGGATGATGGAGCCATAACTCTCGAGTCGTGTTTGGAATTTTAAGATTCCATCAACGACACAATACATTTTATACAGAAAAACAAATATGTTTAATTGTTCTTTCATGGTACAATAAATGTACATTTAAAAACAAAACAAAGTTCATGTTTTATTTCATGGTACATTATATTCACATTTAAAAAAACAAAGTTCATGTTTTCTTTCTTTCCTGGTGTAACCATTCACATTTCAAAAACACTGTTCGTGTTTTTTCTTTGTTGGTGCTAAAAATGTGCGTTTAAAAACAAAAAAAAACAGTTCAAGTTTTTTTTTGTTTCTTGGCACAAAACGTATTTATATTTATTTGTATAAAATTCATAATTCATGTTTTCTTTCATGGTGCAACATATTCACATTTTAAAAAATACAGTTCATGTTTTCTCTTTCATGGTACAACATATTCACATTTCAAAAACCACAGTTCATGTTTCTTTTTTTTTCTTTCATGGTGCAACAAACATACATTTCTCAAAAAATAAAGTTCATGTTTCCTTCATGGTGCAACAAATGTACATTTTAAAAAAAATAGTTCGTGCTTTCTTTCTTTCATGTTCTTTGTGTTTCACTTGAATTTGTCCCTGTAAATGCATTCTCGCAGCTAAGGAAGTTAACTACGAACCCTCTTCTATTCTAACGTATCCACGAGAATTATATTCTGGACCCACAAAAGGAAGGAAGCGACAGCAAGGAGACCATGTGGAATGTTAAAGGTAAGCTGTAACGTTATACTCCCATTCGTGAAGTTTTGCACCACAACTGAAACACTATACTTGATCTCCTTCTCTCAAGAAGGCAAATCCTGCTCTGGCTAAAGGCTTGGGACTGGGTCCTTCCAGATATTTTGGCCATTTCCTTTTGAACATCTAAAATCGACTGGAAAAATTACAATAGCCAGGCAAAGCCACACGAAATGTGTAGTCTTCTTTGAATTGTGATTCTCGATGAACCTGTGATATCCAGATTGATTTGTGAGAGTGTGGATGAAATCCATATATAAGCACAGGAACGGCTTTGGTTTCGATAGTAGAGCGGCAAGATCCTGCTGCATCGCTGATGTTTCAGGGTACATCATCACTCTGGTCGCAGGGTATAGCATCGCACTCGACTTCGTTTAACATTTGGTGGGGTAGATCATATTTTTTTCTGTGTGGAATTTATCTTTCTCAGTGAACGTCTGTACTCGCCATGATCTTTCCGTCTTGGAACTGGCTCCTTTTTTATATTAGAGAACGGTACCCGTACGACAACGTGTTGTGATCGGGAAGTCGCACTCATTTCATTTATCGTAGATGATCAGATACGCATTTCCCATGGGCCGACTAACGATTTGATCATTTGACAAACGTACAATTTTGTGAGGATCATCCGTTTTAACACGAAGGTCTTGATCTTGACCTGACTTTAAGGCTTCTTTTAAGACGTCACAGTTGAGCACTTGACTGGTACGACAGTTGAGGGTCAGTCCTTTGAGTTGTCCTTGCTTGTTTAGGTACTGGTAGCCGTAATATTTAGGTAAAACTCAGAATAGTCTCTTCGAGTTCGTCGGTCCAAGCTCTTAAATGTTCGTCTTCGATGCGAGGGTGATAGCCTCCAGGTCTATATATGTACATGCAACTATCGGTGTCACAGCAAAGGACTCGATCTCCAAAAGGTTCTAAGTCGGAGTACAATTTTAAATTGGCGTTGGCTGTCCCGTAAGCATCAATGATGACATTGCCAAAATTGTTGGGTGGTGCAAACACTGGGACCTCTTAAAATCTTCACTTATGATTTCCACGTGTTTAATGAACTTTCCTTTATCGTCGATGCGTTGAAAGTATCGACTTGAATCTAATAAGTATTCCATCTTTGTGAATATCGGACGTTGAACCAGTTTTCCCCACAAACAATTCAGCATGACTTTGGCAAACGATCGTCTTCCTTCGTTCTGTTCGACGTGTTCCAAGGTGATACTTTCTCAGGATCGGTACAGTTCTTTTAATTCGTCTTTGTCTTCTGGAATGTGACAGCAAAAAGGATAGCCGCTAGGTTCTTGTTTCAATTTCATAAATTCGTTGACGTAGCCTGATAAAATCCATGACTGGAGGAATCGTCGTTCTGTTGGTAATTGTTCTCTGGTAGGAAAGTGCCAAATTTCGTATACTTTTATCAGTTGGTATCAAAGATCGAGAGCATGAAGCAATTCGACACTCATCCACGTTCCTGCAAAACGCGTTCTTGGTCCTCGTGGCAACAAGGCTGGCCTTGATTACACGTTTCAGCAAACATACGACATAAAGGAAATAGTTTTCAGGGGCAATGATGAGGTAAGACGGGATGTACAATTTGGTCAGTATCTAAACATGACATTTGATCAAACCTTCGTAGTGGTGAATGTGTTCCACGTCAATGTGTTCTGTCAAAATTGCAGGATGACCTGTGGGGAATCGAACATATTTACACTCACAAGGATACAACGAATACACGTCAATGTATTTTATTTGTTCTCGTTGAGATTCGTCCACTTCGTACAGCAAGCGTGTAGCATTGGTTAGTCCTCCAAACAAACTGTGGCGTGGATTCAGAGGTTCGATATTCACCACATCGCACTCTTCGGTGCTGCGTCGGAATTTTGGATCTGTTTTGAAACATCGATCGTAGTCGTGTTCCCACATTTCTATCACTTGGTATCCTTGACTTTCTAAACTCTGGCGTCGTTGGTATGTTTTGTCGTCCATGAAATAAAGATCTATCTCTGGAATTCATACACGATCTGCGAGTTTTCTAAATCCCGACCATCCGCAGAATAAGATTCAATCTTCTTTTCTCTACTGCCGTTTCTTACATGTTGTATCCTCTTGTCTTAGCTCCGTTCATGGTGACTGTTGGAAATATTGTGAGTAATGACTGTAGCATATCGATGTCAGTTCCAGTAACGATGTACGTCCTCTTCGTTTCAAGTGTCGTCGGTGTGGTCAAAAATCCACTCAGCACAATCAGAAAGAGTATCACGAAATATAGTTTTACGTCCTCCAAGAATCATGCTACAATTCCGACAATTATGAAATAAAGGTTCTTGAATACATTTGTACTTTTTTGGTACTGCTAAGTTGATCCGCCAATAAAACTTTGCGTCATCCGCTGCCTCTTGCAGGTGAAACGTGCGTCATGTGAATAGTAGCTGTTCCATTGGTAGTGTCAAATTCATCGTTGGATTGTTGAACATGCTGAAATTTGTACAGGAGTTTGGAAGAAGTTAAATATTCTGCAGGTGTACTACACTCGATCCACACAGGAGATTTCAAACTGTCATGAGACATAGACAGTCTCAAACGATCTTGATGTTTAGATTGGCACTGTCGTTTCAATTCCTCTATCGTTGTTATCAAATAAGTCCGTAATGAAGACAGTTGGTTTATCTGCTGAAGATTGAGACTTGAAGTCTTTAGATTTTACCGTGTACGTATACGCAGTCGTTCTAAATTTTATGGAAGTCACTTTGTGAGTAGCTTGAATGTGACAATAATCTTCAGAGACTACAGAACGACTTTCTTTCTTGGCTGATCTTGACTCTCTCGGTCCAATGGAGGTAGATGGTGTTGGCTCAAGATCACTCAAATCTTCAACATCGCTCATGTGAACTTCTGCTAACAGTTCTCTCGTCGTATGATGCGACACAGAACGTAGTCGTTGCTTAGCTTCTGGTTTCTCATTGAAAAGGTATAATCTTTTCATGATGATTGTTGACTCAAATATGAATTGACTAAGTTACCTCTTTCTCCATATATACGCCTCTGCCTAAGAAAATACACTCGTGCAGTTTCAATTTGTACAAATGGAAGAGCCAAAACAAATGACACTGATCAGAGATTTACAGAAAATCATTCGAAAGTACACATCAAACAAGACTTCTGGAAGGACTTGGTTTGCATTTCTTTCGGCAATTCTTTGATTGTATATATTTTCCAAGAGATCTATGCATGCTCTGAAAAGGGGCCGTTTAGGTTTTGAACGAATTATGACTTGACAACAATAGCTGTAACTGTCTTACACCTTTTTCACTTCCAAATTGCTGTACTGGTAGTATTAGTTGCTGACGCTACCCACCATGAGAGCGATCTAACATGTTTTAATAATCCTTTCTTAACGAGCACAAACATTCCCTGGATAGTGTAATTAGTTTTGTCGTTTTAAGAAAAAAACACAGATTCACAATCTAACAGTAAATCTTTAGCTTCACGCTAAATTCTGACAAACAGAAAAGTTTACTTTCTCTCTGTCAATCTTTGGCTTGGAGAAAAAAAATCTATCCAATGTTTCACGAAAAATGAACTGACATTGGATCTGCCGTTTTCAAAACTTGAACAGGAAATGTTGCAACCTTACAAGAAAAATCTTAACTTCAGCATGCCAAAGTCTGCCTTAAATTTAACAATGTGACAAAAAAATATAACTCTGCTCCCAGGTCAAATTTCATTCATAGTACGATAAACAAATTACCTTGGGTCCCCTTTGAGGTCAACTTATAACAATATATACAATGTGCTCTCGACGGCATAACTGTCAGCTAGAGATCCATAATGTCAAACCTATTACATTTTTTAACATAGAATTTCCCTTCTTGACACCCAAGTGCTGCATAATGTTAAACCTGTGTACATTTTTAACATTACATTTTTTGTAGCCTATAATTCACAGACCTACACACTAAATATCAAATCATACCTGAACTTTCCAATTTTTAAAAATACACGCTAAATTTGTCCTTGTCACCAGACAGGCCCATCGTGTTAAACCTACGAACGTTTCCAAAATACGTTTTTCCCTTCTCGCCATACCAACCCATAATCTTAAACCTTTTTACATTTTTAACATAGGGTTTCCCCTTGTTGCTATAAACCTACAAAGATGATGGCCTAATGATAATTTTCCCTTGCACCCCAAGTACCCATTTTTTTAAAATGGCGGCCTAATGTTAAATTCCCATAGATACTTATAATCCACTGACCCTATTTAACATAGGATTCCCGTTTTACCCCAATGTGTCATCCTATGCTACTTATATCTCAAATTAAACTACGTATTTTAATACAATTCCATTAAGATGATATTTCTATATGTTTTATCGGAAGGCTATTTAGTCTCATCAGTGATACTTCAAGAAGTATTAAAACTGACCTTTGACATTTTACCATTGAACTGTATTACAAAAGTGGCAACTTGAAAGCTATGCCTTATATTTTTAGCATCATTGCATAACTGGTAATTTCTAAATAGCATTAATTTGTTGTCTTTTGCAGAATTATATTCATTTTAGTGCATGTCATAACTTAATACATAAGGTGTTAATGGAACACGCGGTTGGGGTGGGGTGGCAATGAAAAAAACATAACTATACTTACTATATATATATATACTTTCTGTGTTTCTATGTCAGTAGTAGTAGTATCGACCATGGTCTTTCTGCATGAACTTTGTGGTTTCTGCAAATTGTTTTAATTTTTTTCATAATTATTTTAACTTAAATCTTTAATATTTGTAATATTTAGCTCACTTAATTTACATTCAGGACTGTTTTCACATTCTCTCCGGAAATATGGTAAAAATTCAATGAAAATTCGATTGGATAACGGTTATCGTATAATGGAAACGGACAACATAAACAAGGTTGTCTCACTGTAGTTGATTTTGGGGTCATGTGTCACAATCTCAGACAGCACACATACAGATTTATGACAAAATACACACAGAACACAGCACCGATTTATGACAAAAATACACACAACACACAGATTTATGACAAAATCATGTGCAGAACTTCGTTTTTTGTCCGCATACGTCGACTTGTTAATAACAGTAAGAAAGACGGGTACAGTCCTATGACAAAGGTAGGTCAGTCGAATCAAACTGAGCAGGCTGCTTTAGGTTCTGTTGTCATCACCCTGTCAAACAAATTAAACAGTTTATCATCACTTTGTCAAACAGATTACACAGTTCTGCTAATCTAAACATTTTCCTCCATCAGTATTGTAACCAGATACCTCCACACATTAGGATAGAAGTCGGTGCTTGTTAACATTTTTCAGGCATTCCAAAACTGAGATTGACAGAGAATGTATAATCACAACAGTATTGTCATCCTCATTTATTATTATTGTTCAATTGATTTGATTGCCTACTAATCCTAGGTCCAGAGAGAAGAGTACAGACATTACTAACTAACTGGTGTTCATTCATGTATGGAGAAAATTCACAGATATACGAAAGTAGAAGTTTTGAGGGGGGTATAAAAACTAAAAGAGTCGATTTCATTTTCTTATTTCAGAGAAGACTTTGATACATTGAAAATACAGATGTCGAATCAACAAACATAAACCATCATTTCTTATGGTTTAATGTATATACAAAAACAGAAGAAAAAAACAGTGTAAGCAGCGATTACATAGGTAACCTCTACTTTCACTAGTCTCTAGTAGTCATTGCAAATATTATCATGCAGCAAATAAATTCAGACTAAAGTTGGTTTGCTTTTGTGGGTTTAACGCGATTTTTCAGCACTTGATAGGCTATACATGGCGGTCAGTATATTTGGTGATGAAGAATCCGGGAAAACTCCGGGAAGAACCACCGACCCACGGGACGCTACTGGCAAGCTTTCTCACATACCTATGTTGGCCGAGCCGGGACTCGAACCCACGCGGACAGAGGTGAGATGTCAGTGATCAGTAAAGGCGAGCTCCTTCGACCACTCTGCCACCCGGGATTTCTTCAGACTAATGTGATCTTGGCTCCACTAAAGATTTGCTTTTACAATCATTTATATTTTTTTTTTTGAACTTTTTAATCATTTAAAATCTGAAATGTGAGCTTTTAATTGGAACTATATGGACAGTATTGTGCTGACATATTGTCAAACCACCTACTTACCTACCTACACACCCATCCACCTAGCTACCTGCCTACCTACCTACTGTGATAGGGCATGAAAGACATAAAATAATAAAAGAGAACATTCTTTTTTATCATATTAAAGTAGAGGTAATAAGTTGATAATGAACAGATTAATGTTATGTTTTTATTAATTTTTTTAAATCATTGTTCTTAAAATCTGATTGAAAATCTATTATCATTGAACACCCCTAAAAGCCAGATATTACTGGGTGAAAGTCATAGGCTTTGAGTAACCTTGGAGTGACAGCCAAAGGTACATAGTTCATGCATAGTTCATGTATCAATAATTACCTTGATTAACCACTACATGTGAGGCCTCACATGAAAATCATGTAGCTTGCAGTCCACGCACCTAATTCCTGTACTCATTCAAATACAGTGCTGATGGTAACACATCACAATAAACAGTGTATAGTCATTAGTACAGAAAGTTTACCACTGAATAAACTGCCTTGGTCAGAAAGGGTCTTCTGAGTATGGTAGGGTGTATATAGGTCTCGCATGGATGAATCAGCGTGCTCATAAACACAAATACTTAAGTCATGTTAGTAAAGCATAACATGTAGGTCACAGTGACCTTCTTTTCTTTTAAGAGCATTGTGTGTGTGTGTGTTTTGTTGGGTCTAACGCCATTTTTCAGCACATGATAGGCTATACATGGCGGCCAACATACTTGGTGAAGGAAGAATCCGGGCAGACCCCGGGAAGAACGACCGACCCAAGGTAAGCTACTGGCAAGTTTTTTCACTTACCCACATTGGCCGAGTCCGAGATTCGAACATACGTAGACAGAGGTGAGATCCACTCACCAAGTTTCATGACTCTTGGTAGGAAAATATGCATTTAACATGCTAAAAGTTTATATCATTTGGTCATGTGCTACATGCAAAAACTTAACCAAAGCCAGTAAAAGATTAAATATAGGTCACGATAAGCTTCTTTTGTTGTAAGAGTTTGGTAGTAACAGAGATGCATATCACGATTACAGCATAAACAATCCTGAAAAATGACTATCAAAAATAAAATTTAACCTAAGTCAGTGAAGCATAAAATATGGTCGATATTGACCTACTACTAAAATGAGAGAGCAGTACTCATAAAGTTGCATTCCCAAGTTCCCAAGTTTCATGATTTTATATTAATAGTATGCACAGACCATGCCAAATATATAAGTAGTCATCAGGTAAATGCAACAATTTAACATATGCCAGTAAAATGTGAAATATAGGTCACATTGACCTCTTTTGGTATGGGTGTGGTACTTAGAGAGATGTATAAAATCACGTAGTTTAAGGAATACATAATGAACAGTCAAAATGTCAAACAGAATCAAAGTCAGTGCAATGTGAAATATAAGTCACGGTGACCTATTTTTAAGATGAGGTGTACTACATATCAAGATGCATCATCTCGCCATGTTTCATGATTCCAGGCATAGCGGTATTGTACAGTAGATAAAAAAGACAATGTGGTCATGAACTTATTGCAAAAACATAAGCCAGCAAAATGTTAAATGTAGGTTGCAATGACTTTCCTTAGTTGTAAGGGTGTGATACTAACAGGGATGCATACAATCACCTAGTTTGATTATTTTGGGATAAACAGTGCTTGAGACTGAAACCAAGGCAGTAAAGAATGAAATATGGGTCACAGTGACCTACTTTTGGAATAAGGGTGTATTATTTATCAAGATACATCCCCTCACCAAATGTCATGAAGTTTGGTATAACAGTATGTATACAGGGTGCTAAAAAAAATATCTGGTTTTGAGCTAAACGCAAAAACTTAACCTAAGCCAGTAAACTGTGAAATGTACGTTACAGTGACATTCTTTTGTGGTAAGTGTGTAGTGCTAACTGAGATGCATACAATCATCCAGTTTGATGATTCTAGCATTAACAGAACTTGAGAAATAAATGTAAAATATATTTAACCAAAGTCAGTGGAGGTTGAAATATAAGTCACAGTGACTTACTTTTATGATAAGAGTGTAGTACTCATTAAGATGCCTTCCTTACCAAGTTTCATAAATCTAGGTATACCAGTACATATACAGGGTGCTAAAACATATTTAGTTATGAGCTAAATGCAAAATTTAACCTAAACCAGTCTAATGTAAAATGTAGGTCACAGTGACATTCTTTTGTGGTAAGGTATGGTACTTATAGAGATGTATACAATATAGGTCACAGTTACCTACATCTGTGATTAGGGTGTAGTACTCATCACGTTGCATCCCCTCACCAAGTTTCACGATTTCAGGTATATCAGTATTTGTAGAGTGTACAAAAAACTTCAGGTAAACGCTAAAACTTAACCAAGAATGTACAAGTAATGCATATGTTTGTACCCCTCAGAGCCACTCCTGGGATAGGTTCTATGAAACCCACTCCAAACTGTTGTCTAGGACCTAGGAAGAAATAATGGGTGACATTCAATGAGGGTGTACTTATGTGTGTGCTTTTATCTGTGCGGACGCCGACGCTGACTAGTACAATACCTTACCTCTGCTTGGTAGAATAGTTATGTCTATTACCATTTCGTCCCAATTTGTCATGTATGTCCAAAATATTAATCAGAATATCTCTTTGCCCATACCACCAGCAATAATAATTTGTATATGTACTTAATCTCATATATCTATTGTTAGACCTGAGTTTTCAATAACGTTCAGTTCTACTTCGTTAAACGTGATCTGATGTTTCCGTATTGTAACTGTGCAATTGATTTAGGATTTTGTAAAGGATACTATATTAGTAAGATTCATTGTTTAATGTGTGTGTGTGTGTGTGTGTGAGAGAGAGAGAGAGAGAGAGAGAAGCAAAATCATAATCCAGTGTACATGATTTGGAGGGGGGCGGATTAACGGCACTTTTAACGCAATACTGGCTATATCATACAGAGAAAATGGGAAGCTACGTGATTTTCTCCAGGACACAACGAGGCAGCCACACCGGACTGTCCTGGGCGGGTATCGAACCTGCGACACATGGATTACGAGTCCGACACTCTACCAACTGAGTTACTGTGGCTCTCCCAGTGTACATGAACTCTACTTGTGTGTTCATTCTTCTGTATATATCTTCACAAAAGATATCTGTATATCACCATTGTATTTTGAATAATTATGATTGACTGGACAGAATAGTAAAAGTACTTGCTTTATTTTCTCAATATGTATATGTTGTCTAAGACACGAATTGTTGAATTTTCAACAACAAAAGTATTATCTGAAAGTTTGCAACATTATATAACTTAAAGCCACAATAAAGGATGGGTTATGTTTAACATCTGTATTTTCAATATCTCTTAGTTTTGTCTGAAATAAGAAAATGAAATCGTCTTTCTCAGTTTTTAGACACCCTCAAAGTTTATACCTTTATATATCTATGAATTTTCTCGGTACATCGATGAGCACCAGTTAATTAGTAATATCTGTAAGCTTCCCTCTGGACCTAGCATTATTAGTCAATCAAATCAAGTAATCATTAATATTACATTTTGTACTGATTATTATGAGAACGAGAATACAACTGTCAATAAACATTTTATGTCTCTGTTTTCGAATGCCTGAAATTGTTAACAAGCACAGACTTCTATCCTCATGTGTGTAGGTATCTAGTTAGAGTACTGATGGAGGAAAATGTTTAATTTAGCAGATCTATTTGACAGGGTGATGATAACAGAACCTGAAGTAGCATGGTCAGTTTGAGTGCACTGGACTACCGGTATCATAGGACTGTGTACATTTCTGTGACGAAACAACATCTCAGATTGATCTACTACAAAACTAAATTCATCCTTAATGGGGCGTCATTGTTTTTCATTTGTTTGTTGTAGTAAAGAAATGGCGCCGTCGTGATGATCACGTGACTCACTTGTCAAATTGATTGGCTCTTAAATCGTGAAATATGAACTACATATATCATATCTGACCTATTTGTTAAAACTTACCTAGTACATCTCTTACAAACATCATATTGTATTTGCATATAGGCCTATATCATCTTATTTGTTTAACAGATTTAGTACATATTAATTATGATGACCACATTTTATTATCTATGCTATGTGCAACAATCTTTATTATATCAACCATATAATGAATAATAAAAATATATCATAAATATAAAAAGTGAGACTTTACAGCTGGTTCCATGATATAGAAATGCTTTCCACCTTTTGTTATATTTTTAAGTTCAAAAAAGTATAAAAGAAAAAAAAATCTACTTGATCCAGTAACACGTTTACCAGCATAAGCAACGGAGGGTGTGGTGTGGTTGGGCTGGGGCTTGCGGGTCGAAAGCGGGATACTCACATACCTAAAGAGTCTCTCAATTATTCCATGCAGTGGAAACCGGAATTGTCTCCATCCTTAATGTATTAGTTTAATGTATTGACTTATTTATTTAATTTTAGTGGTTGATTGTTTATTCTGATTTGATTACTGTTGTTTTGTTTTGTTTTGTTTTTTGTTTTTTTTTGCTTTTTTTCTTTGTTTGTTCATTGAACTGATCATGACATTTTACTCACTTTGGACAAAGTTACCTGCGTCATCAGACAATATACGCTTGTTGATGCTGCAGAAGTTATTTTCTTGAATTATATTAAAGATAGTAGGAGTTAATCAACCTTCATTTTTATGGACTACATGATTTATAACCTCTCATCATTTTTTCCTTGCTCCCATGCTGGTAGCTCGTATATTTGGGCAATTACCCGAGTTTAAACAGCTAACCTTTTAGTCATCTCGGAAATTCTTCTGAAATGCTACATTTTTTTCAAATATTTGCATAACTTGTTGAGACGCGTGGTAAATTGTACGGTTACTGATTCCGGCTGCAAATGATCATAGCATAAACTGGTGTTTAGCTGACAGAATGGTTATGAACTTTATGATTTTACGCCACAGGCTGCTCGTCGGATATGCAAATTAGATTGTCATTGTGCGATATCATAAACAGTTTGACGATTACATTAGCAGTATTTTGATATTTCGCTTCAGTAAATGGATTTAAAAATTGAGCGTGCATCGTTACTTAAGACTGGAAGAGCACACAAATGAGGATACTAGACTACCCAGCTAACTACACTACATCTGTGTCAAGTATGAAATCAAGTGCTTAATCATACGTCAACAAAGCAGGATATTGAAGCAAGCGACGCAACAATTGTAAATCCTTTGTCCTACATCGTCGCAAGCCACGGGCCAAAAGCAGCTACGCTCTCTTTTCACCGGTGGCTGCCTACAATAAGATTGACTCGTTTTTCATAAATATGCATAAACCTGTTTAGCCAATCACTGTGAGCCAGAGTACAATTGTTTCGTATGGTTGACCAATATTAACTTTTGTGCTGACTGAGTGAGCCAATCAGAATGTTTCATTCAATCGATAAGAGGTAACTTCCGTTGATGTATAATAGCTCATTTCATTGGCTCGTTGATAATATATTTTTTTCTTTATGCATATTCATAAGAAAGGAAGAAATGTTATCGCAGCCACGAATAGAAAGAGAACGTAACTGATTTTCCCCCTTGCGACGATGTTGTCCCTAATTCTTGGATGTTCTTACATGTTAACAGAGATATGGTTTTCATGCGAATTTTAAACTACTGCAAACCTACTTTTACAAGCGGCTGCTAAATTTCGCTGTTTACCGATGTCAGTCTTTATCATGGCCATTAAATTTCGCAGATCTGATTTTTTTTTAACAAAATGAAACTCGCAGTTTTTTAATTTTGGAGATAGATCACCATCGCGAACTCTGCTAAAATAAATAGAACGCAAACAAAAGTATCTTTACAATACACGCTTACAGTTCCAACAGAAGTGAGAGAACACATTCTGAAATATTAGTATGTTTTAATGTTTCGATTTCTTCATGGAAATCATGGTAAAACGTATTCTGATCATCATTATTTTTCAGGGCTAATATCTAGGTTTTTAGTCAAGTTATTCTGTTTGGCTTTATTGGAAAGCAAATGACGTTAATCGATGCAGCTCTGAAAGCAAGGAAGTATGCAAAGAAATGGCTGGCGACGTAAACCTTTAACTAAAACTCATTGTGTTTCTAAAATATTTCAAGAGACATGTTTAAAAATCAATACAAAAGTTTAAAATAAAATGAGACAGTACTCATCCACTTTAGTCTTTTGATTTTATTGGATCGTATACCAGTCAACTTGAAACAAGGCCAACGACTTTCGGCTTTACTCGTGGAAAAAAGTACATAAACCTGTATTTAAAAACTAATTAGACGGTCGATTTAAAGACTGTGTCCTTAAAAAAGAAAGTTCAACCTTGTAGATCATAAATGCGATAAGAATTTGCTTAAATCAAAATAACATATAACCTCAGAGGCAGTAATACAATATTAATTGCGTGCGTGACGTTAGTTTCTTTTAATAGGTACGTTGTGGCATCTTCGTGTCATAATTAAAATCGGGTAAATTCCGTGAAAAATAAAACATCCTTGAAAATTTCATTAAAAGTTCAATGATAATGAGTAAATAATCAAAAATAATATCCAACTGTAAAAGGCGCGATATTAAAACTCCGCGAAAACATTGTAAAAGCAGTAGCCGACAGTTTTGGACCTCAAAAATAACTATACAGCTCAAATAGCCTCAGGTCTATAGGGTCTCTATCAGACCGGTTACATACAGCACGATCGTTACTTATTCTTGATTCTGTGCAGTATTTGTTCAAAGAGAGCAATACGAAGCTAGCAGTAACACTAAGGAACATTTTATATCAGCAGCTTGCAAAAATTCTGCATATAATTAAGATTAAGTAAGAATCGTGCAACAATTAGTTCCATGTTAGTAAGTGGTGGAGACCCTCATTAATTCTTTGCTGTACAGATTCGTTGATTTCACTAATGATCTCAAGATTAAGGGAACCAAGTATATGTGAACCAAAATAGTGAGCGTCCTTTACAAACACCCACCTAAATAGAAAAAGTGGGAAATAAGTTCACATATCAGTTAACGTATTAGCTGCCCATTGATAATGATGCATCGTCTAACATGATTCGTTTGATTTTTTCTTGCTCTTTTCTGTCAAGCAAAGATAATCGTATCGTTTAAATAATAAAAATGCCATAATTCATAACTATAATTTATAGAATTATTTAAATCTTTAAAATTACACGTATTTTTTATATTAAGAAATCCGTTAATCGGCATCAATTAACTTATACAGTAGGGAATACACCCCATATGGATATCGCAAAAATAATAATAATAAGTGCAGATTGTCGGGGATTGGACAGGAAGTGCTCATTAATATTCAATTTGATCTGATAATTAGGCCCGATTTAATCAAGAAGGCAATAAAACGGCGTTATTTGTCACGTGTTGCCTCCCATCGCGACGTATGATGAGTTCATTACCTCTACAGCAAGTCTTTCAATGTGTCAACTTGATGTATGACGTCCCTTTATCAAAAGCCCAAACCGAATGCCTCGCAAACAAGCTGATGGATATTTAGCATGCGATATATCGCGAGTTGAGTTTTATTGGTCTTTCCATATTGTATTTGCTTTAGAATAGCGCAGTTGCTTCTGGTATACTAAACGTTGTGTCCTTATATTTAGATGCAACGGCAGTATACAGTCAAACCTATTTGAAGCAGTCACTTTTGAGAAGTAAAAATATGACCTCTTAAAACACGTGACTGTGCAAGAGAGGCTATATTATAATTTAACATGTTCCATCAATTTTCGTACACATGATGTGCATTTTGTATATATTCTGACCACATATCAACGATTTCAAGCAAAACACTGCGCATATTCTACACTAAAACCCAGTGGCGGCGCTAGGGTTTGAGGCGCCCAGGGGCAATGTTCTTTAGTGGCGCCCCTACCGAGGAGCCCGGGGGTATTGTTATTTAATGGCGCCCCTACCTTACCACAGAGAACAGTTTATATGTCAGTTGCCAACCTACATCCTCCCCCATCTCACCGCTATCGACGCCCCCTATGCACTAAGCTGAATTGAAATAGTATGAAGATTTTATCTGGAAAAAGAAAAAAAGCTCCCGACGGCACCCCCCTTCGCCTGGCGCCCGGGGGCAATCGATCCTACGCCGACCCCACCCATCCCCTCGCGCCGTCACTACTAGTACATATTTCAAAACTTCATGCCAGTGGTCACATTCAGATGTTTCGCTATCGAAACATTCCGCACATACGATTCGCAACTGATATGGAACAGCCAGATGTCGCATATGTAACCTTCCAGTTCTTCATATTGTTCCCATTTCAATACCGACCACACAATGACTTATTTCTCTTTGTGCTCAAACAAGATATACAAATTTACCAAATTATATTTTGATATTAAATGAATACTAAGACATTCGTATACTGTTCAGTTGCTATGGATGTTATTCATCCACATTTTATCACTAAAAAATCAAAAGCTTACTGAAGAAATTCAATATCTATTAAAAGAAAAAAAAGTATTTTAAAAAGTCAACAGAAAAGGTCTAAAATATCTTTCTTTTACATTTGCTTGAACAGCTGCTTGCCCCAAGAATTTCGATTGGCCAGATTTTTAATGATTATGAAGTAAAAATTAATGCAAATCATTAAAAAAAATTATCTAGTGGACATTGAGAGATATGAAATATAATTTTCTACATACCACACGAGATATAAATTGCCTTTAATTGCACTGCGTTTTAAGTCATATAGATATGCATTCTTTTTTAGATCTAGATAAGTTATAAATCTTACTGAAACTACACTGGCTAGTATCGCATTGACAATATCACATTTTCTCTTGCATATATTGTTTGCTAGTTCGATCTGTATTCGTATATTGTTTGCTAGTTCGCTCTGTACTCGTCAAACGAAAACTTAATTGTTTTATTTAAAGAAATATACATTTAGTTCATGGAATATATATATATATATATATATATATATATATATATATATATATATATATATATATATATATTGTCATTGTCAAAATTTATCAACTGGTAAATGATATTTTACACCTGTTAGTCGAAGCATTAACTAGTACACTCGTTAGTCGAAGCATTAACTAGTACACTTATTAGTCGAAGCATAAACTTATACACTCGTTAGTCTAAGTAATAACTAGTACACTCGTTAGTCGAAGCATTAACTAGTACACTTATTAGTCGAAGCATAAACTTATACACTCGTTAGTCTAAGTAATAACTAGTACAATCGTTAGTCGAAGTATTAACTAGTGCACTTGTTAGTCGAAGTATTAACTAGTACACTTGTTAGTCGAAGTATTAACTTGTTCACTTGTTAGTCGAAGCATAAACCAATACACTCGTTGGTCTAAGTAATAACGAAGATACTTGTATTTGTTTTGTAATACAAGTTTAACACGATATGGGTTTTGCAATTTATGTGTATTACAGCCTTAAGATTCCAAGCAAGCAAATGTCATTCCAAAAGGAACAATAAATCATAGTTTTAATAAAAGACAGTTATAAAGTATTTAAAATGAAACTGGAGTAGTCACTATTGTCGATATAATTACAAGTCGCTTTGCTTTGAAGCGTCTGCATACAAAAATATTTGGTTAATTACAAGATTAAAAATGAACATCCCCTGACTAAGGTGGGACATGAAAATTGAAATTAATGAATTTTCGCTAAAATTTAGAGACTGGTAGCATTATTAGTCACGGTCATCGGTAACTGGTAACTACGCGAGGTCATACTAGCTTTTAACCGCGAAAACGTCCCGAAATTCGAGACGAAAGATACATTGATAAAATCAAGTCATTTTTCACTGGCACGTTGCCGATCTAATTAAAATAATTATCTATTTCTGCACAAAATTTATGTGGATCTGTGCTATACATCATAAGATAAATTTGTATGGGTGAGAAAAGTTAATGTCTAGTAGAGATAACGATGATCTATGGAAAGTCCACAGAGATACCTAAGTGCTGGTAGAATGTCATTGCAACTATATGTATCAATACACTTTGCAATCTTAACTCTGTATTTTAAAAGATGACACAAGGACAAGTAAGATATTATTACTGAATTTGTGTTCTTTTTTTAATTTCACCTTCATTAGTAAAACTTTAGACCTTACATTTTTTTCAGGCCATGAAATAGTGTTTTGAAATTATTTTGCGAGATAGGGAGAGAGAGAGAGAGTTCCTATGTAAAACCGGTATCCTAGTCATTTCAGTTACCATTATTTCTCCATGAGAGAGAGAGAGAGAGAGAGAGAGAGAGAGAGAGAGAGAGAGAGAGAGAGAGAGAGAGAGAGAGAGAGGAGGGTGGGGGTGGGGATAGAGAGAGAGAGAGTGACTTCCTAGGTAAAATCGGTACCATCATTCGCAACTTCGAGGTCAATCCTACGGATCATACCTCGAATGTATGCCGATAGCTGCCATTCGGGCCACCTCGGCAATTCACAAAACAAGGATTGACCGAGGACCTGTGAATGCATGGAACCATTATTTCCTTCGCAACTTCTCGGTCAATCCTACGGTCAATCCAATCGTAGAAATAGTAGAGGTGGTCCGAATAGATTACGGTTTCATTTTTGCGAAGATATTTCCGTAGAACAAAATGTTTGATTTTCCTGTATTACTGCACCGTCATATATAGTTTTGTCTTGCCGAAATAACCGAGGACGTTCCGATTTTGGTACCACAGCCATTTGAATTACCATTAATTCTCCATCAGATTAATACTTGAAGGTCTTCCCTTAAGTTTTAATTTCATAGACAAGATATTCATAAGTTGTTAAGATCTAAATCAACAAATACGTGCACTTAAAACGGAGGCATTTTAATTAAACCTACAAATAATGAGAATAAGAGGATGGAAAAGGGGGAAAAAAAATAGATGTTTGGTTATATGTGGATTGTGCATGGTCAGTCGTTTTTCCTGATGACGTATTTAAGACAATATCGTGAATAACATCTAGTATGGAAAATTTTTGGAAGTGTACATGACTCAAGATGCAAGTTGTAAGAAACATTTGGGATGCGTAACAAACAAAAACTAATGTTAGTCCGTACAATACAATCTGCAAAAGTATTGACTTTTTATACAGCACTTTTCTCTTGTGAACATTGAATACTGGGAATAAAAATGAGGAAACATTTTTGTATAGAACGCAATTATTGAGTTTTCACCATGAGAAAATTAAATTAATCACAGTGATCATTGGTGCATGATCGGTGCATGAGCGTGAAAGAAGAAACACAAACGACAATCGTTGTATCATTGGAAACCACAAAACATGCCACCTGCAAAGGTGGATGAAACGTGGCACTGATCAACACGCTAAAGCAGTAAAGCACAAAAAGAAAACCATGTATTAGCCATGGTAGTTCCGGGTGCAGGAGTGATTACACTTGCTGACATAAGTCATAGGAATTTAACACACACACACACGAACACACAACCATTTATTTGCCATACAACTTCAAATGAACGTTTTTTTCTTCTTCATTGTTTTAATTATACAACGGAGTCACAGAATAAGCAACAAGCTTTGAACACAAGACATCTTCCGGCATTCAAATAAAATACATATACGTGCATTTCCTTTCATATAAATGCACAATCTTACAATGTGTGTATGCGTGTGTGTGTGTGTGTGTGTGTGTGTGTGTGTGTGTGTGTGTGTGTTATAAAATAAATTTTATTACAAAAGATTCATCCCTTGAGTATATTTTTTGCTTATATTTGACTATATGCACCGTCTTTAAACAATAACGCATCGGAGAAGCGTGTAAGAAGTCGGAAGAAGAAATATAACTCTCAGGGAAAGAAAATCTACATAACATTTGGTGGGATAAAGGACGAGCAGTCGAAGATTTTACACCAATTTCGTGTTCTTCGACCTTTATTTGACACTTTCTATTAAAAGAAACCTCTTCACAGTACTTTCAAATGGACTTTTGCCTGCACTGTGCAGTTTGTATATTGGGATTGACAACATGAGCTCTATGGGAACCCAACTGGCATATTGTCATACATGTGTGTAAGCGGGTCAGATTCCAGAAATACCTGCATTCGTCAATCAAATATTAACATATTTGGAATCTACGCATGAAAATATTTGTGGTAATAAAACTTATTGTAAACTTAAACCTAATGTTATCTTAACTTCTCAAGATTTTGGAGTAATTTATCTAAACCAAATTTCCGATTAATTTTGAAACGTGGTGCGGCACGAGTGTCATGCAAGATCAAATATATTTAACACATTTTCCTTGTAACTCTTTTTATCAAGTAATGGAAACACTGTGGTATTGTTTGAATTTAGTTGTTCTCAGAAGTGCCCCAGTGTCTTTTCCCAGTTGTGTTATTGAGTCACTCGCGGCTGATGCGCACATTTAGAATAAGCCAGAGAAATATTGACCCCAACACACATTTTCTAAAAATATTCTAAGCAAATGTGTTTCCTGTCTAATGACAGAATTTAAGGAATCCTGTAAGGGCCAATCGCTTCATCGCTCAATTGCCAAAAACGCAATGGAACGATGGAGCGATGGCGATAACGCAATGGAACGATGGGCAAATATTGACGCGATGAAGCAATGAGGTGATGGCGATGACGCGATGGATCGGTGGCGATAAATTGTTGGATCTATGTTTCCCTCTTCTGACTGGTCTATTCCAGTTACTATTTGTAGGCTGTAGTGTACTAACAGGGGGCGGACGGGGCGGTTGAGGTCTTATGGCGCCAAAACAGCTGATAAAAATTCGGGCCTCGTATTCTGGCCTTTTGGGCGCCATTTACCCTTAGTATGCCACTGTTTGTAGGTACACTTTTAGACCAATCAGAGATGGGAATCCCATGCAGATGTAAACTCCACTTTCTCTTCTCTGAAACGATGCATTGTCATCAAAGCCGATGAATTTGTTTTAGTGCATGGCAGGAGCCATCATAGTGTTGTATATTCGTTGGATTTAAACCAGTAAAATGTGAAAACAACACTCTGTAAAGAGAATCATCTGCCCATGTGATTCAACCGAGGGGAAGCAAGAATAGCGACTGTCCGATTTTGTCTTTATTATATACAGGGTACGATCTAGACACAAATGTAAGCACTATCTAACATCAAGCTCTTGTGTTACTAATAACAGACGTGTTCTTCCATAAACAAGTCCTCTGAGAAACGTAAACCTTATGAGCTCTGTGCGGTGACAGAGGCAGTTACGTCAGTGTTTGATGATGACGGCGCAGACTCAGCACAATGCGACCCGCTCTCCCTCACAGAAGTTCCCAAGGCCTCATCAATGCAGGCCCTCAAACACAAAAATTCACTTCCTGACATTCGCGCGTCGGGAAATTAAAATTCGATCTCCGAGAATAAAGATGTACAACCATACTGTGTACTCAGTCAACACTGACACAAAGCTTTTGGAAACTGTAGCACATTCGATGACTAACTTCGCCGTCAAACAACGAAGTGAAGTTGTACTTGTAAGAGTCAATATAGCACCATGGCTCCTTTTATTGAACTAATGTCAAGCAAATTAGCATAACACAGTAGGTAATAAAACATCTTATGAAAGAAAACATATTTGAAGGGGAAGGTCAGTTCACTACAAAACCAATTGGACGACCTGAAACAACACAACAGTAGGAAAGCATTAAGATTTTGAAATGTACCATATATGCTCACCTATAAGTCGAGTCAAACTGCAAAATGTTGTTTGTTCTAATTATTAACCTTAACGAACTCCATAGACCCAGATCTGCCCGCGCATTATGCGAAGGCAGATCTGGGTCTACGCAGTTTGCAGTTGGACCCGACTTATAAGCGAGTATATACAATCTGTTGATTCTCGGCGGATACCCAGCTGACTGAAGGGGACATTGATTGTTCGCACTTGCTGGTTCCGCCGAACACGGCAAATGCAGCAATGTCGTAAAAATCTACCACTTACAGAATCAGAGATAAAAATTTCCAGAGGAAACGGTATCTGAAAATGTATCCTGACAAAATCTTCATCATTGAGGATCTCACACAATGCCGTATAGATACTGTGCGAGACCCGAATGTTATGAGGAAGTAGAAGAAAAAAACAAAAAAAAAAACAAAACAACGTGATGTTTGCACTTGTGATGGTAGAATCTACTACAAGACTTTAACAGTGGAAAGAAAACAAGTTGACTTTAAATCTAGCGAAAAAGACTGAGAATTTTTTTTTTTTTAAATCGATTAGGGGCATGTATTGTCGTGGCTGCTTCTACTACTTAGTATTCATAAGTGTGTAGATGTGATCTTCATCACATTTAAAATGAAATTAACAAACGTGTTCTTAACATTGTAAAAAAATTTTAACTTCTCTACTTTTCATCGATTATTTTGTTTTAAAAACCATTGATTCTTTTAAATAATACATAGTTCACCCAAATAAATCAATCACTTAACAAAACGTAACATATTTTGGTGATCTGAGTTGCGAAATCTTGAAGTCTTAAAATCATTACTTTCAACTAGGTAACAACGCATAATTTGCATATCTTAAAAGTATACAACGCATAATTTGCTATATTTAAAATATACAACGCATAATTTGCTATCTTAAAAATATAATCTTTATACATAACGGTAGATTACTTACTTTTTTAATCTGACCCACAGGTTTAATGTGGAGTAAGTGACCAAATGAAAAGTCACCTTACAAGTTATTTTGTTATTTGTTATCTTTTATTTTTTATTTTATTTTTATTTCTTTTGTTATATTGTTATATATGATTTTGTGTAACTGATGTTTCTTGCCTATCTTTATTTAATTTTGCAAGGTAGGAAGTATTATGGTTAATTATATTTAAATTATATTATGACAAAATGAAAACATATAAATTTGCATGTAGGTTAATGAGTCTGCTAACTAGTTATTCCTGTGATAATATTGAATATTAACAATAATAATAAAATATGACAATATTGAACATTAATAATAATAATATTATTATTAATATTAATTGCTTAAAATTTCAAATTATTGATGAACAATATGATATTAAATCAGTTGTGCTAACAAGGCACATCTTAAATCAGCATTCTTCTTTCATCGACATTACATATAAATATTTTGCAAGTGTTATTTGTTCACCTGTTCGTTTTACTACTTCAGTATTCTTTCTTTTTCCTTTTGGTTGTCATGGAAATTTGCCAAATCTTTGTTATTCCATTTTTACTTTATTTATTTATTATATTATTTCATACACACTCTAAAATCAGAAAATTACAGGATGACGAAATGTATTTTGCCACAGAAACAGACGTTTAATGAAGAATCAGGTAGATTTGCTACCCAGTAGCTTAAAGTAATACCACTGTTATCTCTCTCTCACTCTCTCTCTCTCTCTCTCTCTCTCTCTCTCTCTCTCTCTCTCTCTCTCTCTCTCTCTCTCTCTCTCTCATATTTTGCTATCGTAATTATCATTATCTTATTTACTGAATTGTATGCACTCCGTGATTTTTGTAGAAATGTAACACATGTTGCCTCTTGGTGATGTACATGTAGTTATAATAAGGTTAAGGGAGAGGATCCTGGATAATCTTGAGATCGTTTATAATCCCATTGCCACATTTTGTATAATCCCATTGCCAAATTTTGTATAATCCCATTGCCACATTTTATATAATCCCATTACCACATTTTGTATAATCTCATTGCCTCATTTTGCATAATCCTATTGCCACATTTTGCATAATCCCATTGCCACATTTTGCAGAGGTGCAATACAAATTTTGAATCTGAATATTAAAGAAGAGTTTTATACCGTACTCGCTTATATGTCGGATCCAACTGCAAACTGCACAGACCCAGATCTGCCGTAACATAATGCGCCAGCAGATCTAGGTCTATGCAGTTTGTTGGGAGTGATCAGTAGAACAAATAGCATAGACCCTGATCTTTTGGCGCATTATGCGAAGGCAGCAGTTTGCTGGGAGTGATCAGTAGAACAAATAACATAGACCCTGATCTTTTGGCGCATTATGCGAAGGCAGACTAAGGTTTTTGTTGTTTGTAGTTGAACACGACTTATAAATGAGTACAGACGGTAACAATCATAGTTCAACAGTTCGATTGCAAATTCATACCTTCGCCAAAAATAAAAACAAAACAACAACAAAAAAAAACATGGGTTGCTAACACATTTATTTACGAATCTTCCGTTTGAAAAACTTTCATCATAGGTAAGATAATATTTTTATGGACAATATAACATTTTCATATTCTAAGACAGCCTCTTGAATTCTACGACAGCCTATTGAATTCTAAGACAGCCTATTGAATTCCAAGACAGCCTCTTGAATTCTAAAACAGCCTATTGAATTCTAAGGCAGCCTCTTGAATTCAAAGTTCTGTAAGTTATTCATCAATAGGATTTAAATCAAAGTTTATTATTTAATAACCGCGAAACAGTTTTTTTATAAAGCGTAAATAAAAATAGATTAACGATATTTGCTGCTTTAACATTCCTATTCTACCTGTTGTCTATAATATTTATTTTAAGATCATCTTTTGTTTGATAGACATATGCTAATCAAAAACCACATCTTGCTCAGTAAATGGTTCAGTAAATACTAATTTCCTCAAATGCCGCAATTACAACACTGAATTAAACATCGTCAGATCCTAAATTTCAGCTATTGCAAAATCTTAATTCAACACGTGATCATGGATTTATGTGCTTTAAAAAAATTCGGCGGTTTAATATGTCACGGTCTCTCTGCATACGCAAGGGCACGTGCAACTTGTGGTTTGCCTTTCTACGTAGTGTTTTCTATTTGTATTTTATGTAATTCAAAGAAGGAGCACGCGCGTCGCAAATCAGACCAAGACAGCACGTGCTGACAAACGCTGAGGCTGTATTAACTAACTCACGAGTCCCTATTTTCTAATTTCCTACTTGCCATAGTACTACAGGTGGAAAAGTGGATTATAAATAACGTAATTCTATTCAATATATGTTTACTGAATCTGTTTTAGATGAAGATGTCTATAAAGACATATCATATGTTTTAGTGCAATGTTTCTGTGTAAAATATATAATAACTTAGTGACCACAAAGAATACATCAGAGTCGAAATTTAGGATGTTTGATTATTCTCCGACACGTATTTCCTTTTCCATCACATTGTAAGTGTCATGAATGAATAATGTGTAATCATAACAATTGATAGTAAATCCCATTTTCCATTCAAGTGTAAAAGCAAGCAACAACATGACTGGATTTCTGAATGAACGTAAAAGATCAAGATGTAGCTGGTTATATATTCTTCCTGGTAGTCAAATCGGAAGGCAACTTTCCGAAAAAAAAATTCCCCTGATCAAATGGCGAAAGAAAAAAAAAAAAAAAAAAAAAAAAAAAAAAACAACAGTGTTTCGATTGTACTCAGCTTTCATCAAGTATTAAGTTTTTGCTCTTTAGGTGGAGAAATCGTAGAACCAGGAGCAAACCACGGATATATTATAGACGGACGCTAACCCTTGAATATACCGGTTAACGAATCAAAAGCGGGACGGCAAAGGTACAAAGCAAGTATGTTACCTCTGTCCTAATCCACCCCACCCCCTCCAGCATATTTTTTTTACCCGTTATAAGGTAGCGTGGTAACATGTAGAATTTTGATGCACAATTCAGTCCGGTGGGGGGGGGGGGGGGGGGGGCAGGTGGGGCCGGAGGTACTATTAAATGGAGTCAGATTAAACAATTTGACTCAGAAAAAGGACATATAAATATACATGCTGAATAATGAAAACATGTACCTAATATTATTGATGCGATTGCGTTATACCGCACATCACTCCACAGTATGTAATGTGCGTAAGTCACTAGATATACCAGGCACTTGTTTGCACATAGCGGTAAAGGGATAATACAAAAATGACAATCAACAGGTTGCGACTGTTACCTAACGAAGAAACCACACTACTTGGTTATATTGGCACTTTCGCAGATGTATTGTGACCGGTCATTCCATCACTGTTTCCTCGCGTTCGTGTGTGCATGTGTTCGTCTGTCATTTAATTGGTTTTCCTTTCAAACTGAACACTGTCCGTAACAATTGATAAAAGCTGAACATATTTGGTGCGATATTTCATGAGAATGAATAGATGGAAAAGAAGGTTTGTGATCCAAGATGCACCCAAAGGACAATTGGTGGGTATTGGAGGTCAAAATCAGATTTTCATAGGTATTTGTAATTATATGTAAAATGGAATATTTCTTGTTACCTGAATTCCATCTATTCCGATTGAGTGAGGGTGGCCATATTGTGAAACGATATTGCCAGAGGATAAGGGGATAATAACGAATTGTATCCTGGCTGTAGTCCTTTGAAGCATAGGGGGTCGGGTTAAAAAGCCACAAATCACGTATGCATGCTCATATTTGCAATGGCTACCATCCCACCCGTAGCTCTCAGTTGTCACACTTTTAGATTCATTCTAAATCACAAGTTGCGCACTTCTTGTAGGGTTTCGTTTGGCCCCAAATGGTGCTACTTCTCCAGCTGAAGAAATCGGGTCATAAATCAAGCTTTTATCAGGGCTCGTGATAGCCTTCCAGGATTGGTCCGGGAATTCAGGTGTCGCCTGGGTAAAATAAAAGCTGTCATTTATCCCGGAGTGCTTGTTCTCTGACAGTAAACTAATGGACACTGATTACATCATAGGTGGAGGGGACTAATACTAACGATGGAAGAGTATTTTTATGTTTTGATCTTTGCAACAAATAAATAAAACGCCCTTTTCTTTCGATTCTATAGTGATGAAAAATATTTATTTGTGTGTCCCGTCCATTCGATAGGTTCGTTTAAATACATTTTACTGCCGCAAGTGATCAGTTACACATGGCAAAAGAACTAGCAAACAGATCTCTGACTTACCGTCTATACTCGCGTATAATTCAGATCCAAATGCAAACAACATAGACCTGATCTGCCGTCGCATAATGCGCTGGCAGATTAGGGTCTATGTTATTTGTTCTACTGATTAGTCCTTACAAACTGCATAGACCCAGATCTGCCGGCGCATTATGCTGTAGTAGCTTATACGCGAGTATATACGGTACTTGTTCCTTTCCATTTTAAAAATGTGAATATCTAGGCGAAAGTCATGCATAGTCTTATAAACTACATATAAAGACTAACGAGAGAGAGAGAGAGAGAGAGAGAGAGAGAGAGAGAGAGAGAGAGAGAGAGAGAGAGAGAGAGAGAGAGAGGGGGGGGGAGAGGGGCAGTTTTATTTACTATTTATTATTACTGATTATTTTAACAGTAGAGTGTGTACAACTGAAAGAAACTGACACACACAAATAAGAAAGCGTTAAGTGTTGTTTAATTAATGAAATTAGCGATTACATATTAGGCGAGAAAAGGCAACAGTGATCATACAAATTTATGTCTGAGTGAACCTCTTCGTTTTTATAACGAATTTCTGCGTTTCTCTCTAGTTTGAGATATTCTGTTCAGTGGTGTAAGATTCGTTTCCAAACAAAAGAGTTGATAAATGAAAATTGATCTTGAGGAAAGAGAGTTTTTGAAACAATACATGCATATACTCACCGTACAGTCTGTTCTAAAAAGAAATGATAATCAGCTTTGATTTGACACCCACAGGGGCAAGATGGACCAGGAATTAAGATTACACGTGTGGGATAGTAACTCAGCATTTATATTTCAATCGAGGTAATAAAACGGAGGCTAACGATTGCCGCAGGGTAAGCAGAAAAGGGCTGAGATACTACGTTTTGTTATGGTTTTAGTTATGTAGCTCATTCCAAGTGCTTATCATAGATGGCTGGAAAAATTAATTTTTAAACAATAAAGTGCGATTGTCAAAATTTTGTAGATTGTAGGTAGTTGTATCTTGCGTATTAGGTGGGAGTAAATTTGCTGACGGTCATTTATGGAGAAAATTTTAAAATGTGAATTTTTCATGCTTTTGTAGAACATTATGTGTAGATTAAAAAATATGTTTCTCCTGTGAAATTTACTCAGACCGAATTCCATAAATTTACCGTTAAAATTAATGAAGAATTAGATTGTCCATAATTACCGACCACATTACCTCCCTCAAGACTCTGCTTTGCATTACTTCCCTTGATTAAGGCTCGGCTTCAATACCCGTCCAGGCCAACCCGGGTCGGCTGCCTCGGTGTGTCCTTATGAAAGGCGCCTAACTCCCATTTTGTCGGCACGATATAGCCAAAAATGCTCAAAAATTATGAATTTTGTGTAGGATACGGTCACAAATTGTGATAAAAGAAAAACAGAAAATGGGCTATTGTTTTTAGTTTGTTTAAATTTATAAATTAAGAAAGACGCAGAAATAGGGACCTTCCAATTATAAATGGGCAAGCCGGGAAGTGTTATGAAGATCTTTTCGAGTTTACGCTACTGCTCGAACTTTGTTTTTTTTTTTTTTTTTTTTTGTTTTTTTGTTTTTTTTTTTTGGAGGGAGGGGGGTCCCTAAGCTTTTTACAAGCGATCAAAGATCAAATCATCACAAATTCTATTAAAAGTTGAAGAAAGGATTTAGACATAATTTCGGCACTTGTCGGTTGAAAATGATATAGCGTACGAGCATTGCTTGTTGATAATTTTATAAGAGGTATAGAGTTGAGTTTATCCCTTCTTTCCGCAATGGTTGGCGAACTGGTATATGATGACCACACTTCAGAGACATATTCTAGTATTGAAGTTTCCTTGGATAAAGTGTACTTTTAGTTTTTAGGTGCCCAGCACGTTTTGAGGCAGGTTCAACGGTATTATCAACATTACTCTACCAAGATCCATTGGAAGTTAAAGTAACTCCCCAAAAAGTTGTGATGAAACAAACTGAATTTTCTCTCCCCAGAATTAAAGTTCAGGAAAATAATTCGTTTTGTTTTAGATGGATTGAAAACTTACTAGTCAACGATTAGCCAATTCTGAGAGTTTCTGATGGTCATCGTTTCAAAACACTCTGGATGAATAATATGTCAGATAAAATAGTCTGAAGATAGGAGTCATCTGCAAAAGAGCGTGTGAGAAATTTTGAACTATCTACTATGTCGTTAAAAAAGACAAGAAATAGGATCGGGCCAAGAACCTATCTCTGGGGCACACCAGCATTTGGTTGTCTTTCATTTTTGAAAATTCGTTGCCAACTATGACTCGAATTGTATTAGTTATGTAAGCTTTTAACCACGCCCACATGTTTCCACGAATTCGATAACTTCTTAATTTCAGCAACAAACCTCTGTGCCACACTATACCAAAGGCTTTAGAAATATCACAGATAATGATGCATGAAAGTTCATTTCTGTTTATTGTATTACATATCAGATTGAAAATATAAATGAGATGAAATGGGGTTCATTGACCAGGTATAAAACCAGATTGGAGAAAGCCATAGTCATGAAAGTATTTATATATGTGCTTAAAGATTACTGTTTCAAACACTTTATGGACGCTTTATGACGAATGGTATGGGGCTGTAATTTGACGAAATCGTTTTGTCTCCAATTTTGAAATGTGGTACCACGTTTGCAAGCTTCCATGTTTTTTTTTTTTTTTTTTTTTTTTCAACTTTGTTAGAGTGTGATGACATGTTAAATAAAAGTGCTAATGGTTTGCAAATGGAAAGTCTGTAATCTTTTAAATAAAATGTTACTTATGTTATTCGGACCACAGGCCTAATTGTTTTGAAGTGATCGTATAACATCCACGATATCACTTTCATTGATTTCAAGGCTATCAAATTTCATAGGTGTAGCCTTCGAAATTTCCCGCTTTTTTGTTGGAGTCATCTAAAGAGGAAAAGTACTAAAATAATCATTCAGTATTTTTTATATATTTTAAAATACTAGTTTTGTATCGGTCTTTTCGTGTTGGGGAATTATCGATAAGTTATTACATTCTTTAGCAATTGTTTTCATCAAATTCCAGTAATATTTGGAATTTGTTTTGTAACTTTCATATAATTATTATTGAGGATTTCTTTGACTACATTTTCTAAATTATTGACTTTGTTCCTCTGTGCTTGTACTTTAGTATATAATCTGGATTATTAGATTTAAGGCCCTTTTTCCCGCTATCTATCTCTGATCCTGACTGTATGTCTCAGATTTTTGTCAAACCAAATTATTTCCTTGTGCCTGATGACTGTTTGAGAAGGAATACACTGACGGGTGAATTTACTACATATCACAGGCTTTACAAATATCATCACATCATTTAAAGGATTCTTCCCAGTTATAAGTATTTATAAATTTATTGAGCCGGTCAAAATTACCCCTCTTATACAAGAAGTTTTTCCTTTTAAACGAATTCAAAATAAATTGTTATTATCAAGAAAGTGTCTTGATGATAGCTAATATGCTTGCCCATAGTCGCTGTGCCAGGTCTTTTAATATTATATTGGGATCAAGTAGGGTGACAGAGTAATGATTTACGGGGTTAAACGAGTTTGTTGAACAATACTACTGACCAAGTTAATCTGCACAATAATCTCGTGCAATTGGTTTTTATGTGGACTGAGAAGATCGACGTTTAGATCACTAATGATGTGTACTGAGTAAGTTCACTAGCGACTTCGATAAAGTGCGAAAGGCTTGCCAGAAATCACAATTTTTGTTTGGTGGTCTATGAACAGTACATAAAAGAATTGTTTTGCTTTGGAAGATGAGCTGTAGCCAAATAATTTCGTAACTTAAGAATTCATGTCTCTTGCACTGTATGTTTTAATTAACTAAAATAGAAACACCACTCTGAATTGATTTCTATCATTTTGAAAAGGTGCGTAACCCTCCCGTTCTAGTATTTTTCCGGAACACTATTATCAAGGTGGGTTTCAGTAAAACAAAGGTGACATTTATATACGAGTCGCGAGTTCTTCTACTTCGTGCCTGATGCTTCTAGTATTCAGATGAAAGAGTGAGAGTTTGTATGATTCCAGATTTGGACCAGGGTTTTTGTTAATGTCCCAAATTGTAAATGAATTGAAGGAGTGCTAGCAGGATAAGACAAATAGTTTGTTCAGGTGTTAACTTTTTTTAATGCGATACGGAGAAGCGTGGAAATGAAGTAGAGTATACTGAAAAGGTGCCGAAAAAGGTCAGTCTTTACTGGATGCGTTTTTAAATGAAACAGACCAATGTACACTGACGTTATTTTAAAAATATCTTTTCAAATGTACAGGAGATCATATATTTTGTACACCATAGCAGTCATGTATATTCAGACCTTTGTGGTCACTGATGTTACGGGTGAGTAACCTCTGTTATGTGTGATGTTTGTATAGTATTGTGGGTATTTTGGGAGATTGTAAATGTTTCTTCGCTTTGGTATTTGCTTAAATCTTAATGTTTATCAGGAAAAACATGTTTAACTAGTGTCCTTGAATTAGGTGGTTTGATCAATATGTTTTCTCAATTTGAAGGTCAAGGTTGAATTTTGTTTACAAGTAAAATTACATTAAGATGACTCATATTCTAGAACATTCTGTCATGTGACCAATCTTTATATATGCCATGTTTGGTGGACATTTATTCAGTTTTGACATTACCATCAGTCTTGTAAAGAGCTATTACAGTTGTGAAAATTCATTACAAATTCTAAGAGAGGAATTATTTTAAATATTCATTGGATTATAACAGTGCTCACAAACTTTTGGATTTTGGATTTTTAATTGATGATTTTGGAATTTATGTGAACTTATATTCAGATATTTTGGAATACTTCATTTTGACATCAGCACATCAAGATTACTAGTACATCAGGACTTTGGAGACCATTAGCACATCATAACATTCAAGGACACAGCCGTGAATTCGGAACATTCTATATTTAGGACTTGTGATTAGAACAATCATTCTTATTGGATTATTAGGATTTCAAAACACATTACTGTAAGTGACTTTTTGATTTTTCATTTTAATTATCTAGTAATAAATTGCTTGTTGACTTTTACTTGATTTGTTGGTTTCACTTTCTTTCTGTTACATTTTTCTTAGACCATAGAGTCGTAACAGAAATTGGGGGCTCGTCGTTCCGGGATTGAATTTCTTTAAAGCATATTAGAGATATTAAATTTATCTTTGAAATTCATATTGATTTTGTCTGTGAATTTTTTTTGTCTTTGGCAAAGATTTTTAATAGAGAAATTTTTGTGTGTGAAACCAACAAGCATTTACAATGGCATCTAATGTTCAGAATTTCATTTCAAAACCTACCCAGGAGGGGTTAGAGTGCATGAGAAAGGATGAGTTGCTCGAGCTTGCCAGAAAATACAGTCTATCTGAGGCAAAAGTATCATTGACAAAACAGGAGATAAAGATTATTTTGATTCAGTATTTAGTAGGAAAGGGAATTTTTGAAAATAGTGCTTTAAGTTTGAAGAGAAAGCCTGTATCTGGTTCTGACAGGAAATTAAGGGAATTAGAGTTAAAGAACCAGATGGATTTAGAATTGGCAAAGCTTCAGATTCAGAGAGAGAGAGAGAAAGAAGAGAGGCAGATACAGATGGAGAGAGAGAAAGAAGATAGGCGGATACAGATGGAGAGAGAGAAAGAAGAGAGGCAGATGGAGAGAGAGAAAGAAGAGAGGCAGCTACAAATGCAGAAGGAAGAGAGGCAAATACAAATGCAGATGCAAAGAGAAGAAAGGGAAATGCAATTTAAATTAAGAGAATTAGAACTGGCAAACAGAGCACACTCCACTCCTTTAAACACAAGTTCAGGTTTTGATGTTACTAGATATATTAGGTTAGTACCCCTTTTTCAGGAAAAAGAAGTAGATAAATACTTTCTTCATTTCGAGAAAATAGCTGAAAACTTGAAATGGCCCAGAGAGCATTGGACTTTGTTATTACAAAGTGTACTTATTGGCAAAGCTCGTGAAGTCTACATTTCACTGTCAGTTCAACAAAGCACTGATTATGATGTGGTTAAGGAGTACATCTTGAAAGCTTATGAGTTGGTACCAGAGGCATATCGACAAAGGTTTAGGAATTGTAGAAAAGAAACTGGACAAACTCATGTCGAATTTGCAATGGATAAAGAACAACTATTTGATAGGTGGTGCTCAGCCAAGAAAGTTGATCAAGCTTATGATAACCTCAGACAGCTCATATTAATTGAAGAGTTCAAGAGGTGCATCCATAGTGATGTTAAAACCTATCTTGACGAGCAGAATGTGGAAACTTTGGAAAATGCTGCTCGTATGGCTGATGATTATTCCTTGACTCACAAAATTTCATTTGGCAATAAGTCGTCCTCTCAGCAGTTTTCTGGTAAAAAACCATTTCAATCTCATTCGAGTACTTCCAAATTTCACAACAGCACAACTGTTAGGAATCAAACATCTGATAAGACTGATCAGAAATCCTTATCTCTTCCAACGTGCACTTATTGTAAAAAGAAAGGGCACGTTATTTCTGATTGCTTCAAGTTGAAAAATAAGCAACAGAGAAAAGACAGGGCTTTTCCAAATGCTCTTATTTCTACGAGGTCAAGGTCACGGTCTTGTATTGAAAGCAATACATTTGTTGGGTCAAACAAACCCCAGTCTGATTCTATTTTGGAGGCTTATGAACCATTCATGTCAGAAGGTTCTATATCACTTATTGGTGATTCTGCCAAGCCTATCCCAATTAAAATATTAAGGGACACTGGAGCTTCTCAGAGTCTTTTATTGTCAGGTACTTTGCCTTTTTCTGAGGAGTCTTCTTCAAGTGAAAGTGTTCTTGTTCAGGGAGTAGAGTGCGGCTTTGTAAATGTTCCTCTCCATTGTGTAAATTTGGCATCAGACTTAGTTTCTGGACCTGTGACTGTTGGGGCAGTGACTTCTTTACCCATAGAGGGTGTTCATTTATTACTAGGCAATGACCTAGCTGGAGATAAGGTTGTGGTTAATCCACTTGTAACTGACAAGCCTTGTTTGGATCAGAAAGTTGATCCTGTCGAAACTGAAATCCCTGATTTGTACCCTGCTTGTGCAGTTACTAGAGCTATGGCAAAAAGAGCTCTTGAGAGTGATGTTGATCAGGATATTATTCCTTTAGCTGACACATGTATTGGTCAGTTTTGTGATGAGGTCACTTTTTCCTCAGGTATTGATCAATCAAACGGTATTGATCACAGTGATCCTCTTTTGGCAACTCATTCTCTTTGTTCTAATCAGGATGACAAACGACAATCCCTTGTCGTTGAACAGGAGCAAGATCCCGAGATATCTTGTTTGTTGCAGAGGGCTATTAGTGAAACTGAAGCCACACAAGTTCCAGTGTGTTACTTTGTGAAAAATGGGGTCCTTATGAGGAAATGGAGACCACCTGATGTACCCGCTGGTGACGAGTGGTCAGTGCGCTATCAAATTGTTGTTCCTAAGTCATATCGACAGGAAATTCTTAATTTAGCCCATGAAACTCCTTTGGCTAGTCATTTAGGAGTCCGTAAGACTTATCACAAGATCTTGAATCATTTTTATTGGCCGAAACTCAAAAGTGATGTTTCTAAATACTGCAGATCTTGTCACACTTGTCAAATGGTAGGAAAACCCAATCAGAAGATACCTAAGGCTCATCTGCAACCTATTCCTGCATTTGATGAACCATTTAGTAGAATAATGGTAGACTGTGTTGGTCCTTTACCTAAAACCAAGTTAGGCAACCAATACTTGTTGACCATCATGTGTACATCTACAAGATTTCCAGAAGTAATTCCTCTGAGAAATATAAAAACTAAAACTATTGTGAAAGCTTTGGTGAAGTTTTTTACACTTGTTGGCCTTCCCAAATCTGTCCAGTCGGATCAAGGGTCAAATTTTATGCCTGGAATTTTCCAACAAGTTATGCATGAATTAGGCATCCAACAGTTTAAATCTTCTGCCTATCACCCTGAAAGTCAAGGTGCTTTGGAAAGATTTCATCAAACTTTGAAGAATATGATTCGATCATATTGCTTTGATACAGAAAAGGATTGGGATGAGGGTGTTCATTTGTTGTTGTTTGCTGTTAGGAAATCAGTTCAAGAGTCGTTGGGTTTTAGTCCCTTTGAACTAGTTTTTGGTCATACTGTCCGTGGACCACTGAAATTATTGAAAGAGAAACTTCTTTCAAATGAAGATTCAAAGATTAATCTTCTTGATTATGTTTCTGATTTCAAATACAAGTTGTCAAAGGCCTGTGAAGTAGCAAGAACTAATCTTCACAATACCCAGTCAAAAATGAAATTAAGGTATGACAGAAATTCACAGGAAAGGAGTTTTAAACCTGGTGACAAAGTTCTGGCTCTCTTTCCCATACCTCAGAATCCTCTTCAGGCTAAATTTTTTGGTCCTTATACCGTTGAAAAGAAAGTAAATGACTTAAATTATATCATTAACACTCTTGGGAGACGGAAACAGAAACAACTTTGTCATATAAATATGTTAAAGGAATATTTTGACAGAGATAGCCCAGCTAATTATTCAGTTAATTTAGTTGTACCTGTCCCACACAGTGAAGATATCAACGATGGAATACAATCAGACTATAGTGACTCTGGTATAACCAATCTTCGGAATTCAGAAATATTGAACAACCTAGACCAGAAACTTTCACATCTACAACAACAGGAAAGAAATGAACTAAAACAGCTATTACATGACTATGAGCACTTGTTTCCTGATGTTCCAACACGAACAAGTAAAATTTATCATGACGTTGACATTGTAGATTCTGTGCCTGTGAAACAGCATCCTTATAGGATGAATCCTCTCAAACAGAACTATCTGAAGAAAGAAATTCAGTATTTACTGGAGAATGATTTCATAGAACCAAGTAAAAGTAACTGGAGTTCACCATGTATTCTTGTTCCCAAGCCAGATAATACATTCCGTATGTGTACTGACTATAGAAAAGTCAACAGTGTCACCAAAACTGATTCATTTCCAATCCCAAGAATGGACGATTGCATTGATAAAATTGGAAATGCGGAATATGTCACTAAGTTTGACCTTTTAAAAGGATTCTGGCAAATTCCACTGACGGAAAGGGCAAAAGAAATTTCAGCATTTGTAACTCCAGATGGACTTTATCAATATAAAGTCATGCCGTTTGGAATGAAAAATTCGCCTGCAACGTTTCAACGTCTGATGAACATGATAACATTTGGTCTTGATAATTGTGACGCTTATATCGATGACGTCATTATCTACAACAACACCTGGGAAGATCATTTGGAAAGCATTCGAAAATTCTTCGATCGACTCAGCGATGCGAATCTGACAATTAATTTGAGCAAAAGTGAGTTTTGCCATGCTTGTGTCACATTTTTAGGACATATTGTGGGACAAGGTCAAGTTAAACCTATAGAAGCTAAGGTCAAAGCTATCTCTGAATTTCAAGTTCCAATTTGTAAAAAGCAACTGATGCGATTTCTAGGTATGGCTGGATATTATCGGAAATTTTGTTCCAATTTTTCCAAAATTGCTGAACCTTTGACAAGTTTATTGAGTAAGAAAACCAAATTTCATTGGTCTGACAAGTGTCAGGAATCTTTTGACAAGTTAAAGGCCATGCTTAAGAATGCACCAGTTCTTTCTGCACCAAATTTCAGCCAATCAATTAAATTATCTGTTGATGCAAGTGATGTAGGGGTTGGTGGAGTATTGATTCAGGAAGACAAAAGTGGTGTGGATCACCCTGTGTGTTATTTTTCTAAAAAACTAAACAAGCACCAGAAAAATTATTCCACAATTGAGAAGGAATGTTTGGCTTTGATATTGGCTTTACAGCATTTTGAAGTGTATGTTACCTCAGCTCTTTCTCCAATTATTGTGTACAGTGATCACAATCCCCTTACTTTCATCAACAAAATGAAAGATAAAAATCGGAGATTGTTGAGATGGAGTTTGATATTGCAAGAATATAACATTGACATTAGACGCATCAGGGGAAAAGACAATGTGATTGCAGATGCACTCTCACGTGCCTAGAAATGTAATATTGCTTGATGTAATTAAGTCCAGTATCATAAAACATGTTCTTATGTAATTTTGGTTATTATAGTATTAGATGTATATTCAAAAGAAAGCTTTATTATATAAATCTTTCTTTTTCTTTATGACGGGAGGTGTTATGTGTGATGTTTGTATAGTATTGTGGGTATTTTGGGAGATTGTAAATGTTTCTTCGCTTTGGTATTTGCTTAAATCTTATTGTTTATCAGGAAAAACATGTTTAACTAGTGTCCTTGAATTAGGTTGTTTTGATCAATATGTTTTCTCAATTTGAAGGTCAAGGTTGAATTTTGTTTACAAGTAAAATTACATTAAAATGACTCATATTCTAGAACATTCTGTCATGTGACCAATCTTTATATATGCCATGTTTGGTGGACATTTATTCAGTTTTGACATTACCATCAGTCTTGTAAAGAGCTATTACAGTTGTGAAAAATCATTACAAATTCTAAGAGAGGAATTATTTTAAATATTCATTGGATTATAACAGTGCTCACAAACTTTTGGATTTTGGATTTTTAATTGATGATTTTGGAATTTATGTGAACTTATTCAGATATTTTGGAATACTTCATTTTGACATCAGCACATCAAAGATTACTAGTACATCAGGACTTTGGAGAATATTGGCACATAATAACATTCAAGAACACAGCCGTGAATTCGGAACATTCTATATTTAGGACTTGTGATTAGAACAATCATTCTTATTGGATTATTAGGATTTCAAAACACATTACTGTAAGTGACTTTTTGATTTTTCATTTTAATTATCTAGTAATAAATTGCTTGTTGATTTTTACTTGATTTGTTGGTTTCACTTTCTTTCTGTTACATTTTTCTTAGACCATAGAGTCGTAACACCTCAGCTTTACAACTTACATGTTAAAGGGGTAAATTCAAACGTTATGTGAAGTAATTTTGTCAAGTTTGAGAAACTAGCAAGAAATATATCTTTTGTTCTAGTGGCAGTTTATTAAATATTTTTACCTTTTAGCAATTACCTTAATGTAATCTAGGTACTACCAGCAGGTAGAATTCATTACAATATATAGTTTTACTGTGTTCATTTGAAGTCATATGGCCAAAATGCATGGTGTAATGACCAAAGTGTTATGACGAACTTTCGGAAGTCATATATTGGGTAGCAAAAAGAGGTAATGAAATAGAAATGACGCGTGTTCATAGGGCTGTTTGAATACATTGTAATAGAAATGACGCGTGTTCATAGGGCTGTTTGAATACATTGTAATAGAAATGACGCGTGTTCATAGGGCTGTTTGAATACATTGTAATAGAAATGACGCGTGTTCATAGGGCTGTTTGAATACATTGTACATTGTTTATTATACTATCCGCCATTCAGTTCAATTAATTGAACATGTATCCACACAGTCCGTTTGAGCTTTTGGAATGAATAAAGATTCTTCTTCTTCTTAAAAAGAATAGCAATACTCACCACACCAAACATATAGACAAAGAGCTGTGAGAATAACGTATAGACAAAGTGATGTGAGAATAAAATATAGACAAAGTAATGTGAGAATAACGTATAGACAAAGAGCTGTGAGAATAACGTATAGACAAAGAGCTGTGAGAATAACGTATAGACAAAGAGCTGTGAGAATAACGTATAGACAAAATGATGTGAGAATAAAATATAGACAAAGTAATGTGAGAATAACGTATAGACAAAGAGATGTGAGAATAACGTATAGACAAAGAGATGTGAGAATAACGTATAGACAAAGAGATGTGAGAATAACGTATAGACAAAGAGCTGTGAGAATAACGTATAGACAAAGTGATGTGAGAATAAAATATAGACAAAGTAATGTGAGAATGACGTATAGACAAAGAGATGTGAGAATAACGTATAGACAAAGAGATGTGAGAATAACGTATAGACAAAGAGATGTGAGAATAACGTATAGACAAAGAGATGTGAGAATAACGTATGGACAAAGAGATCCGAGAATAACGTATAGACAAAGAGATGCGAGAATAACGTATAGACAAAGATATGCGAGAATAACGTATAGACAAAGTGATATAAGAATAACGTATAGACAAAGAGATGTGAGAATAACGTATAGACAAAAAAGACAAAATCAATGAGATTCATGGGTAAAACAAAGAGCATATTTACAATTGATATTGTAAATCATCGTTCCTGCTTCATGAAGGTCAATTTAAATTAAAGAGGAACACATGTATCATCTTACCAAATTAATGTCTTTAATATGCATAAACGTACTCTTGATAACCACAGTTCAGAGTTATATTAAATACAAATTGATAAATCGTTCAGATATACATCAAAATATTAAATTATAATAATTAATGTTCATATAGATTCTGTCAACTCTGTGAAAGGTTCAAGGTAAACAGAACAAACATCGATTATGAAATAAATTCAAAGATAAATTAAACGGAAAAGTACTAACGAATTCAAAGATAAATTAAACGGAAACATATTAACAAATTCAAACCTGAAATTGTGATAACGGACTTTTGGATACACGCATACACTTTCAACTTTTATCGCTAAGTTAAAGCAGAACAAAACAAAACTGAACAAACAACAAACAAACAGACAAACGAACAAACACTGTTATCACATGAATTAAAAGAAAAAAAATAATACTTTTAAATATAATGAATATTGAACTCCAAAACAAGTCCATGGAAATATTGCAGCATATTTAAATCCAAAGAAAAGGTATCGAACAATAAAGAAAAGGAATAGCTGAAAATCGATTGTGGACCAGCAAACAATGCAATATTTTGATGATCTTTCATTGTCATAAATGTGAGTTACAGTCATGCAGTAAAATGATTTACACGGGCAGAAACATCAGTGTGATTGTAACCAGAGAGAAATGTACTAATAGGATCATTAACGGGGGTGTAATATTACTGTTGGTGTAAATCTATTTCCATTCATACTAATGCAAATGTATGTATTTATTAGCTTTTAACGGCATCTCAGCACAAAAATGGCCACACGGTGACAATTAAAACTTAAGTTCTAAAAATGTAAAAAGGGAAAATTGCACAAAAACTTGAGGAAGATAAACCCTTCAAAATAAATGTAAACGCGAAGTGCTACAATATAAAAGATATAAGGTCATGCAAAAGTGAGTGATTATTGGTTGGTTATTTAGCAATGAAAGGAATACATAGTAAAAATGAGACACTAAATTTTAGAAATCAAGACTATAAAAATAAAACGGATATCTTAACATAAACAACGGTGACAATTTTTATCAAAGTCGGTGGAGTAATGTTGATGTTAAAACCATTTAAAGACTTTAAGGGGAGATAAATCATCATAAGCGTATGACTTTTTCCGATTTTGATGACATCACACATGAAAACTATTAATTTAAGGTAATTTAAATTTTCTTTAACATTACGTTAGACCCTTTCATTTCCTTTTATTTTCAATAAAATAAATTTTAAATTACCATTCATCTTCAGATAAATACATTTGAAAATGAGAAGGAATAAATATTGGTTATTGTTTATATATATACTGACAAAACATATACGTTTAAATTAGTTTTTACAAAAATATTTTAAATTTAAGATTTCTGGAGATAAATGAACAATTATTGGTGTGCAACAAAGACGCAAAACAACGTTTATGTATTGGTTAGGCTAAGGCCAGCTTAAGGTGTTTTGCATACTGGTTTTAGCTAGTTTTTGTTGGGAAATGAGTGTAAAGTATCTTGCCTAACACGGTAGCCAACCCGGCCTGGTCTGGGAATCGAACCAGGTACTTCTGCGTGGTGGTCCAGCACGCTAAACACTGAGCTTACCGCACCTCCTCTGAAATTAACGATAAAACTCTCTCTTCTTTGTGTATACCTCACACACCCGTCTCAGCATATTTTCCCTGGTTGGAACTTTAGAGATGCCCCTACCCCCCCCCCCTCTAACCTCCCCCCCTCTAACCCCCTCTTTTTCCGAAATACAGTGACTTTTATGCCTCTTTTCCCTGTCCCGTACCAGTTTTTTTTGTTTATTAAGTTTTCCTTAAAATACAAAACAGAATTTGAAAATAGATTTTTATTGGGGTTATTCTTGGATATAAATTTCGTGATGTACTTTATTGGGTTAAATCCCCTACATTTCTATCTATATTTAAATATTTTGCCAAATTTATAAAAAAAAAAAAATGTTTTTCGTACCCCCTCCCCCTTTCCCTTCTCTCATTGCGGGGAATCGAATCCCCTTGGAGTGAGTTTCCTTTCTCTATATCCTTGTATGTCCCCATTGGAAACTAAGTTTCTTTTTTGTGACCTTTGCCCTACGGTCTATTATGCAATATTGATGTTCCCGTTTAAGTGTGGTACATTTATGTATGCAGTTTTTAATCCTTGTATTGTTGCAAGGGCGCTGAAAGGATCAAATTAATTAGAACTGTATATCGATAAAAATGAGACAAGTACGTTTCTTTATGTACGATGTGTGCATGATACAGTGTTTTAGAACTTAATACGGTTGTTAGCATTTGTTTTCTTGTAAAATCCCTTATTTTAACTCACAATTCAATATATTCTTAGTTACCACAACGTACGTTTCAAACGTCCTTTTGAATACGGCCAAGATTTAAAAAAATAATAATATTTAAATCATTTAAATTTAAATTTTAACTGCTGCTAAAATTATCCAAAAAACTATCTGAATGTATAGTACCAGTGGCGGTGTGAGGGTTCGAGGCGCCCTGGGGCAATGTTCTTTAGTTGCGCCCCTACTTTGCCAAAGAGAACAGTTTTTATATCAGTTGCCAACCTCCATCCACCCACCCCCACCCCACCCCCACCCCCATGTAAATATAAGTTTTGTGAAGAATTACTCCTGTTACACTAAGGTGAGGTGAAATACTATGAAAATTTCAGCTGCAAAAAAAGAAGCTCCTGACGGCGGCCCCCCCCCCCCCCCTTCGCCTGGCGCCCAGGGGCAATTGCCCCCTCCCAACCCCACCCTCCACCAGTGTATTGCACCATCTTCCACGTTTACAATTTAGTCCTAGTGGTTTAGCAAAGGTTGATGATGTCGTATTTAGAAGATATTTTTTAAAACTGTTTGACTCCATTTAGATTGCAGTTCTTTCATGGCACAGTGGTCGGGTCTTCCGGTGACTAAGATTGTTGTACCTTTCGTATCTTTCTTTGCTTGCAAGACTTCTGCTCGAATCTAATAAAAATTAAATCTGACGATGACCTGCTATCTGTCACAGGCGTATTCCTGTTATTAGAGTTATAAATATCATCAAGGACCAAACTATGTTCTTCGTTGCAAATTTCAGAATGGTGTCATCCGTTTAGTTATGAAAATAAGGACTTAGTCTTCTTTCATCTTGTTCCAGATCATTCAGTCTTTGTTCTAATTCTAGGAAGTGTTTTGTTTTCTGAGTGATTCTGCTAATCGTTCATTTTCATACTACAATTAGAGTTTAGTGCCTCAAGTTTTTTTGGTTTTGCTTTCTTGTTCCGATAATTTGTTAACTAGAGTGAGAGTGATTGATTAATGATTGATTGTTGCAGAGATAAGTTTGTTGTTGGTTTCAATCAAAAAGGGAAGCAGAGAATTTATTATTGTTTCTTGAACAGTGGAGGGCTAACTGCATAGGAACTATGTTTGGAAGATTGCAGGCATTACCTTGTCCATCATGCACAATAGATTCTCAAGTTATTTTGGTCCTCTCATCTGCGCTTTGTTAATAAAAAATTGAGGTTGTTTGTACATTTCTTTCATAAAAGTAACTGTGAAGGAGTTTCTTGTCCCAACTGTATGCCTTTGTTATCTCTAAGATTAGGGATTTGTTTACAATCGATAGAGTTGTATCTCCTATGCCATCTTCATCCCTTAAGAGTCTAAGATTTTTAAAAGTCTTTGCATATTTTCAACGGAAGTGGTAATTAACTTGCAAAGACAGTTTTTCTCGACACATGTTAACACTTGCAGTGTCTGTTGAAATAAATACACACGACCACCCAACTTAAAATCTGTTCAACTCGTCCGTACAAATATTAATGCATGCGCAATGCAAAAGGCCGTTAATTATTGCCAGATTTCGAAATAGTGTAAACAGAGCGACAAACTATCCAATATAGCAATTTTTCGCTCACAATAGATACACACAGCATGATTTCACGATGGTAATTGTTACCTTTTGATCCTCTGTTTATCTACCTGTCTCTAAAATTCAGTCCCCCAATATCTTCATATGTACATTAACAGCAGGCTAAAGACGAAACGAAATATTGATATTTGCTTGCACTCGGCACCTCGGTAAAAATTATGCTTGATGTTTTCAAAACCACGCCGCATCCAAATATTATTCAAATAAGAGTTTTTGTGTATATTCAGCGTGTTTATCGACTGTATGAAATTATATTTATAATTAATGTCAAACATAGTATTTAGATGATCCCATCTCTTTTGAAGGCAAGAATCCGTTCTGTGGGCTATTGCATCCTTTGTACGTTTTCTTATAATCTACAAAGCAGACTTGCGTAGGTAAAATATTAGTTTACAATGGACTAGTGGAATTCAATATTGAAACATATTGCCCTCATATAAAAGTGCATATGTGCAATTCGGTACATTTATATGAATGATCATATAATGATCAAATAGATGTCCCAAATGGAAAAGATTCAAAATATCTAGACGGATATACATAAAAACGGCTAATAGTTCTGAGGTCAATTTAAAACCTGGAATTTGAAGCAGTGTCTTCTTTCAGCTCTTGTAGTTTGGCATTAAATTTAATCTTGTAGATAGAACAATAAATGCAACAATAACAAACAAACAAACAAATAAACAATATGAACAAAATAAATAGCTCATAAATGCTGAGAAGCAAGAGATATATGCAAACCAGCGCAAAGACAGATCGAACGAAAGAAAGAAAAAGAGAAAATACTAATATAGTTGGTGTACTAGGTAAAATGGCAAAGAACACGCACGCACACACACACACACACTTGTTATTAGAGGAGCAAAAAGGACCTTTGTTGGTATTTAGATAAAGTTGGTATATAGATAAAGTTGATATATAGATAAAGATAAATATAGATAAAGTTAGAATCCTTCTAAAATCGCAGTACAAGAAACAGACAGAAATGATATATACAACACAACTTTGTACTTTCACTTTTTCTGACACGTGTATTCATAAAGAAACCTATACAAGAAATAAAACTTGAGAAAGCTTCGATATTGTGAGCTAATATTTTCTTTATGTTGTAAAATTTGTTTATGATTTTCATCAATGAAACTTTTTATTTTAATTATGCCGTCCTAAACATTGTCTTATTCATGTACAATTGTGTTTATTCGAAATATAGATTTTGTTAATCTAATAATCTTATCAACAATTTGTTTATATAATACATCAGTTTGCATAAAACATATACATGTACTTTTTAGTGTTTGGGATATAGATGCATTAGATAATAGTGAACATTCTGAGTGTTGCTGTACACGATGAACGTTTCTTTCTAAAGGAGTTTACCCTGAGAAATGTCAAGTGTATTATTAAATAAGTAAAAAGAAAACGCCTTACTTTCCAGACCCAACTCTTTCTAAATATATTCATCCCAACAACATTTAGACTTGCACAAACAATTAAACCCGGATAATGTCACCCTCTTTACGCACAAAATTGACCGCGACCTTTTAAATGATATAGAGTTTATCTGATTTGCATATATTTTTTATTGTCCTAACATCATTTTGTCACATTTATGCATATATTAAAGTTTCTGACATATAGAATTTCATTTATACCCTATAAGTACAGCCTGTTTTTGAATTTTTATTTCACTCGAGACCTCAAAATGATTTGGACTATGACGGGACGTAAATATCATTGTTTATATTGGTTAAACATTAGAAGGAAGAGTATTCATGATATTTACATTAAGGCGTATGAATACATTCTGATTACTTGAGTCCGATTGTATTATTCTCAATAATCCTGGTATTTCTCAAAATTAATATTAGAAAATAGTTGGAATAGATACACGTACTTACATCCTGAATATGCTACATTTCAACGTTCACGTCAATGTTGGCTATGAGAGGAGGGTTCTCTCTTTGGCATTTTGGTTCCGGTTTGGTTTGGTGTTTTATGTCACAGCAACACCTGAAGTTTATCTAGTGCTGATTCAAGTATTGACTATATCTGTTTGATGCGAGATGGAGAAAGCATGATACTCTGTAGCGTACTAACGCGGGGGGGGGGGGGGGGGGGGGGGGGGGGACAGGGCGGTTGCCGAGGGCGCTACAGGTCTTGGGGCGCCAAAACAGCTGATAAAAATTCGTGCCTCGTATTCATCGTCGCCCCGGGCGCCATTTTCCCTTAGTAAGCCACTGATGATACTGTATTATGAAAAAAATTACATCTGGACTAATAGATATGGCAATGTTGTTTTTTTTTTAACCGGAGTCATACAGAACTCCAAAATCATATGGAAACCTTGCCGTATGATTCCAGTTTGTTAGAGGCTGAGACAATTATGGTTCGGCTTATAAAAAAAAATAATTAAAAAAAAAATATATATATATACCTAGTATATATATATATATATATATATATATATATATATATATATATATATATATATATATATATATATATATATATATATATATATATATATATATATATATATACTGGGTATCCAATCACTGAACAAACCTGGATTTATTAGTGAAAATAAATCATATAATGCAAAATGTTAAAATTGAATATTACCACAGTTTGACTCAGTTTACTATCAACAACACATTGTCCCAGAGGAAGTATTATCTACTTGCATGTTTCCAACAAATCAGGATCTTCTCATTTAAACACAAACTGGATGTACAACCAACTAACGATAGTGATATTTGATTTAACAATACTGTTATCTATATCAACTTAATCTGATAAATTCTCTATCGTCTCGTGACCACATAATCAGTCCGATAATGACGTCCTGTTGGTCAGATTACTACCGATTGTTTTTACAACCGACAAGAAAGTTGCAACAGTTAGTGTTCAAAAACCGAATCAGTAAATTCCGTTGCATGATATATTCATTTCCATATTAGATAGGAACACAGGTTAACAACTACGTCAGAGTTATACTTCTCATCAGTGCCAAATTGATTTATAGATTTAAAACCAAATTACATAGTAAGTTTATTTATCCGCCACGCACTGTGGAGAAGAGTATGTCATTAAACAACTGGAATGATAGACATAACATCTTTACATTTTCTAATGAAGTTAATACAGTAAAACCTGATGTAAGAAACCACCTTAGGAACTCAAAATGTTGTCGATAGGGATCAATGGTCCTTTAAGAATGAGACTCATTTTAAAGATGATTTTGATTTTTTATATCTATACGGCAAAAGTCTAAAGTGAGTGCATTTGTGAACAATAAAGTCCAATTGTTGTGACTAAGCCGTTAAAACGTGGCTTCCAAGTATTTTAATGCATTTGTTTGGTCTTCTACCATCTTCAGTGCGTCCACAAGACGGATCTTGCCCATAAAATACGTACTTTCATCAGCAGTTAGCAAAGATATTCCGCATTTCTCTAAAATCGACTGGGAAATCAGTAGAAATGTCATAAAAAAATTTATGAGGAAATTAGTAGAACTGATATATAAAATAAATGTACCTTCATTTCTCTTTTTTTTTTTCTTTCTGTAATTCATTCCTCAGCATGCAATATTTAAAATTATCATATATATTTTGTGGAAATATATCAGTTGTAGTTAAGAGATTTAGAATTTTTTTTTACTGTAGCAATGTTATTTCGATTACACAAAATATCTGCACTCTTGAATTGTCCGTTTGTGTAATCCGCAACTATGACGAAAAATCCGGAAATTGCGGACAAATCCATACATGTGGTTAGCCTGTGTTTGTAATACATCATGACTCCACACAAGCAAGCGATGAAAAACGACGATGTTAACACAAACCCTTGAAGCTGTGAAGATGGTCTTTTTTCATCATGTACAGGCCCCAGTTTTAATAAATTTCTCAACATTTTCCCTCCCAAAGAGAGTTTCAATTATCTTACTATAATTTTGACAAAATAGGAATTTACTTAGAGTTAGAAATGAAAGAAAGGATAACAAATCTCTGTGTTGTAATTATATAAGAATGGTTTTTAATCTAGGATACACTAGCATATCAGCAATCAGGAAAAATTAGCTCTTTTAGTTTATAACAAATTTTTTACTACAGTTTTACCACTGAGTAAAAAATGCCAACTCTTTCCAGTGGCGGCGCGACGGCGGGTGGCGGGTGGGGGGTGGGGGCGGGGTGGGTGGATTGCCCCCGGGCGCCAGGCGAAGGATAGCGCCGTCGTGAGTTTTTTTTTTTACCTGTATTGGGGCGGGGGGCCGTTGGAGGTTGGCAACTGACATAAAAACTGTTCTCTGTGGTAAAGTAGGGGCGCCACTAAAGAACATTGCCCGCGGGCGTCTTGGTAGGGGCGCCACTAAAGAACACTGCCGTCGGGCGCCTCGAACCCCTTGCGCCACCACTGACTCTTTGATACTCTTGTAGCTACGGCTCAGAAATATAGGGATTTCACGAAGCAAGTTTTGTAGAAAAAATCCATACCAAATTTTATAAAAGGATTCTTGGAGCTAAGAAGTCGAGAAATTTGGTTGCTTTTTGCGGTGGGGAGAGAGAGATAAGTATTTCAAAATATTTGATTTAAATCTTGTCAAATTGAAATAATTCGTCTCTTTGTGTTTATACTATGCTTGAAACTGATGCCGATAATGGTAATATGTACCATGGAAATAATTGGACTTTTCAGACATCAACTTGGATTTTTATATGTATGGAATAGTCAATATGATATAATAATGTCATTTCCTCCAATAAAAGAATTTTTTCTTTGATCAGTATAAACAAAATTGGATGTCCTCGTTTGATTTGTCAAGAAAAATTAAAACAATACGCTTTGTTTAAAAATACAGCTCTCTTTTTTGAACAATATCTGGATATTATAAGAGTGACTCCATTTAGAAATGCGTTGTCCAGATCCAGCACTGTGTCTCATAATTTAACAATACCTACAGACTGATATGACGTATTACCCAGGGAAGAATGTTTATGTGGTATGTGTACTATGAGAGCAGTTGAGAACGAATATCAAGTTTTACTTTTATGTCCATTTTTATAGGGATTTGAGACTAAAGTATTTAAATAAATTATATTGTCATTGGCCGAAGAAGGAAAAGTGAATCATGATTATGTCATGAAATTCTTTCAAAAGAATTCGTATTCATTATCAAAATGTGTATATTTTTCAGATCAAAAAATGTCACATCAAATTAAGACTTTCTTGAAAATGGATTATTTGTTTTTATAATAGTTACATCTAAATCCTCTGTAAACTTAAATATTTGTTTATACCAAAATGTACACGTGCAATGCAAATTATTCATATATTTTTGTTTAGTCCTTTGTATGTCACACAACTTCCTCGTACTTGTAATGTACAATTTAATGCTGAATTAAAGGTTCTTTTCTGGTCTGGTCTGCTTTCTGTTGACCGACATAATCTTCATATTTTTTATCATAGTGAAAAAATGCACTCACAAACATAAAATTCTTTTTGTGTATTGAAAAAATACACGCACCAACATACAATTGATTTTGGTGTATTGAAAAAATGCACTTACCAACATATAATTCTTTTTGTGTATTGTCAAAATGCACTCACCAACATACAATTCTTTTTTGTGTATTGAAAAAATTTACTCACCAGCGTACAATTCTTTTTGTGTATTAAAAAAATGCACTCACCAACATATAATTCTTTTTGTGTATTGAAAAAATGCACTCACCAACATACAATTCTTTTGTGTATTAAAAAAATGCACTCACCAGCATACAATTCTTTTTGTGTATTGAAAAAATGCACTCACCAACATACAATTCTTTTTGTGTATTGACAAAATGCACTCACCAACATACAATTTTCTCTGTGTATTTCACCAGAGGAGTCTATGTTTTTCAACATGTACAAATTTGATGAATTTTTAAATACTCATCCAGCAATTATATTAAGGACAATTAGTGATAGGCTGTGTTTCCCATAATTCTCTGTTATGACCCTTACTTGGGGATATTCAACTGGGAGTAGTGCAAGAAAATGTACATGAACCCTATTTAGTTTTAAGTGATTTTGAATCACTTGGACCCTTAGCGATGTAAAATTATAAAAGTTCTAAAAGTTAAATACTCCAACATTTCCCGTGCGATCATCCTTAATGTTCCAGACAAATGTATTGATGCCAACCAATGGCATTGCAAATAATGCAACTGCGGGGGTGGGCTGGGCTGGAAGCGGGGGCAAATTCCCACCAAACAATTTTTTTTTATTGGGAAGGGGCTCATAATTAAGTTTTGCGGGGGGGGGGGGAGGGACAGAATTTCTTGTTACGCTACTGATGCCAACCAAGCAAAAAGATATATTTTTAAAAATCTAGTTTCGAAAAAGAACTTTTTAGATGTTTAGTGAAACCGAGGCGAGGAGAAAATCTTTTTGATACTCTCAAGTCTTCAATCCCATAAAAGCGAATTTCTCTTTTTCAATATCTTTTTCTTCATTTATTTATTTATTTCCTCAGTCATCCGCTCTTTTCTTTATTTCTCTTCCTTCATTTTATAAATGTTCCGTCATTTGAACCGTATTTACCAAACACTGTAAAGCGTTTAGGAATTGAGCTTTTCTTTTTCTCTATTGGCTCCTTTCAGTTCAATTATATTCTGTCAAATTCTGTTCTGTTCAGTTTTGTTGTATTTTACTCTGTTGTATTCATATTCTATTATAACCAAGATTATGTGTTGGATTCTTTTATTTAAGTGTCTTTTTCCATTAGTACACTTGTTGACTTACCAAAGTCACCATGAACTCGTCATGGTTTTCAAAAAATCTCATCGTACAATCTTGCAAACTATATTAGGTGATATAATGTGATTCGGGATAATAAAATATTCACCTCGCGTAACTTAACATGTGCGAGCTTAGTATATATTTGATGTAAATTTGATGAATCTGACCATCAGTTGTTTCTGACATTTAATGCCTACATGAATAAAAGGATGGACGTGTATTCGTCACTTGAGCTTAAAAACTGACTTCTTTAACAACAAAATCCCCAAAACTTTCCATCATCGGGTTTTACCTCTGTCTTATGGTTCATGACCAGCGTGGTCAACGACATTACGTATTGAGATGGTATACACGTGTAAGAGTGCAGGTCTGCTAAAAACGACCACATTCATCTGCAGATAGTGACGTGGGCACATATGCACGTGCTACGTTGTTCTATCCTTAATTAAAGGCTATTAAAAAAAATTAAAAAATAAATAGTGCACAGCCACTAACTTTGCAATTACTACAAACCAACACGAAAGCTGAAACATAATAAATTGTAATGTTAAATCGATCAAACTTTCATATATGTACAATAAAAATATTGATATAAACATATTTTGAGGTAGATTAATATATCAGCATTAAAATATTATTGTAAACAAAATGGGACTATACACACATATACAAATACAAACATGAATACATGTATATTGTTGTATCTATGCGTCTGCATTTTTCCTACTGATATTTATGCTGAAGTCGTAATTACAACACAAAGAAATTGACTTCAGTTAGCTCAGATTGGCTTCCGTATATATAACGCACACAAATTAATGTCGTGTTCCGGCATCAACGTCCGCTCCGCCAATAATCTGTTTAAAACAGTGCGATCCGGTCTGACTTCAGCTTAACAAGGTAGGGAACTATCGATAGTGGTATAATACGAAATCGCGAACTAAGGCCATGCAATTACAGAACTAAGGCCATGCAATTACAGAACTAAGGCCTTGCAATTACAGAACTAAGGCCATGCAATTACAGAACTAAGGCCATGCAATTACAAATCAAAAATGTATTTTACAGACACCTGCGATATTCGTCTCAGAATAATGAAAGAGTCGGTGTGTGAATTTACGGTGAAATCACTGATATTTCATAAAATCCATGTAAAAGAAACGTAAACATGTAACATTTCTCTGTCTGTCTATCCCTCTCTCCGACGTTGTTTTTCATGGAAATATTGTGATAACGAAAATCATGTTAATTTGTCGTTTCCATATAAGACGGCAACGAATTAATCACTCCATAGATTTTCAATTTTAATTTAACACTTGAAAGAATAATGCAGTGTAATATTTTACTGAATTTATTTGGTTTAGAAATCATCATTCCTGGGATTTTAGGCATGCAATTGTGACAGCTCAAGGACTTTCCATTGATTAAGATTGAGAAGGATAAGGTAAATTATAAAACAAAAGCATCCTTTATGATTTATGCATCATAACGGGGTTTAGAACCTGTCGACACCCACCCACCCCAGCCTTAAAAAACCATGATGACTTCGGGTTGTACAGTACGCATATTCATGTGTGCGTATGCATAGCAACCCGACTGTTAGACCGAGTTTCCGCTGTCCTGGAAGGGTTTAATTATTTGGCTATCAACGTCCAATTTCGAAGAATGAGGGTGATGCACGTAAATCATGCGTGCGGAGCACGCATATTTTAGAAAACTCGTCTCTGGGAGAAATTTCTGATATGTGAGTCCTGATATATTAGATTTGATCGAGAACTTAATATTAGGATATGAAAATGAAGACTGCATAGATTCCAGAAAATATAAAATTTATTAAATTACTGTTTATAAGTGCATACAATAACGAATTCATATTTGATGAAAGAGAAAAGAATGAAAAAGAAAAGACGCCGAAAAAAAAAAAAAAAAAACATCGCCTTTGAATTAGGGACGGAAGTTGATACGAAACCGTATGTATTGAGAAAATGTTAAATAACGACACCTTTCCCATCATTAAAACACTAAATGTCGTTACAACATGAGAAAAAAAAGTAATTTTATATTTAGCGACGTAGCTTAGGCTCAGTGGGTTATTTTTTTTTACAAAGTTATATAAAAAAACATCTAACACGAAATGAATGAAATAATTAGATCGACTAGTAACCAATGCTTTTTACACACGTTCTGCACCGTGGAAGCCTACCTGTAAAGATAAGTTTAAATTATCTCGATTTAGGGTTTACTTTTACAGTCTTGGAATGTTTATAAAATTGTTAGGCATACAAAATAAAAATAAAAATTGTCATGTTATAAGTAGTTATTGTAAAAGACTTTTAAAAAAATCAATTTCTATATAAGTTTTACATCCAAAGTCTTTTTTGAGGAAGTTATGCAAGGCTACGTCAACAATTACAGATGGACATTTTCGTGTTTGATGTTGACTTTGAAACCTCATAAATACAGGTTAAATTTTATCTTTGTCAATTTAAATTATGATGTTGTTCAGTTATTTGTCGATAAAGCTGTTAACTGCAAGGCATCATACACAGTAATGCACAATTTTCAGGACACGGATCATAGTATTAGAGGTACGGTTTGGTTTGTTTACTACATCCATTTTATGCTAACATTACAAATAAAGCAATGCGATTGGACAAGTTATATTATTATAACCTGAAAGAAGGTTTGTTTGACAAAGTAGCTACTCCCTTATTTTTGGAATTAAAAAATAAAATCCGTTTTGTCATATTTGATTTGCGGTGCGCTTTTCCTCGTTTTTCTTTTTAAAATGAAAATATCAATTCGTAATGTATACTCTTACATGCATGTCATAACATTCCCTGCATACCGCATAGGCATGGTCATTTTCGTCAATTACCTGTGAATTTTTACTCCTGTTTGTGCAGTTGCTGATTGGTGTTAATATGTACACATGCAGTTCATATTTTGATTAAAACACTTTATACCTTGTTTTGCTTTTTTGTACACCACATTGCCAAAACAGTGTCATATGTCTGCAAATGTATTCTAAACGTATTTCGTTTCTGACCAGTTTTGACGTCACATACGCCCTCAGGATAAATATACATCAACATGACTGACAGGCTGATGGGTCTTAGCTTCGTGTTTGGATTAGCGGAAAAGGCACATATATCGTAGCGGTGACTAAAACGTGTAGACAACGCGTCATTAACCAGAAAGGCACGCTTTTTCGCCACGATATATAGATATATATTTCACCTAAATCCGGAACCAGGAAAACCCTGGTACCGAACATAGGGCGTAGGCTGTATTGCTAGTGCGGGTTTCAGATAGGAACAGTGCTTGGAATATCAAGAATTTAGCGATAAAATATGCTAGAGCGTGAGGTAAAGAGAGAAGGGGGGAGGGGGGAATGGGAAATCGAACTGGAAAACTGTCCTTGTTCCTAGATTCAGCGAAAACTAGCACTTAGACAGGGTGTAGAAACTGTTCATTTTATCAATTTATTAGCTCTTTACAGTGTTTTTAAAAACTTGATGTCAATATTTTCAGCCTTCCCATATTACCTTATTCGCCAACCATTCCTCTGCGGGTTTTGACGTAGAAGTAGACCATACTTCCTTACATGGAACAGAAGGCGATAAATGGTGGCATGCCTTAGGATTTTTTTATAAAGTTGATAACATGTCTCTCATTCTTGATCGGTGTTATAATTTTACGAGTATTTTACTAATCAAACCAAAGTCGACAAGAAAATTGTTTTAGATTTGCTTCTGTATAAACAGAAACAGTGAATTGTGTCACATACGATGCGAGAAATCTTGGGGTGTAGCAACGCGATTTGTGTCATTATTATTATTATTATTATTATTATTATTATTATTATTATTATTATTATTATTCCATGAGTAGTTTGAAGTCTACTGTCGTTGACAATGAAGACTAAAATATGAACTTTCGCGGATGATGGAAGGAAATTTGCATATCCATCTTTTTAACTTGTATTAATTTAAAATAGATCGATATTTTAATTCACACGCAAAAATATATGGATTAAGGAAATGTCAGTTAGGTTCACGGCAAAGGGATTTTACCATTTTAATGAGCAGTACTTCTGATTTCATTCTTCTCTTATTGTGAACATTAGCAATCGTCAAAAAGGCAGAATATGTCAGTGGTTTTCAAAATTTGTTTCCATCCCGTCGTCCTTTGTAACCCATCCCCACACCCACCACAGCATGTATTAAAATTCTAACTCTGTTGTACTGTGATCAACCGCTACCTAAGGAACACTTAAGGAACACTGAAAAACAATTCTGTACAAACGAACTGGAGAACATATTCATAATTTGACTAGGAAAGAAGGAAAGACAGGAAGGGAGAAAGAATTCAACTCTTCTGGCCAACAGAGTGGTATAGTAGTGTGCAACTACATGCTCTTCGAACAGGGGGTAACGGCTGGGGGGGGGGGGGGGCAGAGGGGTAACATGGAGAAAAATTATGTTTAAGTTATAAAAATTTAATTCTTTCTCTGTATTTACAAAAATATATGTACATCAATGCATATATATCAAAACAAAAAGCTTCCTTTCAAACTGGGAATAATAGCTTTGTACTCTACGTTTCCTACATATCCAAATGCAAGGGTTCGTTGCATTCGCAACAAAATAAAATAAAATAAAATAAAATAAAATTTAAAAAATGCTTTCATCTAGTGCAACATGTTTTAAATAATAAATATGTTAAAATCTCACATGCAACAAACTACATCTATAACGACATGATCTACAACGATACTAACGACGAACCTTCGGAACTCCTCGGTCTGTTTATATCGGACCAGGTAATATTCTATTGTTCCATACATGATAAGCATGTTAGATTTGTAATTGTAGCATATTTAATTTGCATTTTTCATCATACTTTTCATTATTTAGGATTGTGTCAATAATTGTCCATTTAGTATTGTAGGCATAATAAGGACTATTCATGGCGATGAAAAATCTATGTTGTCAGACGATTCGAGATGAAAATCTAGCTTACAATAGGTAATGGACTTGGCTGCTTGTTTTTCTCTTGTATCTTTTAACTTTAATTTTGGGAAACATGTTTTGCCGTTTTAATGAAGACATTGCCACTTATTTTGTTAATTTTTTTCTCTGTATATTTTTGTTGGGGTATTCAAAATCGAAAGATTTAAATATTTCTTTCCTTCTGGGGAGAGCTTGTTTATGTGATTTTATATGACTCTGATTTTCCCTAGTATTAGGTGTCAAGTGCAACTCTCTCAGATCATGCTGTTTTTCCATCATATAGAACAAACAATGTGTACATTTGGATGATTTCAACTGCTAGCTCTTGCAGTAGCTGGATGAAGACCAAAGATTTTGCACTGCATCCCTTGAATCCAGCTTCATAAACTGCATATCCCCACTTCGGCAGGTGAATTAATTAAAAAAAAATATGTGTAACTGGCAAATCAAGTTTTTGTGTTGATACTCAAACAGTTAGTATTGATCAAGATTTTTTTCTACTGATTTATCACTCGTTGCTCGCTCAGGCCATTCCGTAAATAGACACAGGTGGCCGATCGATTGCAATGCTTGATCTAAGAATGATAAGTTATGTGCGCAGTTTTTGATGGTATACATACAATATTATATATATATATATATATATATATATATATATATATATATATATATATATATATATATAACTATAGCTAACTTTCAAAGCCTAAAATCAGTTATTTCAAAAAGGTCATATATCTCCATTTCGAGGATATTGTTTTCAATTAATGCAAACGAATGCGTGGAATTGATTACGGAAGAAACCGATATACACAGTAAGGTCCTGACATAATGTTTCACATGTATGAACACCAATCAAGAAGTTTCACATAGAACAAAAATACAGCAATAATGTCAAAGACATTCAGTTGACTAACTGTCGAGTCTACATTCAGTTATTCAATTGCTCCATAGCGTTACTGACCAGTTTTGTCGTAGGCAACGCGTTGGTCATTACGTAATTGTAACTGTGGTACGAGTTTGCCAGGCCTTGTATCATAATGCTACAGTAATGTATAGTTTTTCCCCTTCTTTTTCAGTATACAAAGATTGAAGCCAAAGATACTACCAGAATGACATTGTACGGCGTTGCTTGGACATCAATGGTTTTCACTCTATAACAAACACAAACTTATAAATGATCGATTTCTCAATAATTAAATGTTACTTTTCGTAATGTGTATTACAGAGACCATGAAAATAAAATTCATTTCGCGGGGACGTTATGTTAATGAGTAGGAGTGGCCATTTTTGCTCAAGAAATGTGTCAATTGTCTCCTTCATTAGAACTGAATTATGACACTTAGCATTAAATTATTAAGCTGCTTTCCAGATGGCGCTCAAGTTTCTCTGAAACGTAACTACCACCACAGACTGAAATCAGATAATTTCGTGCAGAAACTCCTGCTCTTGTTTTTACCTCATTTTACAGGCATCTCAAAAAGAAGCGGAAAATATAACAAATCTTTAAGGCTTAAGCTGCGCTGGCACTATTATTGTAAACTTTTCATCAACGCAGTAATTACTGAAAATCGACCCAAAATGACTGACTCAAAACGAGGCTGATCCCGGGGCTAAACGATTTGTGCAGGTGGTGACGTTTTATACCTATATCACTGAAGAGCACTTTGTTGAATTATGAAATCAAACGTTTTCCGTAACATACTTGCAAATCCTAGAGTTTTCACACTAAAATATAACGTAAGCGATAGTACTTGGAGACAGAGAATATCACGAAATTTGTTATGTACAAATTGTGAATAGCAATAATCTATTTATATACAAATTAACACGAAATTACACAGCGTATTTCAACATAATGGAAGTTAATAAAGTTTAGCAGCACCATGAAATCCCTATTCGTTGTTTGTTTCAGTTATGGATTGAGCACTAAAATTGGCATAACACACACCTTTAAAACATATAAATATCTCTTTATTTTAAACCATTAAAGATATTTACAAAGTTAATTTTAACAAGACCTTCTTTTTGAGACCATACAAATCGTACCAGTTCTTCAGTGACCATTTGTCTATTTGTTCTTCTTGGATACGGCGAATTACAACGACTGTTTCTAAAAGCTATTGTTTTCAGACATTAACTGGATGTAAGAAATTATATAAAGAACGTAATCGCTTCTTATGCAAGTATTTCTGACAGTTTTCTTTACTACAAAGCATGCACACATCTTGTTCACATAATGACTTATATTAAAGACTGATAACAAAGATACTGATGATACTAATGTGGATGATGTTACTGACAATGATTAATAATTACTTCGTGTCGTATTGGTATAAGCAAAGCTGCCGTCTACATTTCAATTTGTAGATATTATTGTAAATTTATACTCATAAAATATAAATATATTAGAAAATTCGTATTGAGGAAGACATCACAATAAGTGTAGTGAAATATCAAGAATACAACATTATATATTATCGGATTTATATGAAAAATGGTAATTGTGCTGGCTTATTATGTAAAATACTAAATACCAGATCTAAAATCTCTTCACAAACTGTCAAATTGTAGAGTAATATTCTTAATAAAAAGAAATTTACTTTCGGTCCTCAATACATAACTCTTATGTCGGTTGTTTGTCGATAGTTACAAAGATGAACCATTTTGTTCTAAGAATCACTTCATTGGCTTCTATTCCAACCTAAAGTCACATTCACTGTCTGAGATAGCACTAATCCACTATCCATCTCAATCATCATTTTCTACGAAGAATCTACACTTCCGCATCGCACCCTTTCAGGTCAACAAAAGAAGCTTGCACTAGCTGCCCGTGCAAAACGCTTTTCAAAAACAACCAGTGGAAGGTTAGCGTCTGTTCCGCAAGGAGAGATTATCACAACCCAAACCAAAGAGGCTTTGAATCATTTAAGAGTTCATGTGTACCTCTCCCACTGCTGATCCGTGGGTACGGCGGCCGCTATTGGGTTGAACATGGGTCTGGACATTCCCACGTAAGGGTAGGTGGACGATGTCAGAGGATTTTGAGGTATGTATTGGCTGTGATGACTCCCGGCGGGAAATGATAGTCCTTGGTGACCATTGTCAAGGCAGTATCTTGGAGGGGACACATTATACGTTTCAAATTTATTTTCACATGGGAAGTGCTGCTGCTGCTGCTGCTGCTGCCGCTGCTGTTGTTGCCGAGTGTTTAGAGGTTCCAGTTTTACAGAATTTCCGGATTCGTCCTCACGGACTTTACAGTTTGAAGAACCACTTCCGCTTTGATATGAAGGGCTATGCATGGCTCCTTGGGGCGAGTGGGTATTGATAGCACTTGGGGAAGAGTTGGTCGTATGTGGTGAAGATGTGTTGTTGGAGAGATCGAACGGAGACGTGGAGTTAAGGTTGCCATTGTTGTCATGGTTAGCGTTGGAATTTGTGACGCCGTATGACTGCATGCATGATCCAGTGGATGGCCGGAAACATGTGCTCCAGGAAGAGGATGAAGAAGAAGTCACAGTGGTGGCGTTTTGATAACACGAAGAAAACTGATGATCTCCAGGGGTCGTTCCCGGTGGCACGTGAGACCCTGTGGTGGGAAGATACTGGTCAAGCTCGTGATCATCGAATTGATCCACCATATTGATGACCTCTCCGCCCAGGTCAATATTCATCCGACTGAAGTCGATGGGATGTGCCTGAGGATGACCTGGAATAGAGTTGAAAATGAAAATAAGCGATTAGGATACCATTTATGAAAAAGTGAAATGTTATCTTCACTAAACCTGCTGTATGTGTATAAATCTAGGTAACAACCATTGTCATATACAGATATGAATCAAGCACGTTTCCTGCTTTTGTTTGAAAAGCATGGCTATGTATGAGAAACGTTATTTCACCTTTAATATTCAGGGTAGAAAATATGTGAAAAGCCGATATGATAGTATATCTTGAGGAAGACGAAGAAAATTTACCTAATGCTATTGGAAATCTTTATACCGAATGATTCAAGAATATGATGCTGCAATTATGACCTGTTATGGCTATTAGGCCCAAGGTGGGTAAATTAAGTTTAGTCACAGAAACGATGTGAATGAACATTAAGACAAATAAGATACACATAAAGTATTTCAATATTACCTATGGGTCCCATTCGTCCTCTAAGTCTGTCATTCATACACTTTTGTATATTCATCAGGTCCTGTTGGTTAGGTGTAGTTGGTGGTGTTGGAGGTCCATGCGAGTTATTCTGAACAGAACAATCACTGCTATCATCACTCATTTGGGAGGGGGAACCTTCATGGAGAGACTTGAACATCACTCCCGGGGGTAGGGGATTGGGGTTGTCATTGGCATTATTTGAGTTTTTGAGTGGCTTCCTGCGTCTTGGTTGGTATTTGTAGTCGGGGTAGTCCTTCTTGTGCTGAAGACGTAGTCTTTCTGCTTCTTCAACAAACGGTTTTTTCTCTTCTTCGTTCAGAAGTCTGTAATAAAACAGCAAATGAATACCAATACGGGTGAGACTGACTAAATAAATTGTGAATAATATTACAAAACTGATCATGTTGGTGGTAAACAATATCGGTGTTGTTGGTTTTGATAATGCTAGGCAGTAGTAATATCAGCAGCAGCAGCTGTAGTAGTAGTATTAGTAGTAGTAGTAGCATCAGTAGTAGTAGTAGTAGTAGTAGCAGCATCAGTAGTAGTAGTAGTAGTAGTAGTAGCATCAGTAGTAGTAGTAGTAGTAGCATCAGTTGTAGTAGTAGTAGTAGTAGTAGTAGTAGCATCAGTAGTAGTAGTAGCATCAGTAGTAGTAGTTTGACACTATTTTCACATAAGCCATTGAGATTTCTTTCAAGTTTATTGAGATGGGTCGGAGTGCAAAGTGTATTCATCAATTTCATGAAACTATGGGAACGGAATGTGAACCGGGAACGAATTGGACACGTATTTAGACAAATTATTTAACTGTGTAATTACAGCAGACTGAGTAAAGAGATATGAGGTAACAACAAATCGAGAATACATCAACAGTATGACCTTAGTTCATACAGTTGATAGATGATGCCCGGTTCATGACAACCTTTTGTTCTGTCGGAGTGAGTTCAATAGATACACATTGCTTTAAGGACTAATCGAAAAGATAGATATAAATAAAAGTTGATTTGGCCTTTCAGTATCAGATTTCTTCAAATTTAATAGATAAGAGGAGATTTCCGTCGATTTTCTCTGTTTGCGGAAGAATATATCGGTAAATCTAGATAGCGTGGATTGAGATGTTTGCTCCAGAACGGTAATGAGATCTTGTCATGCACATGGGCACGATTTCATAAGTCCGGGGCAAACACCCATATCATTATCTTAACATATCATCCCCCAAAATATATACCTGAGAGCGAGTTTAATGTCATGAGGACTTTCTGCGGTACCCGTAATTGTTTAAGCACGCAAAGCCTTGGGTGAAACAGAGAAGCCTGGATGAAAGCGTTGCACGAATACGGATGGTTAGAGTGTATTCAGGAGGAAATAAGTAATAAAATACGACGTGTGATTTTGTGGGATTGTGTATATACTCATTTACCTATGTAATTCGTGATAGACACGAAACGAAAATATCTTGATTAATTTTTCAGAATACACGTTCAAACATTGGAAAACAAATATGAAGTTTATATATATCCTAGGCACCGAGCAACAAAAAGGCATATCGGGGTAATGAAAATATAATAACATTACGTAGAATTCTTTAAAATATGAAGTATTAAACATTCTAAATTGTCAGGATTTGGACTACAGAGAATCTGCTCTAAAAATGGTTTTGGTTTGGTGCTGTACGGCACAGCTACACAAGTAGATTATTTAGTGCCGAGGTAATTACAGCGAAGGATCTTGCCCAAGGACACACAACGGTCGCTGACCCAGGCAGATCTCTACAAACGGATTGGCAAGTATCTGATTTACCTCTCGAAGAAACCTATTTTATATATGTTCCAACGACTTAATCTCCATATTTTAATTACTTTCACTCATTATGTGGCTTTTAAAGTCAAGGGAACTATCAGAATGCAGGCATCTCCAGATAATCAGAGAGTACCGTGCCGTCAGAATGCAGGCATCTCCAAATAATCAGAGAGTACCGTGCCGTCAATATCAATATGATGACTGAAATCTGTCCGAAATTACGAATTGATGGAAAACCTTGTTTCTTGTATATGTGTGTGTTTTGTATATGTGCATGTTTATTACATCGTCTGAAGTATACGGAGTCCGAATTCAAAATACATGTAATCGGCAGACAAGCCGAGTAAACCTACCGTATGTACTCTCTTGTAAGTCGTATCCAACTCCAAACAACATAGACCCTGATCAGTCGCCCAATAATACGCCGGCCGATCAGAGTCTGTGTTGTTTGTTATACTGATTATTCCTAACAAACTGCTTAGACCCACATCAGCTGGCGCATTATGGGTCTAAGCTGTTTGCAGTTGGACCTACTTATTAGCGAGTATAGACAGTACATGACCTTTGCCACTAGTTGTACGTTGAAAGTTCTGGCTGGCCATGTTTTAATGATCGCCCAAGGGTAAGTGGCCATGATGGATAACACCAATCACCTATTTCGGCGTTCTGTCACATTACCAATGATATACGCTTTAGCAATACTCTGGGAAAAGACGAGGAATAGAGCAATAAAAGAGTAAATATAAAAAAAATGATCCGACGCAGTTTCGTCGCTTATTTTATAATTAAAAATTGCCAGAATAGACATAAAGGATGTGCGTTGCCATAAATAAAATGTCAGGACTTAAATAGTGATTACACGAGTGGCACACCAAAAAAGAATTTTTTAATAAAAAAGTTGTATCCACATCAAATCAACAGCTATTTTGATTTAGGCTATGATAACAATTATACAAAATAAATCGATTATGGAATTTATTGAGGGGGTGGGGTAGGGGTGGTGGTGGATAGAAAGCCCAGACCTGCGGTGGGGCAAAATACAATTAACTACAAAAGAAGAATCAAGCTTTGCTTGAAAATGATAATTAACAAATGAATAAATGTACCATTCCATTTATGATTCACGGATATTTACTGATCTAATATATATTTTAAATGGAACACAAATATACAATTTGTAGCTTTGTCTAACTTTAACATTTTTGTTGGAAACTTTTAATATAGTCACATTAACAAGTGCATGCAAACCATAAAAACACGCACACAAATTCTGTAAACGCGATTGTTCTAAAAACAGCAGGTTTTAGAGAAATGGGATTTCGAACTTGACCGGACATGTAGATTCAGAAGATAGATCCAAACTAAAAAAAACAACAAACAACCAATCACAGAATGTATTGATTTTTATCCCCAACCCTCACTCAATACACATACACACACAGAAGTACCCGGGTGCATGAAAGTGCTAAGACAAAAGCGAAAAAGCCAAAACTGATACGCTGGCTTTTGCTCCCTTTATTTGTTTTGTTCAAACAATATCTGATTTAGCCATTTTACGAGTCCTGGGCAATGATTAAATGTAAATGGGCGAATGTAATCTGGAAGAACATATTTACAAAACAACAGTTTCCAATGAGTTAATGTAACCATACTATAATTAAGAAATATATTGAAAATTCTTCACCAAATGTAATTAGTGCTACTGAAAGCTGGCACTGCATTTCTTTTGTACGGGAAACTGCATTAAATTAATGTTACTATTCATGACTTACTATTTTGAAATCATGTATATCATGCTTCAGCAGGTTTCAAATGTGTAACGCCGTCAATTTCACATTTAAAGCTCATTTGCTTAGAGGCAAAAAAAAAAAAATAAGAGGGTGAAACTACTTGTTTTTTTTATTTTTTTAATTTTTTTTGCGAATCAGAAAATATAGTAGCGAATTCAAACACATTGAATTCAATTACAGGTCGAGGTATCGGACCACGTTGATATATTGAGTTTCACGCTGTAACTACATTGCGTTAACTTGTACTGAAATCTTCCATCAAATTATTATTACTAGTTGAGAACTTGCAACGGTCAAGGAGTGGAAAGTAATTTGTCAGCCTTTAATTGGCAAACATGGAGTTATTGAAATGTTCTTGTTTCACGCATGAAATAAAATCACGGATTAAAGAGATCGAATTTTAAGTTTTCTTATACATATATTGGAAAGTTGAGACAAGCAATCCACGATTTATATGACACTCCAAGTTTATTTCAATACAAAATATGACCTTAGAGCTGCCAGCTACGAAAGACTTCATCAAGGACCAACGAAAAACGCCAGGGGTTATCGAGTGCTAATCTGGGAAGGCGACATTTTTGTTCCAACTTGAGTTTTTGACGTCTGTGTTGCTTTAAGAGGGTCCAATAACGAGATAATGACCAAGTTAAAGTGTGGTAAAACACTTTTTAAGTATTCTCGAAATACTGGTCATCTTTTACATTTTATATAAACGATTCAATTGTCCTACCCTAGCCCACTGGTATTCCCTTCGGGTATGCAATTTGTAGATGTATGTTGAAGCTGTCCTTATTGTTACAGAATAACTCAAAACGTTATAATTACAAAATTTAGCAAGCCAACTTTCTGCGTTCTTTGATACTCGAGTAGTTCATATTCTAGCCCATAGATATCTTAGGGTCTCAAAACAAACAAAGCTGGGAAGAGCTTTTTTCTCAAAGATGTTTACTCGACCAGATCAAAGATTTATGAAAACAAATATTCAGGTCGGGTAGCGGAATCTCTATTGATTATCGGCTTGCTTCGAGGCAAAAAAAAAAAAAAAAAGGTCATTGAGGAGAACAGATAAAGTGCATACGAGGACAACCGTCTCAAATATATCTTCGTTGACTCAGTGTTATAACGTGAATAATAATAATAATAATAATAATAATAATAATAATAATAATAATAATGACAGTAATATCACAAATATTCAAGTATTGATAGACAACCTTTTGATTTTATTAAAGAACTAAGCATACTGTTTGCTAATAAAATTATATAAATGTGTGAAAGCACTGAGCCAATTTAGTAAAGGTTTACGTAGAATTTCCCTCCACCTGACATAATGGAAAGTTCAAACATTTTGATGTCAAAGTTTCTCTTTGGCTTTGTAAAGACTGATTGCTGCAGCAAGGAAAACAATGATTTTTACTTTTCAAATTCATACTCTAAACTTCATCACTTCTGTATAAAGGTGTATATTCGTTTCCTCTAGGCACTTAAATGCTGTCGGTTTGACTTATAGCTTTTCCGACCGTCTATCAAATATATAGATATATATATATATCTATATAACACTTGTGAAACTCTTGTCACCACTGGGCATATTTTATTATTGATCCGTTGATGGTTTAGTGACAAATTAGTGTTTTTGACAGGAAAAAGGACTGAGGCAATTTCCTTTCGCTGACAAGTTTAGACCACACGATATGTTTATCTTCTCTCGGTACATGTTGCGGGGCTTTAGGTAAGTAAACGATAAATAAATCATGGGCTTTAGACACGTGAAACAGACGAGTTAGCGGGTAATTAAGACGATGAGCTTACATGTATATAGCACAGCTGTGTGTAACAACTCATCATTAACTTAAAGCTGCAGTTAATGTCACACCTTTGGCAATCCAATGTGGTACAATTTGTGTTTGATCAATCAATCAATATCGGTAATTGATCATACTGGTACATTTCTAAAATGTACAAGTTATATAGAACGGATCTGAACATATTTTTTGGTCGATTTATATTTTTACATAATAGTTGTCAACGCATGTATTTCCACTAAATACATTAAAGTTAAAAGCATATAAAATGAATTAATTATAACCATGTATATAAGACCGCATATGTGAAAACTTGTTACAATATTTTTAAAACCAAATTTACAAGCAGAGTTTACTCATTTGGTTAAAACACCTTGTATTTGATTAGCATGAGAAAGGTTTGTATAATGCCGTTCTGGCAACAGAGAACATCAAATGGCCTCAGGTCACTAAGTAAAGAATTTACAGTGTAAAAAGGAATCCCGCCATTTCCGATTTTAAGTTAAGTTGCATAAGTTGAAAATTAAATATTACATATATTATCCGTATTGTTTGTGCGATTAAATGGTTATATGCGATATTTACATTTGATGTTCTGTACCACTCTCAGTGCTTTTGTATAAAAAAAAATCAGTTTTAAATAAATCTGAAAAATTCGAAACTTTGCTTTGTCAATACCTATCAAAAAGTGTTTGTATGAAAATTGTTGGTTCCTAAAGAACTCTTTCCAATGCAATTTTCAATTCAAATTTCCAATGAGAAGGCATTTACAATCATTGTATTTAATATCATCATTGGTTTTCAAAATGCTTATGAATTTTAAATCCTATGGAACAATTTATTTAGTTGTCCTGTTTCACTTCGATTGAAAGATACATAAAACGAGTTTCTATTATCATTTGTTATCTCACCCTCTTGAATATCTAGCTGTTTAATCATATACCATGTAATTACAAATTTGATAATGGCGCAATTACTTTGCCGTTATCCTGAGTGTCTCTAATGGCCTTGTAAACACTATGAAAGTTATTCGCAAAAATCTTCATAAATTTATCGCTCAATAACTCGTGGTTTTCTATGTCCGTTTTTCCACAAGACTGGGTGACAGCCATAAAGAACCCGTTTTTCAGGCCATAAAACTTGCACGGCGCAGGAAAGTGACCGTTGGCTTTCTTGGTCAAATCAAGATCAAGTAATTCCTGCATTGACCTAGGTATGTTTTTTTTTTGTCTGTATGAAAATGCGGTATAAAACATTAATATACATTTTATGATTCTCTTCTCTTATGGAACAAAGACCTGTCAAACTCATGGTTTTCGTGCATAGTAATAATGGGACATACGTAGCTAGCAACATTCCTTTATTCTGTGATAGAAGCTAGGATATTTGTTTGAGGTCTCACGGAATATCATATTTAATAAATGACGTATTTTATGAGCATCCTAGTGAAGGAAACGAGACTTTTATGCTTACCTGTAAAAGATGTCACAGATGGTCGCCGATGTGTGAAACACCTTTTGAAATGTGGCCAAGACAGACAAATCCTTTGATCATCAGGGTCGTTTAACCTTCAATAATGTACGGATTCGTGCTGGGAAACGTGTTTTAACACTTTTTTTCTATTTGATATTACCAAGGATGTTGTACCTCATAAATATTTCATAAAACTACTCATCGCAAGGATAAAGATAAATTAATAAATAAATTTATTTACCATTTTCGTTTATATTCTTGTAAAATTTAATATTTTCAATCTACTAGTCATGTTTAAAAAATTATATATTATCAGAATAAACTACATTATTCACTTTTGGATTAATGTTTATTTCTCCTTTTAATTTGTTTCTTAATTACCTTTTTTAAATATGAGAGCTAACTGACAAATAACTCTACTAATATTTAACTCCAGCCGCAACTGTGTAGGAAGACACTTGAAAATACAAAACAAGGTTGTTCGCTCTCTCTCTCTCTCTCTCTCTCTCTCTCTCTCTCTCTCTGGCTTAAAAAAAAACAAAAACAGCTCTACGCCCCTACATAAGTACATGAAACTTGAGAGTTCAACACTCAGTTTGCATACTTTGTACTTGTCGTCAGCATCATTTATAAAGGACCCCGCATTCCACAAATGTAAGCATTCCCAAATGTAGTGTAAACATTTCAAGAACTCTAGAAAATGGATGTACACAGCATACCTCACGCCGGGAAAAACTAAATTTCTTAAATGATTATTCACGTTGTGCACCGTTCACTTTTAAAACGCATTTTCCAAATTCCATACCATAACTTTCGGAGCCTTTTGCTTTTTATCAAAGACTCAACATTTATCATTTGTCATAAGTGAGAGTGTAACCGAGTGTTCGAATCTCATGGTACGGCTATGATACTGAGAGAACTTATATTTGTATTAATTAAATGCAATCACAGAAGCTCGCGTAATTAAAGTAAAAGATATGTGTTCCAAAAGGTCTGCAATAATTAAAAATATTTTAGTCAGATGACAAAACAGTGTTTTAATTCAACTGAAAATGATGCCCTTTATATTCAACGAGTACGTTAAACTATATATCACGTGCAAGAAGTCGTCTGCTAGAAATATATTACGCTTTGACAAGATTAAGCAGCCAAGTTACACAATCATTATATGTACTCGTTCAACAAGAAATGAAGAGTAGTTGCTTTAGGATAAAATCTGTTACACTACATTTGTCGAGAATTACAAGATAGTATATTTACATCCAATTTTAAGAGAAGCTTCGATCGTATCTTTCTATAATAGGGTCTTTTTATGCCTAGTTGCTTCTGGTCTGACTCGGATGAGAGATGAAAGAACCGAGAATTTGAGAGAAGAAAACTTTTGTAAAGGATGACTGATCCCATTTTACAACATATATTCTTCAGAATGTAAAATTATGATATTTTACTAGTGCGATTTATATCACTGCGATTTATATCACGCGAATGTTTCATTACATGTACACTCCAGCAAGTACACAAGGAATCTTCACATTAAACGTAAGTGATAGCTAAAAGAGTTGAAACATTTTGTCTCGATTTCTTTCAAAGAATGCAAAAGAAGTTGTCTTCTTTTTTGGATTTAACCCTTTTAAATGTTGTCTGCATTGTTGAATTAAAAACTACGTTTCAGACATGCGGGTCTTCCTTCGCCCTATTTGGGCAATGTCAATAACTCCGTATCGGCCAGTGTTCTAGAGAACGCACGTTTTTATCCAATCACCCGATGGATGCGATCGTGGGAAATCTGGGGTAGCAACTACTGAGTATTTTTAACAGACGTTTACAACTGCAAGTTGGCTGCCGAATTTTTTAAATTATTTTTTAAGAATACTCGTCTGTGACAAACTTAATTTTTATTCAATCTCATTTCAGATATTACTATGTTTTACAAATACCAGATTGCAGTAGACAGTGTTGTCACTCTTATCAGAGAACTCTCATTTGTCATGTGGCATTTTGTAATAGATGCCCACTTGAAGGCTCTCGAGACGTTTCCAGCTTGGTTTGGAATCTTATCTGATAACAGTGCAACAACTGCTGCCGTGCCAGATACTTTAAAGTGAATATATTGACAGGGAAAATGTATACAAATACGCTGATGGAGTTTTTATCCTTTCTCTTTACCGCCGTAATAATAATATCTAATTTCTTCTATTTTTGCATGTATACGTAAAGGTAAAACATTTTTGAAAAATTACATCCTTCAACCGGGCTCTCAGGAATACTACTAGTAAAGAATACGAAGCAAGCTGTGAAATTGGAAATCGAAAACCATCATTTCGAAGTTGGCCTCATAGCTGAAGAAATTTATGTGTTAAAACATTTTAATCACTTGAAGGAGACACATTCTTCCAAGGATGTAAATACTAATTAAATGTGTGATTTGAAAGTCCAAATATAAGTACGAATTTGACATCAACATTTGACAACAGTAAACTGATACACTCATGAAGACTGTCAAGGGCCGAATAAACTGGGACAGACAACTTAAACAATGCATTTCAATAATCCCAACCAAGCTAGAGTACTATTCAAACACAACAGGGTAAAATGACAAAGCGGTTACAAGTACTTTCCTGTGGTCGTCAGGTACACGCAACGCACGGACGTTGTCATACAACACGCAGTAATGAAAATTGACGACAGACCTTTATAAAAAGATAGCGTGCGAGCTAGCATAGGTCTTCTTCAAATACCATATGTAATTGTCATTCGTAGTCAGTGGGAAGATTACCATCCCTTAATACATGAAGCACTTTGGCCTTAATATTTTGACCATCAGCACACCCAGTTCGCAAGTGCATTATCCGCATACCTGATGAAATATACTACACAAAGTCCAAATCTCTCTCTCTCTCTCTCTCTCTCTCTCTCTCTCTCTCTCTCTCTCTCTCTCTCTCTCTCTCTCTCTCTCGCAATAGTTTCACCAGGAGAATCTGCTTACTTCGTTATCTCATACAATCTGAGGAAACGCAATGATTGCATATGAAATGTATGACTAATATTTAAGATACTTGTGATTTCCTGAAGCTTATACGGAAGTTTTAATTCGAAAGATTATCCCAAAGAAAGTTTTCATCTACGAGTTATAACAACTGCGTCTAAACTGCCTTGAAGCACTATTGATTTTTCTGTGATAAATATATATTATTATTATTCATAATTCGCAAAAGAAAGCATGAGTTGCCATAAAATTCACCTACCGCCAAAGTTTTCCAAGAGTTTTGCTAAGTTCGGCGTTGTGAAGATGCGGATACTGGTCGGCCAACTTCCTTCTTGCTGCCTGGGCCCAAACCATGAACGCATTCATTGGTCTTTTAATGTGAGGCTTTCTTTTTTCACCCCCAGCCCCTCTCTGTGGGGTGGGGACAAGACTCCAGTCATAACCTTTGAGCACATGTGAAACCGCTTCCTGAATCTGCTGAGAAAACTTATCGTCTACCTGGTGCTCATTGCCATCTTTTTTTGCTTGCTCAGGTGATTGAGATCTCAGTGGAGATCCTTGACTACTTTCCGAATCACTCATTGTGTGTGTAATAAGTCCAACAACTTTTCTAATATTGAAATGCACTTCTCACAAAGTTTGCAAAGTTATCATAGATTTCTTGTTATATACCTCCTAGCTGTGTGTGAAAGATTGTGTTTAATATATCGATGTTATGCACTACTTAAATCAGTTCTGCCGGTGGGCTGTGTTATGACAGATGATTGATAGGTAGGCTCCTCCTCCTCTCGCTGGCGCGCGCGTTCTCTTGTGTGTTGAGAACATTCTTAACAGCCTATCAAGAGTGGTTAACTTTTCTTACGTCATTACAGCGAGTCGCATGCTATCAACTTAAAATATTCCTCAGTACTTTATTTACGGAAGTAAGTGGTACACAAATAGTAGAAAAAGTCGAACATATATTATGTATTCTTAACATTCTGTACCCAAATCGCTCTTTAAAAATATGCACAGCCATCAGAAAACCTGTGGGAAAACATACAAGTATGTGTGCTCATGATTTTTTTTTTTGTTTTTTTTTTTGGTGGGGTGGTTTTTTGTGGGGGTTTTTTGTTGTTGAGGGGGCGTGGCAATTCTATACTGAACTAAGTCTCTGTAATTCACCAAATACGCACCGTCCATACACCCAGACATATATAAAAAAATGTGTAAATAATAAACAAAGATGCATCGTAACAAGTACCGCCGTACAAACTTGTAAACATGTTCCTTTTACTTATTTATTTGTTGTTTCAGTAGAGATCTACCTACAAAAATTATGTAGAGTCTGTAAAGTAATTACGTTCTTGTGTTTTGTTCTTGTCTCGTTTGTTTAATCGTCCTACGTAGCTCTGTGCATTTGAGAAAGGAATACCGATTCCGGAAGCATTGGGGCTGGCTTCACTCCAGTTTTGCACTGTTGATTGTCAGTTTTACCTTTCACACACACACACACACACACACACACACACACACACACACACACACACACACACACACACACACACCTATATATACAGTTGATTGAATTGGTAAACTATACGCTGCAAAAAATGATTTTTTAAAAAGTGTTAATACTTTATGCAATTTACACAGCGTCCTTGGTTACAACAGAGTGAACTCACGAAACTGCATCAGGTATCTAACGCTCTTTACAGTATGTTTGTCAAATAATACATTCTCTATAGTTCAATACTAAAATGACTCCAGATCTGTTAATAAAACTAACTCTCGTTCGTACATATTTGCTATGATCATTTCTTTATTACCTGCAAAGATATTGAATTGCATATATATATATATATATATATATATATATATATATATATATATATTAACGTCCGTTTCGAAGAGTTCGTTGTATCATGTTAGTACAATATTAAAATTGAAATGTAAAGTTACATCGAATGATACGCGTAACTCTCAGGTGATAAAACAATGATTATTTATAATTCTTTTGTAAAAAATTATGCTTTAATAAAGATATTGTCGCAATACCCATATCTGGTAATTAACATAACTTTAATTGGATTTTGCAGGATGGAATGGTTTGATCGAACATTTTCAATAAACGTGTCATAGGTCTGAAGGGATCCTTTAGAAGTAAACTATTCTGAGTTTATTACGGTGGCAATAGTCAGCATTTGCTACTGTTATTAATGTCAGGTAACTTGTCTGGGAATTGTATCCGTCAGTTGAGTACAGTTAAGTACAATATGACCTAAACATACGCAAATACAAATTTGACACCTGCAAAAGTCTCCGCAAACTAACACAAGAGTGTTGGGTTCTAAGCACCGCCCATATCTTCATTCATATATCGCAGCGTGAGTAAACAAGGGCCAGACTGGATCACGTGGTGAACTTCTAGGTCAAATATATATTAAAACATCGACATCGTAAACCTGTTCATTCATGAATCGGGGGTATATCGTACGCAACTACACGCTTCGGTAAGCTATGACTCATTTCAAGTATAAATCCTGGAGGAAAAAATGTCTTACTTATGTGTAAAATAACGAGGGTCGTGTCTTAAATATTAAACAGTTTTTTTAATTTTTTTTTTTATAACCAGTCTAATGTTATGAGTAATCCTTTAATAAATTCGAGATGCGCATGACCGAGAATAGTGACTATCGCACTGTCCCTTAATACAAAACTGCACAGTTAGCAAAATGATACAGTGTGAAGCTCGGTAGAACTATAATTACTTCTAGTAAGTAAAAAAAGTTTTAATATGGATCTCCCCCCCCCCCCATTCTTCCGTGTCAAACTGATATACGTCCCCGTGCAGTAGCAATTTGAATATAACATATTACACGCAATTTTCTTTGTGTAAAATAAAGAGCAGTCGTTGAAGAAGTCGAATTGGAGAAGTCGAACGATTCCAGTGGGTAAAAAAGTCTAATGCAGTTAAATTGATAGACGAGAAAAATAAGTAAAGGTTCAAAGTGGAATATTGGAAAGGTGGGAAATGTAAATACGTGTAGGCCCTTGTGAAATATGTATTTTAAGGAACGGATTTATAAGTGTAATTTTAGCCATTTGACGGAGACGGTTTCGGTATCGGTATAACATTCTCAAAAGACGTCAGACGTCCAGGCTCGGCAAGTTGCCGTAGAAGTATGGTTTTTGAATCACGCAAGGTATATACAAACATAGAGAAATGACCAAGAACTTTAACCGTTAAATAAACAATTCAGGATGAAGGTGTGTTCCTTTGTTGGTATTTTGTACATCCGTTTATTTGTCTCAGTGCTATGGATATCTGCTTTAAGTCCAGATCTCTCTCTCTCTCTTTTATTTGTGCCATATTGTCCTAATTCATCCTATTTTTCGATACCGCATATACTCGCGTGTAAGTTAGATCCAGCTGCAAACTGCACAGAATCCGATCTGCCGTCGCATAATGCACCGGTAGATCTGGGTCTATGCAGTTTATTAGGACTAATCAGTAGAACAAACAACATGATCTGCCGACTAGGACATCGGTGATATCTTCCAATCAGTTCCCCTTGCATAAGAAAAATGAGATATATATTTCTTACTGCCGGATGTATAAATATGAATCGTAATTCATCATTATCACCTCCATACTTCATTCAGTATATCACATGATTACTTATTGACGCATTTATTTTTGTTTTTGTACTTGATATCCCTGATAAACCTCATTAATTATTCATTATGATTGAAATGCTCGATACACCACGTTACTCTGTATTAGCAGAATTGCAAATATACCTGCTGTCATCAATAATGGTACATTCATACATACATACATACATACATACATACATACATACATACATACATACATACATACATACATACATACATACATACATACATACATACATACATACATACATACATACATACATACATACATACATACATACATATATGGATGCGTTTAAACGATAAAAAGGCAGCTGAAAAAGACAGACGTATCAATCAAGAGACCAAAATACAGTCATGGATATGTTGAAGACGATGGATGTATAACTTGACAGAAAGAACCAAAGACGGAAACAAGTAGTCATATTATTGCACTTGGTGGTAGTACTAGTTTTAGTTAAGAAGTAGTAATATAAGTAGTAGTAGCAGCATGGTGGTAGTTGTGGTGGTAGTACTAGCAGTAGTATTGTAGTGGTAGTGGTAGAATTAGCGGTAGTAGTAGTATGGTGGTGGTGGTAGTAATAGTATAGTGGTGGTAGTAGTAGTAGTTATAGTTCTAGTAGTAGTAGTAGTAGCAGTACTTGTTGTTGTAGTAGTAGTTGTAGTAGCAGTAGTAGTTGTAGTAGTAGTAGTGTGTAGGTTATAGTAGTAGGACTAGTAGTTTTTGTAGTTTTTCTCATCATTCTCGTTACGACGTAGTCCTCTTGGTCTCCTCATCAAAAAGTGAGAGTTTGAATAGTTTTATATTAAGAATATTGTACAATTCATATAAAAGTGAGAGTTTGAATAGTTTTATATTAAGAATATTGTACAATTCATAAAAGTGAGAGTTCGAACAGTTTTATATGAAGAATACTGTACAATTAAAAGTGAGAGTTTGAATAGTTTTATATGAAGAATATTTATAATAGAACATAATTAACTAGTAATTTATAATTTACTATATTTGTTCACGTGACTTTTGGCGTCACCGTTGTCAATATCTAAGATTAAAAATAGACATGCACATGCAATTTTTAAATTGTTTTTTCGAACTTAGTTTTCCGCAATGAGATTGTATCCTCAAAATCCGAATTAAATAACTCATGATAGATTTTGACATAAATACTCCCAATGATGATGATGATGATGATGATGATGATGATGATAATAATAATAATAATAATAATAATAATAATAATAATAATAATAATTATATAATCTCTATTTTTGTAACATAGGCCACCGGCCCAAATTACATACGTGTATGAAAAATATGGTACAACCACGAAACATAACAATCCTAGGACTAACACACTGACTCTCTAACCTTTAAAGATGTTGCTAGATAAAGAGCAGTATTCTGTAGACGATTAATATTATTATCAATGCATACAGTTATAGAACTTAATGTCATTTGCATTACAGTAAATTTGAAGGTAAATACGCATTTCTCAAGTTAATATGCATGGGATATCTAACAACAAAGTGAAACTCATCTTCCATATCTGCACAAAAAAGAGCACAGTCTTTCCACATAAGTCAAAAGCGATACCTATGACTTAATAATAATGATGATGATGATGATGATGGTGATGATAATAATAATAATAATAATAATAATAATAATAATAATAATAATAATAATAATAATAATAACAACAACAACAACAACAACAACAACAACAACACAACAACACAACAACAACAACAACAACAACAACAACAATAATAATAATAATAATAATAATAATAATAATAATAATAATAATAATAATAATAATAATAATAATAATATTGCAAGTTTATTTCCGCAACATATGACAATGAGCTTTGCTTCACATAAAAAGAAGAAATAAATATATACCTAAATAAATAAATGCATTATTCATTATGCATAAAAAAACATCTTTGACAAAAAGAATCCGGTCATAAAAGTAGCCAATGAAGGAATCAATGGGGAGAAATTTAATGCGTGAGAAATGAAAACTTGTTTTATTGTTATAAACACAACATAATTAAGGCAAAATATAAACACCAAATATTTTACGAGCATGTTCCTTCAATCTGTCTTTTTTTTTTTTTTTTTTTTTTATGTAAAATTTAATACAATCAACTAACAGAAGATATTGATGGTAGATAGGTCAAAAGGTCAATAGGACAAAAAGACATGCAGTTCGCAGTGTAAATCAACGTGTTTAAATTGCAAAGAAAGATCAATTATGTGAACGAACATTTATTGCCTAAATTGAGTTTCGTCAAGTACAGTTGACACATTTTTGAACGCCTCCAGTACCTGTGAAAATGGAAGGGAGACAATCAGTACACGTATCACGTGTCCAGGTGTAAACTTACCTGGATTACTGTAATTGAACCATTGTGCTATGTGAGTTTGGTATGTTTGCATCACAAAGGAATAAGAAAATTCAGACAGAATCTAACTTCTGCCGTTTTCCTTATTCTTCATTAAGTTCTGCTGACATATTGGTAGATGACACACGCAATATGTTGATGCACAATAATTTAATCATTAATCCGAAAAAAGCGGTACACAAATATCAATATTTAGTGACACATTAATAAAAAGAAAGAAGTCACAGAAAGAAACAAGGAATAGAAGAGAACAAGAAGAAGACAGAAAAGGAAAGGACAAAGGTAGAAATAGGGAAAATAATCAGATTTTGCAATATTTTTTAAATATGTTTGTCTTTGCGTTACATTGAGGATATGCTTTTGATTACGAAATATTGTAGTAAGAAAATCAGTTTATGACTTTTTTCCAAGCATCTAGCCTTTCTGTTTAAAGCTTACCATAGAGATGGGAAAATATATTTATATAATGTATTATGAGACCTTAAAACGTTAGCAAAGAAACGATTTTCTCTTCAATTTATGAACATTTTGTATCATTTAGCATAATGGAACATTTTATTATTCACATTGTTGGTGTATCCAAATAAATAACATGTTCACTTTAAGACTTTTTCTTCTTCTTCTTCTTCTTCAATACTACTACTACTAATAATAATAATAAGAAGAAGAAGAATAAAAAGAAGAAGAAAAAGAAAACGGAGAAGAAGGAGAAGAATATATTATTATTATTATTATTATTATTATCAGCAGTGTTGGGGGAGGGGTCGTAGCATTATCATCACCTTCATTTTCATGCGGCAAAAGTTATGATAGTTTCAAAACAAGAATAACAAGACAAGGGACTAAAAAGGAATAAAAGTAAATGAATAAGTAAATGATAAAGTAAATAAATAAATAAATAGACCGACAGATTAGTAGATTGATAAATAGATTGCTTAAAAAATAGCAACGTAACATTTGCCCCAAGGTTCCATCTGTTACCATACATTCATAAATAGCAAGTAATTACAGTGTGTGCGTAAATAGATTTAGACTTGGTTTCTTAATAAGAAACTTACCAACGATCTTCCTGTTTCTCTGATCTTCTATAATTTACAGACCAGCTTCAAAGTGGAATCGCTCTTTTCCTCTATGATTTATTGTCACAGTGACCAGAGGTCGGGGCGGTCTCAGAGTTCGGCCTAATTGATGAGCACTCACTTTTAGCCATAAAATCGGACTGTTTAGATCGAACGTTCCTTAAACAAAATATAACACCAAGGATTTGTAAATGTTCAGTACGTGTATCTTCCCAGTGAACGAAACGAGAAGAATTTTTTCCCCAGTTTTTGTATGAAAACACTATAGACACGTTGATGTATAACAATATTGAAACAATTACATGGTGGCATTATAGAAGTACATTATAAAACTGTCAACGTTTTGTACATTTATATTTCAATTCATAAAGATGAGATTTGGATGTGCCATTAGAGCTTTATAGTTTCCGTGCATGGCCATTATTAACGCCAAGCTGCAAATACATTGTATAGAAGTCTTGTCAGCTATATCTCTTATTAATTTCTCGCCAAGAAATTACCGCATATAATCTGATACCAACTGCATACTGCATAGACCCAGATCTGACGTCGCATAATGCGCCAGCAGATCTGGGTCTATGCAATTTGCAAGGACTAATCAGTATAACAAACAACACAGACCCTGATCTGCCAGCCACTTATGCGACGGCATATCAGGGTCTATATTGTTTGCATTTGTACCTTGATTATACGCGAGTTTATACGGTAGATAAAGTAACCGTAAATACGAGACATATTATTCTTTGCCAAAAGAAATATATGCAGTACATTTAGTGGAAGTGCTTAAACATTAACAGGGGCACTATGTTAGTCTCTTGATTTAGAATTTAAAGAATAGACTATCAACTGTAATGTTTGTTCAGTTTTAGCTCACTTCTACGAAGTAGACGAGAGCGATTCTACTACACCCGGCGTTGGCGTCGGCGTTGTCACAGATAAAAGTATATAACAGATGTACATCCTCCCTACATGTCAAGGAATCTTACCTCATATGTCATATGCAACAGTTTGGAGTGAGTTTCATAGCAAACACACACACACACACACACACGCATGCACGCACACACACACACACACACGGGGAGGGGACTGAAAGGGCTAAGTTTTACGTGCATGTACCTGATATGTACATTCTTGGTCTACTTTTTGCGTTATCTCAGGTTTTTTGCATATTGTATACATATTGTTACACATGAAATCAAGAAACTTGATGATGGAATACATCTTGACGAGTACTACATCCTCATCAAGTAGGTCACTGTGACCCATATTTTACGCTTCAGTGACTTTGGTTACATTTTTTATTGTAAGGTCATTTCTCAATCTCTGTTCATGTTAGAATAATGAAACTAGATGATCGTGGGCATCTCTCTTAGTACAACACCTTTACAACACAAGAAGGTCACGGTTACCTGAATTTCACATTTGACGGGCTTAAGTTAATTTGTGCGTTTATTTCATAACCAGATACGTTTTTGGCACCCTATATACATACTGTCATATCTAGAATCGCGAAACTTGGCGAGGGGATGCACCTTGATGAGTACTACACCCTCAGCTTAAAGGTAGATCACTGTGACCCATATTTCACGCTTCACTTACTTTTGTTAAATTTTGTGTTTTTACTGTTAATGCTTGAATCGTTCAACTTGATGATTGTATACATATATCTCTTAGTACCACTCCTACCAAAAAGGTCACAGAGACCTATATTTCCAATGTTACTGGCTTAGGTTAAGTTTTGTATTTAGCTCATGACCACATAGTTATTTGTATGCTGTACACATACAGTCCCATTTAGAATTATGAAACTTAGTGAGGGGATTTATCTCAATGTGCACTGCTCCTCCATTTCAGTATTAGGGTTAGAACTACACCCTTACAACCAAAGAAGGTCAATGTGATCTATATTTTATGCTCTACCAACATCAGTTAAGTATCTGTGTTTATGACCACAGATATTTTTCCATGCTCTATACATTCTAGCCTACTCAGAAGGCCCTTTCTGACCAGTGCAGTTGGAAATAGGAATAAATGTTTATTCAGTCGTAAACTTGCCATATTAATGACTATATATTGTATATTATGATAGGTTACCCTCAGCCGGTTAACTGTCGGTTTTTTATGTGAATGAATATATGAATTCGATGAGTGGAATGCATTGCGTGCTTTTTATATGAGACCTCATCTGTAGTGGCTAATCAAGGTAATTATTGATGCATGAACTATGCTTGTACTAATGGCTGTCACTCCAAGTTTACTCAAAGCCTGTGACTTTCACCCTGTAAAATCTGGCTTTTAGGGTTGAACAATGATAACAGGTTCTGACGCAGATCTTAAGACCAATGATTTAAAAAAGCAATAAGACAAAACACATTAATGTCTAGGTTTTTTATCAACTCATTATAGTATCTCCACTTTGATATCATAGAAAATTAATGTCCTTTTCTGTTATTGTATGTTTCTTTATGTTCTGTGACGGTCGGCAGGTTGGTTTATGGTTTAATGGTATGTAAAGACATTGTTGACGATATAGTTCCCATTAAAAGTTAAAATTTTAAATTTTACAAAGGTTACAAATTTAAATGTAAAGAGAAGAAAAAAATGCAAAATAAAAATTGTAATTAGAAAAGAGGCCAACATTTTGTAGTCAAAGTCACTTTAATATGAGTTTACTTTCTGCACGATAATTAATGTTTCCAATGACAACTGGAGACTACTATAAGGTTCGTAGAGGTGAGCTATGTAATCGTTGCTTGCACTATGGTTTGTTTCTTTTACCAATGTAATTTCAGCCTCAGTTTGTTATCATTCCTTCATTCAGTCAGTCAGTCGTTTGTTTGTCCGTTCATTCATTATATTCATTCGTTCATTCATTTTGCTCTCTGCCCGTCTCTCTGTTTCCTTTGCTGTATTTTAAAATATATTATTTTGAAGATTTCATAAATTATTTACTCGGGTCGCAAAGTTTTTTTCTAGCCAGCCAGATGATCATCATTTAGTTGTTTCAATGCTTCGTCAGTTATTTGGTTGGAGAGTTGTTTATTTATTTTTGATGTATCTATGTTCGTTCCAGAGATTACTCATTAATTTACCAGTTTATTATTGAGCATGTTTTTATATTTGATATATTCAAGTAGGTGTGATTTAGGTGTATAATAATTCCGGTCAGCTGGTTCCAATATCCCTTTGATCTTGAATTTCTCATTGGCATGTACTTGTCGTAAATCTTTCAGATTCTGCAGCTGCTTTGGTCACCGTTTCGTACAGGAAGTGAAATCATTTTGCACCACGTGATATATGGCGGTCACGCATTGATGTCGTCTGCTGCTCGATTACTTCCCACGGCTCCCGAACTTTACACTTTCTTTCGCACCTACGTGATATACCATTCTTCTTATTACCGCATACACTTGAAGTTTCCACAATCTATCATTCATTTATCAGTGCTACATCAAAGCTTTGAGGAATATGATTTACATCCTACAAATTGTGACGGAACCCAAAACACAACAGATAGCATCTGAAAACTGTTCTTAATGTTTGCTGAGTGAAATATCAGAGGATTCCTCTGCACTCTAATACAGAAAAGTCTTTAGCTTTTCTGTGTCTTAAAATCCAACAGGATAAATATTTTTTGGGTTGAAAAGTAAACCTTCACAGAAGGAAAATACAAATTTGTTGGAAGTAAGGGAACGCGTGAATTTGTTGAGAAAGTTGTGCCGGAAAAGCCATAAAGCTTTAAGTGAAAATTCTGGCTCTTTTTAAAACTGCTGTTAATAATATATAGATTGTATTTCTTTCATCTTTGTAATTGTTCTTACATTAACTTTGGCTTCAGTAGCTCCAGTATTTACGTGGAAACTTTGTGTCAGCCATTGCATTATCCAATTCATTTCCTTATCCGTTCTAAAATGTGGACCTTTTATCATTTACAAGTCTGCTTCTAAGACTTTACTTTTTTTTTTATTTAATTAATTATTGATTAAGTGATTGATTCATACATTTTAATAGCCAATATTTATCGCAGAGATAGTTTTGTAGTAATTAAAAACTTAATGTTTAGTTGTTTTTATTGTTGTTGCTGTTGTTGTTGTTGTTGTTGTTGTTGTTTTTGTCGTTTACGTAATTGTAGCTTTACCGTTCTATGATTTACTTATGCTGTTTATACTAAGCTACAATTTTGCTTTTCGGATGCCGCCGTTGCTCAGTGGTTAGCGTGCCGGACTCATGACCGAATGGGTGCGGGTTCGAATCCTTGCATCGGACCAGCCTGGGTCAGCTACCGTTTTGTGTCCTTGGGAAAGGCACTGCCAACTGCCTCGGCACTAAATAACCTACTTGTGTTGCTGTGCCGTAAAGCACCAAACAAAAATTATGCTTTTTTTATTTGGCTGTATTTGTGACGGATCTTTAAATATGGTCAAATCCAATTCTCGTTTTTGAAGAAACATATTTTTTCTTTGAACATGAAAGCTGGTAAAATTGCGTTTTATTTTAATTTACATTTAATGACCTTAGTCCAATTAAATGGGGCAAAAGCATGTGTTTGTACATGAACTATATTGTCGTATACTACGTTCACTTTAGGTGGTATGGCATAATGTTGAGCACGCGCACTCAACAGCTCGCGGGAAGTCCTGCCCCACGGTTAACCTAATGACATGACACTTGCCGTAAAATTCAAATTATATGCTAAATAAAAGGATGAAAAGCCCGGGTGATTTAAGAATCCCGCAATTACTTCAGCGAGACATCTTGGAGAAAAGCGTTATAACTCCATATTGGTTGTTGCCCAGTGGAACCTAATAGTCAGGATATTTACATTTCATATTTCATTATATAAAAATATTGCTGTAACCCTGTAAAGCCACAGTGGTCAGAAATGTACCTGTATTTGGGACAAGCTGGCAAAACGTCCTATACAAGTCAACCAAAATTTGCCATTTTCGACACGTGAAATTTAGATCAAATCAGTACACAAATAACTAAGACTGTTACAGAAAGTCCATTTTCTCTCCGGTCTATTGATATATGCTTTATACTTTTGGATTGAGATTTTAAAAATGTTTAAATTTTTATATTCTTACTAAAATCTATCAGTTGTCTTCCAGTATGGATGCCGATGACGTCTCCTGAAAAGGTTTATAGGTAAAATAGCAAGGGACTAGTAGTTATGAAGTTCAACCACTAGGACAACATATAATTGGCCAGATTCCAAAGCATTTTCATTCTTAACCGGTGCATCAGTAAAAGATCACTCTTGATGTCATTTTCAATTTGATCATCATCATGAAGAGTTTGCACATCACATCAGGAAAAATGCACAGCATATAAATAAAACATCCACGCCACATAATGAAGTTTGCATAGCATATACAGTTTTGATTTTATCACACCATATAGTAACATATAAACATCAAATATTAATGAATGTACAGCATATAATTAAAAATACACAGCATCTAATTAGAAACGCACATCATATAACAAGAACATCACATTATATAAAGAGAAATACACAGCATATAGTAAAACTATACATCATATATTTAAAAGTGCACATCATATAATAAAACATACACTGCATATACCAAGAAATGGACGTCAGGTAATAAGCAATGTACAGCATATACTAATAAATGCACATCAGATAATAAGCAATGTACAGCCTAGCCCAATAATACTTAATGCACATCAGATAATAAGTACTGTACAGCCTAGACCAATAACAATAAATGCACATCAGATAATAAGCAATGTACAGCACTAAATGCACATCAGATAATAAGTACTGTACAGCCTAGACCAATAATAATAAATGCACATCAGATAATAAGCAATGTACATCAGATAATAAGAAATGCACATCAGATGATAAGCAATGTACAGCCTGGCCCAATCATAATAAATGATCATCAGATAATAAGCAATGTACAGCCTAGCCAAATAACAATAAATGCACATCGAATAATAAGCAATGTACAGCCTAGCCAAATAACAATAAATGCACATCGAATAATAAGCAATGTACAGCCTAGACCAATAATAATAAATGCACATCAGATAATAAGTAATGTACAGCCTAGTCCAATAATAATAAATGCACATCAGATAATAAGCAATGTACATCAGATAATAAGAAATGCACATCAGATGATAAGCAATGTACAGCCTGGCCCAATCATAATAAATGATCATCAGATAATAAGCAATGTACAGCCTAGCCAAATAACAATAAATGCACATCGAATAATAAGCAATGTACAGCCTGGACCAATAATAATAAATGCACATCAGATAATAAGTAATGTACAGCCTAGTCCAATAATAATAAATGCACATCAGATAATAAGCAATGTACAGCCTAGCACAATAATAATAAATGCACATGGGATAATAAGCAATGTACAGCCTAGCCCAATAATAATAAACGAGCAACATATAATAAGGGATGCACATCATTTAATCAGAGACATGTATAACAACACATAGTTTCAACAGCATGTATTCAAAACATATACTTAAGACAGCTTTGGCCTTCAATACAATCACCTAGTCGAACGAATGAACATCGATTTATGTGGTATACAAAAAGGGTAAAAACAACCGGTACCGTTTGAACGATATCAATTATCGTTGCAACACTAAATGTTTCTGATGCAACGGTAATTTTTGCCGTTGGAACGATAAAATTTACCGTTGCAACGATACTTTTAACAATGGTGTTGTTGCAACGGTACTTATATTTGTTGAAACGGTATCCATATACCGTTGCAACGGTATTTATAGTCTGTTGCAACATTTTCAACTGCTGGAATGGTATATTGACAATGATAACTATTGCGTTGCAACAATGAAAATTACCATTACAACAGTAAAGAGGTATATTCTATCGTAGCAACGGTGAATTTTCTGTTTTAACGCTATTTTTCATTGTTGCTTCTTGATCTAATATTTAAATTTAGCGAATTAAAAAAGAGCAGACAGTACTGTATTACATTTAGCGTCATGATTTATTACATTAAACGTTGATTGCATTTAGCGTTAAGTCACATACAATTTATTCCTTTTAGCGTTATTGCATTCAGCGGTAATTCTATTACATGTAGCGTTTTTATTACATTTAGATGCGTTACGGTTAACCGGTCGCCGTACTTCAGCTAAACTCCAGCACGTGACGATACCTATGGAACGCCGAATGATGCTATCGCTGGCAAAGATGTGAGGTATCCCATAATGACCACAGGCACACTGAATGCTTGACGGACATAAAGGTCTAATGTCCGTCACCAAACTGACTGACTAATATATATCATATACAAATTAAAATCTTCATAACTTCAACATGTTTCAACCATTTTTCATGACATTTTCAGGTTGTAACATGTTTCAACCATTTTTCATGACATTTTCAGGTTGCAACAAAACAATTTTCACAAATAAACATATGGTAATTGTCAATATAAAATACTTTGATTTTATATGATGTGCTGTTGTGGTGGGTATTTTATATGATGTGCTGTTGTGGTGGGTATTTTATATGATGTGTTGTTGTGGTGGGTATTTTATATGATGTGTTGTTGTGGTGGGTATTTTATATGATGTGTTGTTGTGGTGGGTATTTTATATGATGTGTTGTTGTGGTGGGTATTTTATATGATGTGTTGTTGTGGTGGGTATTTTATATATGATGTGCTGTTGTGGTGGGTAGTAGAGATTATCTCTGCTCTGGAGATAGGCCTATTGTCTTTGCACGCACACGTTTTCCCATCGTTTTTAATATTTCTGTACGATATGGGACCGCACACCCCAATGTGCAACGTTAAGGTTCCACAACTATCGTCTATACTCGCTTGTAAGTCGGGTCCAACTGCAAACAACACAGACTCTGGTCTGCCTTGGCATAATGGGCCAGCAGATCAGAGTCTATGATTTTTGTTCTACTGATTACTCCTAACAAACTGCACAGACCCGGTTTGCAGGTGGATCTCAGTTATAAGGGATTATATACGGTATCATTATACAATGCCGCACATTTGATATTTTATATCTGTGTGTGTCCTTTCATTTTGATTGGATGGTTTACTTGGGTTCAAACCCCCAGCTCTCTCCCCAACCAATCTCTAAGGTATCACTTCAATATTATTAATGAAGTTTCGGGGTTCACGTAAAAAATGGCGTCCAAAATAAAAATCTTCTCAAATCAGTTTTCTTCGATAGGGCCTTCTTTACAACTGTAATCTGGAGATCCTAGAAATGGTTCTTCTCTATTTGTTGCTTGGGAACTGAGAGAGAGAGAGAGAGAGAGAGAGAGAGAGAGAGAGAGAGAGAGAGAGAGAGAGAGAGAGAGAGAGAGAGAGAAATCGTGTTTAAAATGTGTACTAATATTAATTTCTGAACGAACCTATTAGAAGTGTGGTAGGTATCTTTTGGACACGAAAGGTGTGAAAACATTTTGGATGACCGTATGATAACACAGGTAATACTTTGAAGTAAATCAATCAGAATTGTTGAAATTTTTATCCTCAAGCTGTAGAAAATGTTTAGATTTACATGGTATATAGTAAAACAATATGGTGGTGAGTGATACCTGTAAGAGGGGCAGGGGTCCCGGGTGGCCGAGTTGTCTAAGGCTCTCGCCTTTACAGATCACTGATATCTCACCTCTGTCCGTGTGGGTTAGAGTCTCGGGCTCGGCCAACGTGGGTATGTGAGAAAGCTTGCCAGTAGCTTCCCGTGGGTCGGTGCTTCCTCCCGGTTTTTTTCCTCCTGGTTTTTCCTCCACCAGATATACTGGCCACCATGTATATCATGTGCTGAAAAATGGCGTTGAACTCACAAAACCACCAACAAACTGTACGTTGGACTAACACAAAATAAACAGGGGATGTCTGGCTGCTCCTTGAAATTTTCTGTCTCCCTAGAAAATGCTATCTCTGTCGTATAACGATGATTGGATCTGGATATTGCGGTTGAATACACAGTAATGGAAGTTCTGTGTGAATACACCGTAATGACAATTATGTGGGAATACACCGTAATGGCGCTTCTGTGGGAATACACCGTAATGACAGTTCTGTGGGAACACACCGTAATGGCAGTTCTGTGGGAAAGAAAAACTCTTAAAATATGTATATGTCAAACCAAAAAAAGCCAACAGACAAGAGCTATAAATTATCGTCAGCAGGTCGTACTATTCAACGATGTGGGGTTTATTTATTACATATATTTAATATTATCCTCAAAAGGACACAGACAATATGATTTCCTTGTTTCTAGTGAGTAAATTGCTCTGTATACGTACACATTTTCTGTTTGACTTTGCAAATTTGTATTAATATATATATTTTTCATTGTGACATTGAGGCTGTTGTGAAGCACGACGTGTTAGTAATTTTAACAATTAAAGAATTCATTCCTTTTCTAGAGCTGAAACGAATACCATTTCCTATTTGAATATTCGTTGAATGTATTCGAATAGGATTCGAATATTTGTCGATGTTAATAAAGATATCAAAAACCATCCTCTTTTGTGTGTGTGTGTGTGTCTTCTTTAGTATTTATTGACACCCACCCCTTCCAGCTAAGCCGCATTGAAATCACTGTGAACTGAACCATCTAAACAAACAAAATTGTAGGGGTCTTGAGAAAGATTCAAACGAAAAATCAAATGAATATAGGTGTTATTCTCCTTGTTTATCTTCAAACTATCTGAAATATTTATCTGGGAAGTGATTTGTTCACGATCAAAATCACACACGGACATGTGGCAAAATTAATTTAATTAAATTTCGATAAACTTTGATTGTGATTCTCCAAAATTTGTCATACAAGTACATGCCTGGTATTTCGGCAGGGACGGACTTTTTGACAGTCTTTAAAATGCCCAAATCGTACTTTGAGATTTTCTGCAAAGTCATAAGAAACTCATATTCAGACTTCATAAATAATTGTTTGAACTGAAACCGATACATAGGTATTGATCTCATCCTGTACGTAAGATAAGCGTGATCTACGTAAGATAGGCGTGAAATGGCATTGTGGCTTCTGTAGACAGTATAATGTAACCTCTACCATGGCCAGGTACCTGGGAACCAATTCCCTTCTCAACCAAGTTTGAGGGTTAGACAATTCGGTTTCGTGGGTAAATAGGTATTTCCAACAAACAGTTAAATCATTTTCAACAATGCATAGGAAAAAAACATTTAAATTATCCTTGCATAAATTGCTATATATGCTGTTAACTATGGCTTTGTACTAATGCACAGCAAAAACAAAGAGTATCAAGCTTTATCGTAACAACAAACTCTCGACCCATACAACTTAAATTATTCTGTTCTAAAGTCATGTCACGTCTAATTGATACGAAGCTACAGCTGTATTACTGAATTTTAAGAAAATAAAACGATAGTTTCAAATTTTAAGCATATTGGTAATTCTATAGCTGTATAATTATTACAGAACTTGAACAAAAGATCAAATGCGGAACTATATTGGAGTTAACTTTCCTAGGAACGATGATCACGGTTGGGTGGGTTGGGGAGTGGTAATGGTTTGCGGGATTGATTAGTCTATGACTGATTTAAACAAAACGAATGTCAAATAACAGTTCACAAATCTTTTGGAGCTCTGGTTGAATTATTCGTAAGGACTTAGTTGACTTTGAGCTGAATTTCTATTCTATACCATGTTTCTTCATCAACTTGACTTTATTACACGGTATCTTTTCAACAGTATAATGAATTGACGATGATGGGAGCAATGTGACTATTCATAATTTTGACATGATGATTATCTTGTAAGTCGTTGCTTGAATTTCATGTGATTTAGCAGGTTTGAAGTTATATCCTCGTAAACTAATTAATTCAACGCTGCATAGTTTACATTTCGCATTCTTTGTCTCGTTTACAAATACTGCCAAACTCGCTGGGTAAACAAACGAATATTTTAATACCACTTTTCGTTTCGAATATTTAAAAAAACAAAAAAACAAATAATCGTATTCTAATTGGAATGCTCTGATACTCGTTTCTACTCTATTCTTTTCTGGGGCACGTAATGTGATTTACTTTGTAACTGATTACATTAAGATTTCATTTATTAATGGCATACCTTAACAAGTTAAATACAAACATGGCCACTACTGATGGAGTTGAGGAAATGATTCGGACATTTATTTGACATGGCCTAATGGCTTTTGTTGTGTTTCAGCAGAGGTTCCAATCTTTGCAATCTGAGTCTGACATTTTGTAGATTTATACAATGTACAAGGTAAACGGTCTTAAGCAACCAGTTCGGTTACAATGTTGCATTGATTTATCCCTGTTCTCTTCCTGAAAAGAAACTCAGTCTATCGGAATACTTTGAAAGACTTTGTAAAATCAGATAAGATGTGCAATTTGAGAGTATTTGTTTATTACTGATATGGATACTTGGTTGATTACTTAGTAAGAGAGTTGGTAATTATACTAAATATTTTCTTAGCAAACGGTGTCAGTGAGTCAAGCACGATTACGACAGTACGAATTAAATGTCTCTAACCTGTATGACCTGTATGATAATAGTATTTATTTGTGTGTGTATATATATATATATATATATATATATATATATATATATATATATATATATATATATATATATATTGTAGTTTACCCATTTTAAGACCGTTTATTTTTTTTTTTTTTTTCTTTCTTCTATTTGTTATCATCTGCTTGTTTATTCAAATATGTAGCAGTCAAGAATTTCTCTTGGCTTTTACGTTTAGTGTTTGTTTTGTGGATGTAAATTGTTTCTTCACCTGACGAAGAGCTTGTTTAGCTTGAAACGTTGGGAAACTGTTTTGTATTTTGGCCGTTATCAATCTCTCTCTCTCTCTCTCTCTCTCTCTCTCTCTCTCTCTATATATATATATATATATATATATATATATATATATATATATATATATATATATATATATATATATATATATATAGTTGCTTTTTATGTTCTAGCTTACGTTATTTTTCAAGTCCACTCATTACTGTAAAAAAAAAATGACCATCTGTTCTGACAACACACGTGTTTACGGTATACTAATGGATCCGAAGCTGTCGCAAGGTTCGTCACCTTTCCACCATGTTTCTCTGGCAACAAGCTAAGTCTAATTGAAAACATTCATAAATATTTAGCCCAGTTATCATTAATTCAATTAAATGAAGTATTAACCTACAGAGCAGAAAGCATGCTGATCCATGGGGGACTTTACAGCAATTTAGGGGTTATGAGAGCAGGGGTTTGATCTGAATGCAAGCATGAAACTTTATGTCCTCTTAATGTCGCCTTGTTAACAGACTGAATTATTAAGCGCATGTCGTTAATATCTTAAACTGGGGAGAAACTTGGCTTATCTCTGCATGTGATATATCGTGAGGCATTCCAGCAACTTGTTCGAAAGATAGCTACTAGAAGGTACCGCTGTGTTCTTGATCACAGCTCCAAGAGGGTTGGTGCTGGATGTTTGTCGTGTGGAGGGAACATACACCATACAAAGGCATGTGATGAGTAGGATGATAGCATAATTCAAATGAAAAGTATCAATCACCATCAATCAGCTTATAATCTCTACACTTAAGTTTAGCGGCAGAAATCTAGTAAAGTGTACCGAAAAAATATTATCTTTTTAGATTTAATTTTTTTATTATTATCACTAAGCATTATTGTGCATCGTTTCATGTATATTTGCCAATTTTATGAAAAAGGAACTCTAAGAAATTTGGTTGATGGTCAGTCAACTTACTTCAAAAGATAAATATGTTTTATATTCATATCATCATGCTTCACATTTAAGATTCTTCATGAAATCTTGTTACGTCTTCAATATTTTATATTTTAACATCATATTAAGAGGCTGTGTCCTATTCAGTCATATATTATCATATTCTATCTATCATATCCTTTATTAACGAGATGGAAAGGAGAAAAATCACATCCGTCATTAGATAGACTTAATGCCAGCCCCTTCGGCTTCTTATGTTTCTTACCAGTTCAAGCCAGGTAAGTTGCAGGTGAGTCACGGTTGCCCAGGTAGGTGATTAGGGAAATGGGTGTTAGAGAAGGTTTGCCTTGTAGAAAGAATGCGTGTCATTTTAATAGATATATAGGCGTAAGAACGACAGGAAGTCTAGCGAATAGAGTAATCATGTCGTTTTAAATGTTGTTGATGCAGCCATTTTACCATAATTTGTTCAAAATGAGATATAGTGCAATAATAAAGGCAACACGATGGTCTATGTAAGTCATCGCCTACTCTGTGTGGTTCTAGTTCACGAGGAATAGTTAATTTTTGTTGGAATACAGCTGAGACATTATGTTCGATTTACATCTCCACTGACAGACGATACTATTCAGAGCTTTTCTGTGATATTCAAATACCCGGAGCTTAGAGTGGGTGAGATGGGGAGGACTGGGACATATCTGTATGTACAATATGTGAGAGATTTCAAGCTCTGAAAACAAAAATAGCCCTTAGATTTAGCTCCTTTATCGCGATCACAGCTACAAAAGTTGTGTTCGCTGATAATAATATGAGAATAATTGATCGCATTTATCGCATCCCACGGGTTACATTTAAACACACATCCCACGGGTTACATTTAAACACGCATCTCACTGGTTACTGTTACGACTCTATGGTCTAAGAAAAATGTAACAGAAAGAAAGTGAAACCAACAAATCAAGTAAAAAATCAACAAGCAATTTATTACTTGATAATTAAAATGAAAAATCAAAAAGTCACTTACAGTAATGTGTTTTTAAATCCTAATAATCCAATAAGAATGATTGTTCTAATCACAAGTCCTAAATATAGAATGTTCCGAATTCACGGCTGTGTCCTTGAATGTTATGATGTGCTAATGGTCTCCAAAGTCCTGATGTACTAGAAATCTTGATGTGCTGATGTCAAAATGAAGTATTCCAAAATCTCTGAATAGGTTCAGTTAAATTCCAAAATCATCAATTAAAATTCCAAAATCCAAAAGTTTATGAGCACTGTTATAATCCAATGAATATTTAAAATAATTCCTCTCTTAGAATTTGGAATGAATTTTCACAACTGTAATAGCTCTTTACAAGACTGATGGTAATGTCAAAACTGAATAAATGTCCACCAAACATGGTATATATAAAGATTGGTCACATGACAGAATGTTCTAGAATGTGTGTCATCTTAATGGAATTTTACTTGTAAACAAAAATTCAACCTTGACCTTCAAATTGAGAAAACATATTGATCAAAACAACCTAATTCAAGGACACTAGTTAAACATGTTTTTCCTGATAACATTAAGATTTAAGCAAATATTAAAGTGAAGAAACATTTATAATTTCCCAAAATATTTATAATATTATATAAACATCATACATAACATTACATTTAAACACGCAACCCACGGGTTACATTTAAACACACATCCCACGGGTTACATTTAAACGCGCATCCCACGGGTTAGATTTAAACACACATCCCACGGGTTACAGTTAAACACGCATCCCACGGGTTACATTTAAACACGCATCCCACGGGTTACATTTAAACAGTATGCCGCGGTGGCTCAGTGGTTAGCGTGCCGGACTCGCGAACGAAAAGGCGCAGGTTCGAATCCTACCATCCGACCAATCTGGGTCAGCTACCGTGGTGTATCCTTGGGCAAGGCACTTTACTCCAATTGCCTCTGCACTAAATAACCACCTTGTGTTGCTGTGCCGTAAAACACCAAACCAAACCGATACATTTAGGCACCATCATTTGTTTTCCATATAATTCTGAGAAACAACGATTGAGATTAAGCTTAACTGAGGTACGTAGTCACGTTAACAGTAGATTAAAATATTGCAAATGTTTTTGAAAGAGTTCGTATTTTATTTATTTATTTATTAATTTTTTTATTTTTTTATTTAGGGAGGGATGTTTGTTGCATAGCAATTATCCACGTGAAAATTGTATTTACAATCTACCTATTACTTAAGTATTCGCTCAATTATAATACGGGCTATACTGTGAAATTTGTTTATATGCAGTGGTGTACTGGCCATTGGGCATACCGGGAAAAATCCCGGTGGGCCGCCGCAAAAAAATCCGTTTTTACCGGTGTTTTACTGGTGTGAGCAAAACCCCGGGCCTGTCCCGGCAGACCGCCGCATCGGTGGGCCGGTGGGCCGTCAAAAAAATCCGTTTTTACCGGTGTTTTACTGGTGTGAGCAAAACCCCGGGTCTGTCACGTCAGATAAGTCCAGGGCCGAGTTGCTTACCCAGTACACTCTTGTTTATATGTCAGTAAAACTTTGATAATCCAAATCACTCGAATACTCGACATCACTGGGACACACAAATCGATACAAAATTTAAAAGGAATATTATTTATGTAATTTTTGTATCTTAAAGTTGTATTAACAAAATTTCATGATTAAGGGATATAATCTATCATTAAGTAGTTGGAAAAATCTCCTTATGAAAAATCATCTGAAGCTGTTAAAAAAAGTTGTAATTAAATCAAAATTAAAATCATACTGAAATTTTAAATTAAAATTAAAATCATACTGAAATTAAATTAAAATTCAAATCATACTGAAATTAAATTAAAATTCAAATCATACTGAAATTAAATTAAAATTAAAATCATACTGAAAAGTAGTAGTTTTTCTTCGAGAATAAAGCATTTCAGGACTACGAAAAGACAAGCCATGGAAACAAAATCTGCTCCATCATACGCCACATTGACTAAAGCATTGTAGCTGAAAATTTGGATCATAAAGTTGGTCAAAAACATAATATAATATGAAAATAACTATAAAAAAAACTTGTTTTAACGTAACAAAGTCAAACCTGAAAGACTTACTAAATCAAATTGTTGATGAATCACAATCAAATTAAAAAATTATATCAGACTTAAGTGATATTTACAATATCTATCATTTTATTTTATGCAATAGTGAGAATAATAGTTGATAAAACGAGAATATTTATTCAGATTTTCAGCTCAACACCAGGTCTCCCAAACAAATGAACTGTGAAAGGTAAAAGAAAACTTGGGAACTTTAAAATTTAATTATTGTAGAGTTCCAGTGTCAGATTACTTGGCTGTCTGCGAAAACCTCTAAAGGCATAATTGCATTTATCCGAAAATAAAGACACGTTCGCTTGAGGCAATTTAGGGAAAATAGCACATGTTTACATAATTCAGGCTGAAGCTGTACTAGATGGACTGAGAATAGGACCAAATAAAAATAATCCCTCGGGTTCTTGAACTAGAATAATAATCCATCTAGGAAAGACTTCATGTTAGCGTTGAATGTATTCTGAATGCGACCTGGTTTAGGTTTCGTCTACTTTCTCTATAATTTGTTGTTTGCAAGAGGAATTTTCAGGCATTCGAATTTCATGAACAAGATCTTCACAATTTCAGTGACGTTGAGCATGAGGACGTGTTAACTGTTGCTGTTATTTGTAACCTAAAGTGCATTTAGAAAGTCCCCTTGAGGAAGCATCCATGTTGATGCAAATGAACCATCACTTTATCTCACATGAACGAAACTGGCTCTTCAATATACTACCAAACTATCATTTTGCCCATCTAATCCCGCATATGATGTCTTTAGGTCCAAATACTAAATCATTTACGATCGGAAACCAAATTTCATTCCGAATTGGTCCTCATCAAGAAGCAACGAAACGCAGTCTTGTCAATACAGCACAATTCTCTGTTCCGAAGTCACCACCTTGTTTATTACCCCCCCCCCCCCATAAATAAATAATTAAAATTAAAATTAAAATTAAAAATGAAAAATAATGCTTAATCTTTGCCCATTCCAAAAGACTTCTAGCAATCTTCTAATTTGTCAGAGTACACAGACAGTTCGAAAAGATGGAGACAACGTTGCAGTTGCCCTTGCAACACCCGACTGCACCGTCTCGGGTCAGTTACAGGATAAAGCCTCCATTTTTACCGCAGAAATTACAGCCATACTAAAAGCTTTGAGCTACAATCACCCTCCCCCCCCCCCAAAAAAAAAAGGTGATCATTTTTTTCGGATTCTCTTTCCACAATGAAAACCTGACAAGTCGTTATTATTCCAAATCTTACAGAAATATGATATGCTCATAAAACCTAGAAAACAGTATTATGCGATGTTTGCTGCACAACGGTATTAACGGTAACGAAAGGGCCGATAAAGCAGCCAAAGCTGCCCTGCATTAAAAACGTTTCTGAATGGAAGATTCCACTTAATGGCTTAAAATATTATATAAATCGGCATGTTTTATATACTTGGAAAAATATGTGGAATTAAAAACTCCACAAACAAGGTTCGAAACATCAAACCCATCATTGGAGAGTCGCATCCGTTGTACAGACAAATCGCAGAGATGAGGTGGTATTTTGCCGCTCGCTTAAACAAATACCCCAAAAAATGCATACATTATGAAGTGTGAACTTTGACTACAGTGCATACCTTACCAGTATCCACTGAGAGTGGACCACATTCTTGTCTAGTATTTTGGCTTCAACACTGTGCGACAGAAGTTTATTGATGTGAACTCAAAGAAGCTTTTTTGGTGTTATACCAGAGAAAATTGTAGACTTTTTAAGCTACAAAATGTGGAACTCTAAGGAAATCTTACAAACGTCACCTTTAAGTGCTATAGCACAATTCTGACTAGAGTCTATAACTTCGGATTCATTTTGTTACATTAATACCAAGGCTCAATGGCATGTACTTGCATATTTGTAAATATCGACTTATTGAACTATGCAATATAGATTCAGATTTTTGTCTTTTCATGTACAAAGCAAAATATTGTTTTTGTTTTTTTGTTTTCTATTCGAATAAATTAAAGCATTTCTTGCTCTTTTTCCAATAATGTCTTAATTTTCACCTATCCATATGTCGATATATATATATATATATATATATATATATATATATATATATATATATATATATATATATATATATATATATACATATATATATATATATATATATATATATATATATATATATATATATATATATATATATATATATATATATATATATATATATATATATATAATCACTGGGTTTTGTAGTAGAAACTACGGTATTGAGATGAACGAGGCAGTCATTCCTTTAACCTGTTATCTCACGGAAAACGCTGGGAGCCATCTGATTTCTAACATCATCATGTTTGTTGGGATGTCTTGCTGCAGACGATAAGGAGTTACGGACACAAAATGACTACTATTAGAAAATAATCCGACACGTAATAATGCTAATACAATCTTAAGTGTTTTTCCAGAAATAGTACCTGAAAGTATGGACGAAAAAAACAAACAACCAACAACTTTAGAAACAAGACATTCTTAGAAACAAATTTTAGATGTCTGTCATGATGGTTTTACGATGGGACATTTAGTCGCCATTCGGCATTTTATTTTGTGTAAATAAAAGAATGAGACAACGCCCCCTTTCTACAAAACGATACTCACGCAGATGTCATGAACATTTTGAACCGAAACGCTTTTTAAGTCCCCCTCCCCAAACCGAAGTTAAGTTTCGATATGCAAGCAAATTTTCCGCGATTTCCATTCGAAATTCCTCTTAACTTGTGACCAACACCTCGAGGTCAGTTACTTCCCGTGAAACCGATAGCTGGCGCCACAACTGAAACCCGCTCGAGCAAATAAAGATACAAATATCGTGTCTTTGCTTTTTCTGTCACTATACCACTTTCTGTCCATAAAATATGTTTTCTTCAAACTTGAACCATGTAAGCATTTAATTATCAATTTGAATTTCATAGTTTACAAACAAAACGAGATATATTTTAAAATTTCCAATATCGCAATCTTTCTTTTCTATTGAAAAGAAGCAGTTTAGAGGTATCTACCATGGCAAAACTTTCGTATGGTTATCTTACCTATGTGCCAGTGATTTTTTTCTTTTTTCTTTCTTACTTCCTTCTTTTCTTCTTTCTTTCTTACTCTGTCGATTTTTTCATATTTGATTCGTTGATATTCATTTTGAAAGTAAGGAACGCTGTGTAATTCATATAAAATATTAATTTTTATAGTAATTGTTAGATGTTCTGATATCATTATATAAATTTTTATTAATAATATTAATAATAATAATAATAATAATAATAATAATAATTATTATTATTATTATTATTATTATTATTATTATTATTATAATGATGAGGAGGAGGAGGATGAAGGTGATAATAATAATAATAATAATATTATTATTTCATCCTAAATCCAGTGGTTTAAATCAAATCTACCATCAAAACAAGTCTTAAGAATCAACTTCTGCAGGTCAAGTGATATTTTTTGAGAGAGGGCGGAAAGTTGTGGGAACAGTGTTACAAAAGGCTAAATTCTTAACGTTTTCTGGTGAAATTTCTTGGCAAATAGTAGTCTAGTGTGTTATTTTACTTGGGGGCACAGATTTTTATAGCTTTAATCCATTAGTTAATTGTAAACTGTGTGTAGATATTTTCACAACCCGATCTGTTGCAGTTTAAAATTTCCAAACGTTGTGGAAATATATTAGTCGCGGCTGCCGGCTAAACGGTAACTGTAGTTCATTGACTAATATTTGTTGAATTACGCAGTTGATGCATACACGCTTTATTTATCAAAAGCTCTTCTTGTATGGTACTAAACGTTTTTTTACAGGTTTGAAACAAAATGATCGAAGATAAATAGTCTTACTTAGCTGAAGTGCTTCCATTTGTGTTTCAGTACATGATGTAAGCTACACCGAGTGCCCTCTGATATGATATTCCTTTCATGTCAGTATTTCTTTTTAGTCATTATTCCTTTCTTGTCAATATTCCTTTTGTCATGTCGTCGCTTAAGTGGAAAAATCCACGGCAGAGTCGTACACATTATATATGTGTAATTTTACCGACACCTAGATAGTAGAGATAACTATTTTTCGGATTGTCTCTTCCTTTCATGAATTAAAATGGTCAGTCATGTTGTGATAATATTTTTTATAACATTTCACTGAGGAAAAGCTTCCTTTTATTTTAAATTAAAGAAACTAATAACCCAGTAACCGAGTTTCAACACTCAACCCCACAAGAGAATTTCAGAAGTTGTTAGCCCTAATACTTGATGACAATATATACTTGCTAATTTTTTTTATTCTTCCTTTAAGTATATTTAAAACTATTAATGACTTTTATCTTTGCATATCTGGTTCATGCAAGAACATAACTTTGTCCAAACATCTGCTATATATAAATTCATGTGTATGAAGAATATCTTTAAATTTACGAAGGGAAATTATCAACGCGACTTTGCAAGACATAAATTTTCCCGTAGCTCACCTCACATTGCTTTATTTCCCTTATATCAGTTTTATTTAGTTCAAAATAATTCGTTTTCCACCGCACAAAGCGCATATTGAGATTGACAAGTAGATTACGACGCTCTTCTTAGTTTTATCCTTCTTTGATGTAAATGGCAATTGCTAGGTTTGTTTTCTTTGGTGCTAAGCGACACATCTACACATGTAAGGTTAGACAATGCAGATGCTATTGGGGTAAAGTGATCTGCTCAGAGGCAGACCACAATAGCCGACCCTGCCTGGTCTGGGCTGGATTAGAACCTGCATCTTTTTTGTAGCCTACTAAAGGGGGGTGGGGGGGTGGACGGCGATAAAAATTCGGGCCTCGTATTCTGGATCTTTGAGCCATCATCATCGGCCCGGGCGCCATTTACCCTATGTATGCCACTGCTACAAGCTAAGCAAGCAAACCACTGAGCAACCGACAACACTGAGGGATACTGTTAGTGTTTTGTGTTTAGTGAAAACTGATTTTACAACTTTTTTGACAACTGCCACCAATTTGTTCATGCAAGTGACCTTATCTTTTTCTTTCTCGAGTATGGATCATCACGTTAAACACGATACCTGTATTGAAGTAACAAGAGCTGAGCTCTCATTGCTAACATGTTGCGTGAAGTCATATGACATGTCAGACGGTCAACGAATCTACTGGTTTACGAAACTAATTATCATTCATGCCAGGTTTCATATAAACTTACTGTTGAAGCTGTTGACCACGTTAGACAGTTAGACTGAAGGATTAAATAAGGATGTCATATCTGCAACAACAGTTCATCATCCAGGCTCGAACCCGGATCTCCGAAATGCTAGCCTGACGGTATACCACCTAAGCCATCAGATCCGATGTCCCATGCAGGTACCCGTGACACATTCCCCTGCCTTAGAGAGACACGTCCTCGTGTCTCCATCAGCGACAACGACCCCATTTAAATTCAGAGTGAAGGGCTATCACACATGAAAGGTTTTAAAATGGCTGATCCTAACGTTGCCACCAAATATTATCAATTTAGATCCTGAAAAGTCATCTTGAAATATGTAATCAGAAAAGAATCATTCAATAATTTGACTTACATAAATCTCACGTCAGTATATTAAATTAATAAAGCTACAAAAATGTATTTTCAATAAATATGATCCACGGAGTTGTGCGAAAGGCAGTATTGTAGGCCGATGCGCCTTCCTGCATATCTTAAGGGATCGATCATCCAATCATCTAATTTTCCAGATCGGGGGTGGGGGGGGGGGAGAAAAAACTTTCGGTGCCCAAAAAGCTTGAAAAGAATAATCTTTCTCTGATTTGCAGAACAAAAAAGACCTTATTTTATTCATCATTTAAGTTATATAAAAAAAATGAGATAAAAGAAAAAAAATATCCTGCTCTGAAAGAACCCCGACCCCTAAAAGGCAATTGGTCGTTCCCTAAGAGAGGTGATTATTGGAGGCAGGAGCCGTGGCTGCTCAGTCGTTAGCATGCCGCACTCGAGATCGAAAGGGTGCGGGATCAAATCTTACTCTCCGTCCGATCAGCCCGGGTCAGCTACCGTTGTGTGCCCTTGGGCAAGGCACTTTAATCCAATTGCCTTGGAACTAAATAATCGACTTGTGTTGCTGTGCCATAAAACACCAAACTAAACCAAACCAAACCAAGCAAGAGCTCAAACGAACATCAAGCGAGATCGTTCGTTCAATAAAAGTCTCATGTTTTTCTCAACCTTATTCGCAAGTTTCTGCACGGAACACTCGACAACATGAGAGCTAATCTGCATACATAAAAGCAAATTAGTAAAAATAATCATGAAATATTTTTTTTTTTAAAAATGAATAGTGAAATCGAAGCCGTAGTGTAGTTCATCATTGAAAGCAGCTTTGAGCAAGTAAAAAGTTCATTTAAACACTTCAACGGTAGCTGAAGAATATCTTTCAAATCTTTCGTTTGTAAGTACACTTGCATCTTTCATAATCCTACAATATGTAAGTACGCTCACATCTTTCACAATCCTACAACAGATTTTACAACTGCAGTACAAACAAGAAATACCCCTTTTCAGTGACTAAGAATAAAGGGTTTTTAGCTCTGCCAAATTTCCACGCATATTTCCGGATACTGTCATCTTTGTTCCGGGTACCTACATCCAATTGGTGTTCGTTTTGTATCGACTAGGTCGTATAAAAGAAACCGTCGATTTAATGAGTCCTTGTTTTCAATAATAGACTGCACTGCTCTCTCTCTATCTCTCTCTCTCTCCACTGTAAAAAAAAATGCTCTCTGAAAATAAAAATAAAAATTAAAAAAAACACTAAAGTTTGGAATCCTTGTTACCAGTTTGATAATCAATGCATTAATTTAGTAACCTAAGTTTTGATTCCATATCATATCAGAAACCTAAAACTGATTTTACTGCCCACCCCCACCCACCCCAAAATACCCGTATTAATTAAAGGATAAAAAAAGATAATAAATAAACAAATAATAAGTGTCATCAACTTCTGTTAAACCTGAAACTCTAAGAAACGCCAAAACGAAACAGGTTTAGACCTTAGTGCTATTCCAAATATTGCCGCTCTTTGTAGTAGGTTTAGACCTAAGTGCTATTCCAAATAGGGCCGCTCTCTGTAGTAGGTTTAGACCTTAGTGCCGTTCCAAGGAGGGCTGCTTTCTGTAGTAGGTTTAGACCTTAGTGCTATTCCAAGTAGGGCCGCTCTCTGTAGTAGGTTTAGACCTTAGTGCCGTTCGAAGGAGGGCTGCTCGCTGTAGTAGATTTAGACCTTAGTACCCTTCCAAGTAGGGCCGCTCTCTGTACTAGGTTTAGACCTTAGTGCCGTTCGAAGGAGTGCCGCTCTCTGTAGTAGGTTTAGACCTTAGTGCCCTTCCAAGTAGGGCCGCTCTCTGTAGTAGGTTTAGACCTTAGTGCCGTTCGAAGGAGGGCTGCTCTCTGTAGTAGGTTTAGACCTTAGTGCTATTCCAAGTAGGGCCGCTCTCTGTAGTAGGTTTAGACCTTAGTACCCTTCCAAGTAGGGCCGCTCTCTGTAGTAGGTTTAGACCTTAGTGCCGTTCGAAGGAGGGCCGCTCTCTGTAGTAGGTTTAGACCTTAGTGCCGTTCGAAGGAGGGCTGCTATATGTAGTAGGTTTAGACCTTAGTGCTATTCCAAGTAGGGCCGCTCTCTGTAGTAGGTTTAGACCTTAGTGCCGTTCGAAGGAGGGCCGCTCTCTATAGTAGGTTTAGACCTTAGTGCCGTTCGAAGGAGTGCCGCTCTCTGTAGTAGGTTTAGACCTTAGTGCTATTCCTAGCATCTTCAAGCTATACCCTAGCTTGCTGCCGTCATTCCAGGAAGACTCTTTTACGATTATTAGCAAACAGGACAATTTACTTTTGTACCGCCTGCAATTCTGGCTTTAAAGAATTGTAGAAGAGTAACGTGCTTTATTAATAAAATGTTTGTACAAAATAATGCTCATATTAATAAAATGTTTGTACAAAATAATGCTCATATTAATAAAATGTTTGTACAAAATAATGCTCATATTAATAAAATGTTTGTACAAAATAATTGCTCATATTAATAAAATGTTTGTACAAAATAATGCTCATATTAATAAAATGTTTGTACAAAATAATTGCTCATATTAATAAAATGTTTGTACAAAATAATTGCTCATATTAATAAAATGTTTGTACAAAATAATTGCTCATATTGATAAAATGTTTGTACAAAATAATGTTCTAAAGTCAAACGTAAACTCAATTACAATTGCGCTATATTAATAAAATTAAAACTACACTAGAGGAGCAATGCATAGCTTACTATATCCAAAAGTTAAAAGACACATATATATTAAAATATTACAGAAATATATAGATAAACCTAACACAATTTTAATTTACTTTACAAAAATTAAGTACAGTAATGTTACTCAAGATTTGAAGAAAACAAATTGTAAAAAATACGCGTTGGGTGAATTGCAAAGGACCCCACTTGCTACAATTTGCTCTGGAGGGCCTTAAACAAAGGAAGTCTGTGAATACCAAAGGGGGTGTATCCAACAATAATCGGCGTTAGCTCTATACAACCAGAAATTGCTGATTAAATAGCTCACCTCTACAAAGTTTGTAGTAGTCTCCAGCAGCCATTGTTAACACTAATTATCATGCAGAAAAATACATTCAGACTAAAGTGATGTTGACAAGTAAATTTTGGTCCCTGTGTCAGGGGATAAAAGACATACAAAATTTTTAAAAAGAAATCATTATCTATGATATCAAAGTAGAGGGACTATAATGGGTTGACAAAAACCAGAGAGTATTGTTTCCTTAAATCATTCTTCATAAAATCTGCTTCAGATTAACTTTAGCCAGTAAAATGCGAAATATAGGTCATAATGATCCTTTTTTGTTGTAAGGGTGTGATACTAACAGAGATGCATACAATCATCTAGTTAAATGAATCTAGCATGAACAGTGCTTGGGAAATAAAAGCTTCTAACACAAAAAAAAACAAAGGTAATGAAACGTGGGTCACAGTGACCTACTTTTGTTATGTGGGCGAATACTCGTCAAGATACATCTTCTCACCAAATTTGATGATTCGAAGTATAACAGTATGTATGCAGCCTATGGTCACGAGCTACACGCAAAAACATAAGCAAGAATTTACAAATAATGTACATGTACGTATACAATTTTCCCCCTTGGTTTCCTCCCCAGGGCGCAAGTACCATGAAAGCAACTCCAAACTGTTGGCTAGGACCTAGAAAGAAAGAATGTTGGAAATGCATTGAGGCTGCACTTTTGTATACGTTTTTATGTGTGCGGATGCCGACACCGATGCTGACCCCAGGGGTAGTACAATAGATCTCCTTTAGACCAAGGAGGCAAGCGGCAATCAAATTCATGCAGGAGTTTAATAATATAAAGCTACACATGACTTAACTTGAAATCCAATTATTACTGGCACTGAACAGGTGCATAAACCAAATTTTGAAAACAAATGGGCCACCACTCCACCAATTAATGATATTATATATTTACAATAAATCGCATATGAAGTAGGTGGCTGAACATTAAACTCGTCCAAGATCTCGTCACTATAAAGGTGTATATCAAACTGAATCACCATTCAAATTTAAAGGTTTGGAGAATGGGTAATCAGGGGCCATAACTTCTCTATTTTTAGCTGGACGCCAACTTATGTTCAAATTCAACTAATGCTGTTCCTATTAAATGATTGTCAAGCATCAGCCACTTTCATTAAAATGATTTATTCCAAGACTTCAATTTATATGATCGACTATGGTGAAATTCAGTTCTGCGCCATTCCAACGGTTTCAGATATCGAAATATTTCAACTAGAATTTTGCTTTTGTAACACACGTATATCGACGCTTCCCCATTTGACATCCATCCCAAAGTTTGGGTGAGAGCAATTTGTCTTTGCATTCGCCATTAGTATGTACCTGGTTATATGGCTCGGATCTCAGTAGTTTCCGGTCTCTATGACCCAGGGCCTTAATTCTTTGGGGACTAAGGATAGATCCCGAGGCCACTGTCAGTTCAATGTATAAATCATTTTCTTTCATCATGCCAGGTAAGTGTCACAAGGATGAAGCCGGGTTGGGACTGGATTAGTGAAGACACCGAAAGCAACTGCGTTAATAAGATGTTTATTTATAAACGCAATTTAAAGATGAACAAATCTGACACCATTATAACAAAAAGATAAGGAAAATCATAAAGTTCCTAACATGGAACTATCAACAACAAGTAACTCAACGAGGAAAATCAAAGATGAATTTAACGAATGGAATTTTAAACAAACGTGAATAGCATCCTATCACCAATCAACAAATAAGAGTATATGATCTACACCCTAAAATAAACAAGGTCTTATTAAGTACCAAGGGTGACCAAAGCATGTGATTTATGCACTTATCAATATTATACTCATCAATTTATCAATTCATCAAGCGATATTGGAATATGTATGAATTTATGAATATATCGTTCATATAACGAAAATGAAATGGGAATGCATGAAATTATGAATCTATCACACATATAGCGACATTGAAATGGGAATGAATGTAATTTTGCACAGATAGCAATATTGAGATAACAATAAAATGGAACGCAATAAATATAACTATCGTGGCGCCCGTTTGACGACCAAGATGTATCTCCGGTTCCACCCGCTCTAGTCCATGGTCAAGGAGCCACCACGCATGGTCCACCCCTCCCAGTCTGTTGAAGGATCCCTCGAGAGCCTTCACATTAACACAGACCCGTTGGTCGAGAAGCCTTGGTCCCTCGCATCGAGAAAACCAGTACACTCTTCCGAAACAACGTCACCAGACACAGCGTACACGTCACACGAAACCACACAGAGTTCTGTGACTTCACACCACCAAACCATACATATGGACAGAAAGGCACCACACAAGCACCCGTAAGGACAGCTCTACAGCTGGAGATTTGCTCCCGTAAAGAGGTAAGCTTTCTGACAAGACTCGTCGTAGTGTAATTTGTTTATAGAGAATTCGCTCTATATGTACTCTAGCTGTGACAGATATGCGCAGCAGTTAGGTACGTGAGTTTTCACTGCAGGCAATTTGCACGTGCAGCATGGGGTGAATCGCGCTCAGTATTTCAAAATAACTAGAGCCGAAAAAATAAACAACCCCCGAGTAACGCTCTAGTCGGAAACGAAACCCGAATACATTTTTGACCACATATACATATTGACATAAACCATACAATTCCGTGACAGTAAGTGTATATATGGATAAAGGGTGGGGATCTTCACAGATTCCAGGTTATTACCGAGATGCTAAGTCCCAGTAGGTAGTAATGAATCCCAGCGTCAATGTTAGTTGCGTGTATACATTTGCCATTTCCATACCCAGTAAGTGTATATATGGTTGTAGGGTGGGGATATCAATAATTTCAAAAGTTATGACCCTGGGGCAAATTCTCAGGAGTAAAAGACCCTTGGGTCAACATTAAATGTATGTATACATTTGTCTTTTCATGCCTACGATGAGGACATATAGTGATAGGGTGGGGCTCTGAATAGTTCTTAGGTTATACCCGGGGGGATAGGAAATACCCTGGGGCATAACCTAGAGGTCCCTTGCAGTTGTACATATATTGACACTTGTGTCATTGATCACACCAGCAAATTCTCAGACATGTGAGACAAACAACCCTGGAGTTATTTGAAATTTATGTAAAATCGCCCCAACCTCCTAGCCCGACACTCCAGAGAGATCAAAATACCAAAAGTCGTGGCACAATCTACTCCCATGCAACTACCATTGACCTAAAGTTTAAGTACCTAGTTCTATCGGGGTATGAAGAGTTTAATTACAGTACACACGTACATATACGTATGAACGCATGGAGGGACGGATTGTACAATACTATCCCTGAGATGATAAAATTCTCTGTGTTCTGGCAATACAGCATGTGGACAAATTAAAGGACTATAAATTGATCATAGATCTGTTAGAAGAAACTGATGATCAAATCCAAACACTAAATTTAATAATCCTTCGTAAAGTTATGATGCAGAAACCAAAGTTGGGGTGGGGTGTGGGATGGGGGGGGGGAAGCAATGAGAGTCAACACTGTTAAAGATGTCGTGGAACATTGAAAGCAGACTCATTTAAGTTCTAGTCAATATAAAGGTGCATATACAAACACTAAATTTAATAATCCTTCATAAAATTATGCTGCAGAAACCCAAAAGTGTGTGTGTGTGTGGGGGGGGGGGGGGGGGTTGAGGTGTGAGTAGGCAACGAGAGTCAACAACTCCTATTATCAATGTTGTGGTACATTGAAAGCAAACGCATTCAAGTTCTCGTCAATATAAGGATGCTTACAAAATTCAGTTAAATTCTATCAATCTTTGCTAATGTTATTAAGTGGAAAAGCAATTTAGAGCAATAGGCAATCACGGACAATACATTTACGAGTGATGACATGTAATAACGCTGGAAATCAAACTCCTCCAAGGTCTCATTAATGTAAAGCTACATGCCAAATTTGATTGAAATCAAACAACTCTTGGTAAAGTTATGCTGCTGAAATCAAAGTTATTAGGATGGGCATTCAGGGACAACAACACATGTAATGATGACGTAGAACTCTGGAAATTTAAGTTATTCGAAACCCACCAAAAAATAAAGCTCAATACAAAATTTTGTTAAAATCTAAAAATTCTTGTAAAGCTAATTTACGGAAACCTAAGTTAGGGAGACAGGTAATCAGGGGTCATAACTCCTATTAATGATGGCATAGAAAGCTGAAAATCGAACTTTCGAAGCAGTATTATCCCCGTAAATTTGTAAGGTGTACTGGTAAAAGTACCAGTAGTTTTACTGTCTAACTGCCAAAGAGTCGACTTTACCATACATATGCATACAAGTACTGAATAGGTCAGTAGAAATGTGGGAAATGGCCAATATTTTGTATACTGATCTTATATATTGGTTAAATTAGCCTTAAAAAGACATTATTGTGATGTGAAAGAACCTGTCAAAGGTGTAACTGAGCAAAGAACGCCATAGGGGCAACATCAAATAAGATGTAATGGGGAGAGCAAGATGGAGTAGGGTCAGTGTAGCTAACAGAAAACTGTAGGGGTCCCCCTCTAGCCTATTTGCCTGGGGGGAACACTGCCCAGTGGAAACCAAATTGTTGACTGACGGACTGACGAACTTCATTTACAGTTCATGGCTCCAAGTTTGTAAAGCTGGATTGTTATGAGAAATGTACACACACTTTAAGACAAAACGATATAAATTTTCCTTAAGGTCAGATATTTCAATGTCGAAATGGTGCGAACATTCATATTATCTGCGCAATTTACAATTACGTCTAGGGCTGTTTGTGGTGTATTTGTCTAACCCGTTGGCAGGTTAATGTACGTGCATTTCGTCGTCTCCGTTAATGATCAAATGACACGTGAAGAGTTGAATTTTTGTTTTACACAATACTTTTATTTGAAATTTCGGAGAACGCCTCCAAGTCCTCTACCCCCCCCCCCCCCAAGTCTTCTATCTTTTTACAGTGCAACCCATCATACTGTATAAGAGCTACTGTTAAATAACCAAATTATTTGTAATCTCATATAAATAATGTACGAGTTATTTGCAGTGAAAATATAGACACCAGTGATAATATAGACACCAGTGATAATATAGACACCAGTGATAATATAGACACCAGTGATAATATAGACACCAGTGATAATATCCATTGACAATAATTGCCTTAATCAACAGCTCAGATTTAACAGAACCTATAGGAAAACATCATATGTCATTCCCCCTGTCGTAATGCTGAAGGAGCAACGCAGAGTTGTCGTTACTGCTTGAGAAAAGACACAGAAGCCACTGGAATATTGTCCCAGGAAAGTAATTCGAAAGTATCATACAAAAGATGAAATACATTTCCTGTTTGTCCAAATAGTATAAAAGTTACTTAACAACAAATTCACAGACACCACACACACACACACACACACACACACACACACACACACACACACACACACACACACACACACACACACACACACACATATATATATATATATATATATATATATATATATATATATATATATATATATATATACATATAATAACCACGAATCAGGAATTTATTAGATGAAGCAATCACACAGTCATACGATAATGTTACATGCTAGCTGTCTTTAGCATTTTTCAAACAATTTTACTTTAATAAAGCATGCCTAGTATCTAGGTTCCATATTCCGAGACGGCATATCTCAGTGCACCGTCCCTGTCTTTTGGAGGGCATATCTCAGTGCACCGTCCCTGTCTTTTGGAGGGCATATCTCAGTGCACCGTTACTGTCTTTTGGAGGGCATATATCAGTGCACCGTCCCTGTCTTTGGGAGGGCATATCTCAGTGCACCGTCCCTGTCGTTCTGGAACGGCATATCTTTTTGCACCGTCCCTGTCGTTGGGACGGTATATCTCAGTGCACCGTCCTGTCTTTGGGACGGCATAGCTCAGTTCGCCGTCCCTGTCGTTCTGGAACAGCATATCTCAGTGCACCGTTCCTGTCGCACAACTCAGTGTATTTTCATTCAACATAAATAACAGACTGTAGTGTATGAGGGTGGTGTGATACAACTGCTAACATCGTTGTTACTGTGTAATGATCATTGATCATTGATCATGATGATGTGTATAATTGTTTCAACATTTTTCATATTCTGTGGACGGGATTCAGGGGCCTTGAGCACACGTGTAATATTGGTATTTTATTATGTCTGATCTCATCACACAATTTAAAAAAAAAATTTTTTTTATAAAGAAAGCTTGTTTTACAAATAACATGTTTAAATTGACATTAATGTCCATATAGTGACATAAAGAGCTGATTTGATTTGATTTGACTTGACTTCCCTTGATAATGCAGACCTCGTGTTCACACCACACATGCAGACCTAGTGTTATATCCACCCACCCCACCTAACCCACGCCCTCTCCAGGCAAACATCCGTCACTTGGCAGTAAGAAGTATGACTTTTAAAGAAAATACAAATCGCTTAAGATTGTCAAACGCCTAATTTATAAACCTTTACTTGCCAACAGTGCCAATCATAACACTAAATACCTTTCTGAGGCTGAGACTTAGTAAATAATAGCTTATCTTTATCAAGTAAGATGTTTCCGAGGATCGCCTATTTCTTGAGACGCACCTAGAAGGCAGATGAAGAAGCAAATCAGAAATTGTATAATTTTAGAATACGAAGGCGCCACAATCAATCAGCTTTCAAAATCTATGTTGCTTTAAGGAAATACAGATAAGCAGACAATCAAATCTCATTGTCTTCTGAAAATGAAGCAATATGCTGTTGTTTATAAAATACTATTTTTCTGCTTTATTCAGATATTGATGATTTACAAAGAAAGGTATAGATCTTTGTGATTTACTTTATAAACCTAAGTACTTACTTCTGCTTTACAACGTAATATTTAGTTATATGGTAACCACTAAGAGTCATGGACATGGTTTTTAAAATTGTTGCAGGATTCAGTGGCGTAACTTAACATTTTGCCATCCCCCCCCCCCCGTTTGTAAAATTCCAGAAATGGGTCCCCAATGTAATAAAACTTTGAATTTTGCCTCCCCCCCCACCACCACCCCCCCCCCCCCACCCCCGCATTGCACGGGCCGCGGTGCGGTGGCGGTAGTTACGTCCAGCCATGGTATGATTTATATACAAATGATAGAAATTTAGAAGTTATGTCTTAGCAGAAAAGTCGTGCTGGGCTTTTTTCAGATTCATGACAGAAAACATATTTAAGTACTTTGTAAAGTTTCAGCGGATACTTAATTTCATATGTATGCAAGAAGATCTGACAGAAGATCGGTTCGTATACATCATTCGCAGAAACAGATGACGCAGTTTGTAAACGGCGGGAAAATATCCCAACAGTGGTCATGACCGTCTTGCTGCAGACACATCACTTTGATAAAAATTCAAATAGATTACAGATTTTGATAGCCCTTTCATCGATCTCAAGGGTATGCTAATGCTTCGAAATGTTTATTTTTGTGTAATACATCGTAGCATTTTACAATTCGTTTCTAACGCGTAATTCCACGGTATATAAAACAAACAAAAAAACAAAACAAAAAAAACAAAACTGATTCATCAACTCCGCTATTTTGAACTTGATTCAAGCGCGACTTACTGCACATCGCCGCTTTAAATAGTTTGCAAATAGATAAAAAAAAAAGGAAAGAAGGTATTGTGTAGCTATAGTTTTGCCATTAACCTCCTCCCAAGCTGACAAACCGTTCTTAAAGAGAAATCTTCATCCAAGCAACAACTTACACAAGCACCCCAACTCAAATGTCCACTGTTTGACGGGAATGACATTTCATTCGGAGACCACGGCTTGGCGCACGGGTATAAATGATAGAATGGTGATAATCTTCAATGGATATTAAAGATATTGAGCTTGGAACCTATCTACCATTTATCCCTCTGGACACAAAACCAACGTATACGAATATTTTATGATAATTATTTCAATTTTTTTTATATAAGACTACTTGTAAATACCACAAGTTCACATACTAATAAATTGATACGCTTACACATCAAATTTTACAGACACTAATGTTTTCTTTGTCAACCTGCAGAGACACATATTATTGATACTTCACATGCCACCTATTCTTAGCATTTTGATAAAGTTTGATTAAAACTCAGCCAAAGAACCCCTGCTTTCTCCAGTCACCTTTACACTTGTTCGACTATTCTGTCGAGATCACGAATTACGGCCCATCCGCCACAATGCATGGGACTCATTATAAATTTGTAATCTGGTACCCTGACTCTTCACTACTTTTGCAACGTATCGAAGAAAGCAATCTACCGGACAACTGATACATATATACTTTACGTATGTACTGGGTCTGCCCAGGTGTCTGTATAAATACAAGTTATATGTTATATTTATGTTACCTTCACCAATCGACCACCTCAGAGCGCTAGCAAGGGATACTTTAAAGTCACCACTAACAAAGATCTATACACTGCCTTTTATTTTAATCTTTTGGTCATCTATCATTTTAGATCTAGCTCCTACACATGCTTCAGTCTTACATTAAATTAAGTATATCTATCAACTCTAAACGGACGCTGAACATCAAACAGAGCTGTATTGTTATTAATGAAGCGAGGCAGTCTAAGCACTGTTTAATACTCGGTATAATTTTCACATTATTTATGTGGTGAAGGTTTGTGTATTTTACAAGTGTCCCCCAAAAAAACTAATTAGCCTTACTCTAAACATATGATTAATTTATGAAGAAACTTATCAGCAAGGTCCATATGTTTTGCATTATTTGCACTACATCTCTTGAACAAACTCTTCACCAACTCTATAAAATACTTGCTAAAAATAATTATTCCATTTTTATAAAGAAATGTGTAGAACAGACCTTAATAACGAAAGATAAGTGTTAAATATAATATTCGACGTCCTTTCAGCCATCAGTGAAATACCTTCACTTTTAATGTTTATAATATTTCTTGAACTATTGAATAAAAAAGATTGAAGAAATCATTCAGTTTCAATAGCGTCAACGATTGGTTACGCTGTTATTATGCTGACACGCTATCAAATCGTTGCGACGTCAATAAAATTATTATGACGTATGAAAACCTGGGGCATGATGGCAGTTCAAAATGATTATTCTTTCAATCTTACATATTTTGTAGCATGTGAGGGAAAAGGCAGAGAACGTTGCGATTGCTACTTGTTGATCTCAGCTTCTGTGTCTCCTTTATTGGATTGAAAGATTTCATTGGATTTAGTCAATCCTTGTTAGATTCCATATACGTATATACACGTATTGTAGTCCATGGCCGGGGATGGGGGTGGGGTGGGTGAGTGGTCTGTACCACATGGAGGGAATAAGGTTCATTATAAATTTTTGCAAGATCTGGATCCCTTGCGATAGAAAATAAGTAATAGAAGTGCAGTACTCTTTTCTTTCTCTGTGTTATCACCACATTTTCAGACATATCCCCGAATTTGCCAGTTACTAGATTTCTACAATTATTCTGCAGGGTGTTTATATAAATCTTTTATTAAATCTTAATTGGTTATGTCAGGGTATTAAAATTAAGAGCTAAGCTAGTCAAACACCTGCACTTGCCAGTGTAATAATCAATATTAAATTATCGTCACTGGTTTGCCATTGGCAGCATTTCTTTTCGACTTTATCTTGAATTCAATTTCCGAACACTCTTTTCTTTACACTGAAAACTAAGCTAGAAGTTAATCTAAATCTCTCATCTCCTTTCATAAGATGTTTTAGTTTACTTGTATATTGAGTAATGTATCAGAGTCAATTTAAGACCTTTTGTAATTTTCTGCGCGTTGTCTTAATCAGCTTGTAATAGGAAAATGTACCCCTACTCCCATTTTCTTTTCAGTACAAAAGTGCATCACTAGCCTACTAATACTGTTATACTTTTTCCAAATGCTATTTTATCTTATACAAACATCTCTTATGTACTATCTGCTTTTTTTAAATTACAAAAATTAATCTTGTTGTATTGAATAGGTGTTTATCATCTGCCATATGCACACATCAGTTTTAATTTGTTGATACTTTGCACTTAAGGTATATCTTCTTTTTGTTTTTATGTAACTTGGTGGTGGTGAATGGTGAACTAGGTGTAGAAGAACCTTAGTAGAGTATCAGTATCTTCCAGTTTCATTATGGAGAAACCAAAGAAATAAAATCTCACAGTTCTCCTCAAAACTAATGTATAATTCACAAATTTTCAACAAAGGTAGAATCAGAGGACCATTTGACCAGTAAAAAAAACTGTGAATCATTGCACACTTTGCTAGAGACTGCCCAAGTAAGGAATCATGCTTCAATTCGAGACATTGCTAAAAACAATTAGAGACAACGAGATCCTCCAAATTTTCTACCACAGGAAATGCAGGAGCCTGTTTACCACGAGGAGAGACTTGGAAACTCTGAAACGAAAAGCAGAAAGAAGTCTCAGTGATGAAACTGGAACCAGTGGCTCTACCATTAAAACGCCAACAAGGGGATCTTCATCAGAGTCAGGGGTGTACGACAAAGGGTGCATATTTTGTGAAAAGGTCAAATGCTACAAGGGAACATGACCACGTGAAAAATTAATCAAGGACACAAAGCTAAGAGTTGGAGAAAGGGTTCGCAAGTGTGCAATCAGCCAATGGTGATGCAACGATTTTAGCAGTTTCTAGTAGGGACACAGTGGCTGCATAGGCACATTACCTTGCACCATGCTATAAAAACTACACAAGGGTTAAAACAAAAGCTGAAGAAAATGCAGAGACAGAGAATATTCCATCTTATGCTCACTACAAAAAAAAAAAAAAAAAAAAATGGAGAATGAAGCCTATGATGACTTTTTCCAGTACATTAGAACTGATATAATTCCTAAACAAGAGGTTGTCAAGGTGACTACCCTGACATAAAAGCTTGAAACGCTCATTAAATCTAGAGGGGTCCTGGGACTGAAAAAATCAACTAAGAAGCATGTCCGTAGAAAACTGGAATCTGAGCTAGGAAACAGCTTTTATATCTTCACAGACAACAAAGGAAAATTATTGGCTGTACCTAATAGTGTCATAGAATTTGGAAAGAGAAGGTGCAGTTTGGAAAACCAAGTTAACAAACAGCAACAAGATCATAATCAGACATCATCACACTTGAGATCAATGATAAAGAAAGCAATGAAAAGAACACAATGGCCTTATCATCCATCTGATAATAATCAAGAATCCTTGACTGTGCCAGATTATCTACTGGATCTACTGTCCTGCGACTGTCCCCGGAGCTGCAAACTGCCAAATGTATCTGCTTGGCAAGTGGCCTCCGGTGCACTGATATATGCAGACTTTCTCACTATGACAAAAGGCAACAGGAGTAGAAGGTGGTGACAGTTCCTATGAAGAAGAGCCAGATGATGATTATTAGGATTTCTAAGACACCATATCACATATTGCTACTCATTCAAGTGCTCTTCTTTTGGTTATTTTTAGGAATAGAGTTTAATCTGCAAAAATATATCAATAAATCGCTAGTTCTTTTTCTAACTGTCCCTTCTTTTCTAGTTCTTATTATCATTTCTGAGCAAAAATACAAGTCCATCAAGGGTTGCTGATTAAAATTCTTTATGCCAGTCACTTTGAAAATATTTCCTCTTAGAAAGGAAACATAAACAAAGGGTAAGACAGATTACATAGAAGCACACTGCCCTTGCAAGTAAATGGTTATTCATTTCTGTCACACACTGAACTTGCAAGTAAATGGTTATTCATTTCTGTCACACACTGAACTTGCAAGTAAATGGTTATTCATTTCTGTCACACACTGCCCTTGCAAGTAAATGGCTATTCATTTCTGTCACACACTGCCCTTGCAAGTAAATGGTTATTCATTCCTGTCAGACACTGCCCTTGCAAGTAAATGGTTATTCATTTCTGTCACACACTGAACTTGCAAGTAAATGGCTATTCATTTCTGTCACACACTGCCCTTGCAAGTAAATGGTTATTCATTCCTGTCACACACTGCCCTTGCAAGTAAATGGTTATTCATTTCTGTCACACACTGAACTTGCAAGTAAATGGTTATTCATTTCTGTCACACACTGCCCTTGCAAGTAAATGGTTATTCATTCCTTTCATAGATTACCTAATGTGGCGTGGTGGATCCCCAGAAACACTTTTGATAACCCTGAGTCCCTTCCTTAGACTAAAAGGAATCAAAAGATTAAATGATAGTGGAAATGAGAAATAAAAATACACCGTCAACTAATATTTGAGTAAAAGCGAGTACTTGCAAATTGTGTATTAAGACAAAGTAGATTAAAGAAGCTGCCAATGGCAAATCAGTGAAGATAATTGAATATTGTTTATTACACTGGTAAGTGCAGGTGTTTGACTAGCTTAGCTCTTAATTTTAATACCCTGTCTTAATCGATACAGATTTAATAAAAGATTGATATAAACACAAATGTATAAATCTAGCTACTGGCCAATTTGGGAGAAATGGTTGAAAATTTGTTGAAAACAAAGAAGGCAAAGAGTTATGCACTTCTATCCCCTGTTTTCCATCTCTCTAGGGATCCAGACCTTGCCAAAAGTCATAATGAGCCTTCGTCCCCCTGGGTGGTAGTGATGACCAAAATTTGAGGTCCTGGCTCATGGACTATTTGTCTGTTTAGAATCAGCCCCACTGGAAACCAGTCTAATTTATTTTATTTACTGACATGATCACTGAATGAAGCGAAACTTTTGTAAATGATGCTGCAAATGATGCTGCAAAAACATATAAATGACTATTTCGTTAAAAATACGTTAAACAAATTATTTTAAAAGGAAAGAAGCGGCAAAAATCATAAAAGTATCACAAAGTTATTTTTACAATGGAACACATCGTACGTTTGGTTATCCAACGAAGTAAGCAAGAAAGCCAAGAAACAAACAAAGAAACAAAAAAAGTCACATAATTGGTTTTGTTTTCATTTACAGTAACAATTCGATTATCAGGACCCATCAGGGGACATATATTTCGTCGGATATGATCTCTGTCGTCCGGATGATCGAATTTTGGTCCAAAAGTGGAACTGTGAATGGAAGTATCTGGATTAAATTTGTCCGATTATCGTACGTTTGACTGTATGAGTAAATATCAACGTTTTGTAGACATTTGACAATATGAAGAGCAGAAAAAGTAGAAACAATATAAATATTACTATGATACTATAATTAAAGTGTAAAAGGACATTGATCATGGAAATTCGGCTGACATTAATTCTGTTCACAACTGTGCCTGAAGGTGATTAACTTTTATCACCCGTTTAAATCACCATTGATCGTTTATCGATAGTTAGTTACATATGCTTGGACTACAGAATACCCTTGATCGCACCGTTATGAGTCTTGAATCACGATATATTAGCTTGGGATTTCTGTAGGATAAATCACATACTGTCATAGCGGTACTTACTAAGCGAAGAAACTTTCTCTCTTTGCATATTACTACCTCCCTCTCCTAATTACCTTTATTTTATTTTAATGTAATTATAATTGCATGATATTATATTCAATTGTGTTAGTTCCGGAATAATTTTACTCTGTTCTATGTTGGAGTCATGATAGCCAAATTAGTTTCATTTACATTGTACATGTACATTGTTACTATTAAAAAATTTCGGGGTACACATCAAGACAATCGGCGTCCGGATAATCAACGTTTTAGTGTAGTAAGTAAGCAAGCAAGGAAAAAACAAACAAAGAAAACCACTGCATTCCGATGAGTAAGACCTCTTTTTAAAAAAAAAAAAAAAAAAAATAATTTCAGTTTTAGTCACGATTCGGAGAAAAACTTTCAACTGTTGTCCGCATCAAAACGCCCACATTTTACCCTCATGCACCTGAAGTGCAGGTGCATTTAAACACTTTTTTAAATAATACTTTTGCTCTACTTCAATAAGGTTTAAATAAGCATCTTTAGCACCAAACATTTCTTGTAGATATGTTCGTACTATTGCGATACTGACGAACATGTTAAATGATACTCATCATACAAAGTTACAGACATCCAAATGACATTAAAAGCAACAAGCTGAATATCAGAGTGCTTTGGAGATAAAGCAATACCATGCCGCACGAAAATCAGTTATGAGGCCATGTGTTACACATTTGGTGTGTATCAGTCACGTACGACCACTTTTGTAACATTCACGTCTGTCGCACCTTCGTCATGATTTGGATATCTGGAATCTTCCATATGTCTTGGAGCCGAAAGATGATATAACTTAATCGAGTCTTTGTTTGCTGCCTTGTGATTACAATAATACCGAATCGGTAACTTAGTGACCTTTTTATAACCCACCAGTTAAATATGATCGATACACATAGATATTCAGTGATTGAGGCCAGGGCCGGATTAAGACCTTAAGAGGTCCTAAGCACTGAAAAGATTATGGTGCCCCCAATATGTAATTACCCCCACCCCCCACCCCCCCAAAAAAACAACAAAAAAACAAACACATAATTTCTCATTTTTTTTGGTGGTGCCCTAAGATAGGACAATGTCGACATAAATTCCCTAATAGAGGCGATCATTGATATGATTAACCAGAGCACACGCAGACATAGAAACACATCAGACCTGGACGATGCACATAAAAAGTACTTTTTACTTGCTGTTTCTGGGTTAACCAAATGCTTTCAAGCATATTAAGAGGAAGCTATGTGTCCGTTTCACTCTGACGGTATAATACATTTCTATCACGTATTCTCATAACCTCAAGCGACAGCTCAGGCGAGTCTCAACAAAATATCAAAGTTCAGAGAAAAATCTGGCTGCAGTTAATGGGTCATTTCAGACTCTGGAACAAGCAGCACATGGGATTGTACCCAAGACCTAAATGTTCAATAAGTGTTTATATACCTAACGATTATCCTCTCCGGGTTCCAGTTTCACTCACATGCTCTATTTTCTCCTCAAGTGAAGCTGTTATCCAATTTTTCTGATGATAGACTTTACAATATTAGGAATCGAGCGAAAAGATAAAACGATGAAATTAAACCTCAAAACCAAACATTCAAAAGAAGGATGTGTGTTTATTTTCTGGCAAAGAGTTGAGGAATTCCCAGTCTCCAAAAGTATTTTAAAGTTTTACTGAAAGAATGAGATATCGTTTCAAATGAGTGATACATAAAGAGCTTATTTTAATCCTTGGCGATTGCATTCCGATGAATACTCATTTTTTTCGTCAAAGAAAATTAATTGGAGAGGATCTAAAATATTAAAATGAACAAGTTTAAGGTCTTCATTGTTGAAGCTGGGGCCTGAAAGGTAGAATGGGTTAGGCTGGCAGGAAAGTAACAATGTATAATATCCTTTATGGCTGTATAAGATGCCCTGGTAGATAGTATCGACAAACGCGTGCTTATTTACATGACTTACCGAAGTTGAAATTACATTAGATATCTTAAATCTGTAGCAGGATAGAGAAACTGTAGAGCTTTCTTCTTCATGTTAAAATATACTTTATATCAACGCCACTTGCGCCTGACTCGTGTTAATCTGATTACATCATATATTTCTATTAAGTGTGTTCGTGAGAATTGGAGCTATATATAGCAACAAGGAAGTGTCGTCAAATGCTCGTACTTAAAATTATGCTGATATTTTACCCTGCATATACAATTGTAATATGAAGTCTCGTGAAACGCTCAGAAAATGTGACACATTCTGCATATACAATTGTAATATGAAAAGTCTCGTGGAAAGCTCAGAAAAGTGTGACACATTCTGCATATACGATTGTAATATGAAGTCTCGTGAAACGCTCAGAAAAGTGTGATTTGTACTGAAAATCTACACATTCTGCCATATTAGAATATCGTATGGAATGTTGATAAAGCAGGCAATGAATCTGATAGGCGGAGGGCACGTTAGTGCTTGAAAGGCAATATGCTAAGTGCAATACAAGTACACCTACATGATTTCTCATTTAATTCATTCCAGAATCGATTATGCTGTAATTTTTGTATGTGTCTGTATATTTTGTAAATCAGTTCTCAAAATTTCGTCAGAAGAAGCGGAGATTTGTGTTTAAATTTTTTTGTTTTTTTGTTAAATTTTTTTACGTCAGTCTAATCGTTTTCTGTAGTTATCCTCCTTAATTAATATAGCCTATGTAAAATGTATGAAATACAGACTGCTAACGATTTTACCGTGTAGGTTAAAAATTTCTTTTATTCCACTGCATGATGCTTTTGCTTATTTTCGAAACACTGTGTTTTAGATAATTTAATCTAATTTTGTATCTTAACATATTTGGCTGACGCAAATTGTTCACACGTCTGTTTAAAAATATTGTACGATTGCATTTTATATTTCCTGCCCATCGAGGTATGTTGACCGCATATTTTCAACCAATGTCAGACTGGAAAAATTGCCCAAAATGTCTACATGTTAAATGTCTTACGGCTAGTAAGAACATATTAAATGATCGTAGCAAGTGACATGATCCTTTTTTTTATTTTGTTTGGGTTCGAAGATGATTTCTCAGATGGTTATATAAACTACAGTATGGTGTTTACTCGTAATTCTTCACGATGTCCTTTAAGATCTTTATTTGTGTGTGTGTATACCGTTACAACAAAAATGTAACAGCAGCATGTAGTTTCTAACCAATAAGAATGTTCGCTTCTCTTGCTCCAGATTTGCTTATAAATTATTAGACTTTAGCCATGCACAAATTATGAATATATATATATATATATATATATATAAATATAGATATATATATATATATATATATATATATATATATATATATATATATATATATATGGATGGATAGGGAGGGTTTAACGGCACATCATCACAATCGTGGCTCGAATTAAAATTTATGTTCTAAAAGTGTAAAGGTAAAATGCAAAATTGCTGAAGGTATACTGGTCAAAGTTTACAACCAGCTACTCTACAAGAAAATTCTGCATGAACGAGCAATTTTCTTCCAATCTTTTACAATTAGTTTCTTACCGTTTGTGCTATACAAATGACTGCCTGCCAAAAAGAAACAAAAAAAAAAAACGATAAATGCAGCTAATCCATTGGTCCCGATTTTGAGGTACTTGTGGCTGGAGCAGCGTACCGCTTTGTTCGGCTGAAGCATTCCCAGGCATAAGGTAGCACAAATCAGTGTTTTTCTAATAAAAAATAAACTCAAATTGACAAGTATAAAATGACAATAAAACAAAATGTGGCAGTCCTAGACTTGTATAAATGAAAATTGCTAAGAAGTTTTTAAGTTACTTTCTTACACATGGCATCCTCGACTGATATACATGAAATTACTAAGAGGTTTTGAAGTTACTCTCTTACACATGGCATTCCTTTGGTATGGGGTATCAGTAATTTATATCCTATAGCAGATATTTCCTAATGCAAACTCTGATCTCAAATGCATACTTTAGATGGCCGACGCCAAACTTTGAAGCTTGTTGAGCATTTTCTTACAGAGACTCATGGTCTGAATCAACAAAAAATGTAAGCAACTCTGTTCATAGATGCTTTTGAATGGAAATTGAATAGGTGTCATTCATATCGATTTTGCACAATCTTACAAAGCGAAAAACTACAACCAGATAGAAGAATAGCCAATGGATATATTTAGCTGCTATCTGCCTCAATATTTACTGATACTTGACGTGCCGGATTAAGACCTTTAGAGGCCCTAAGCACTCAAAAGATTATGGCCCCCCCCCCCATGTGTAATAGCCCCCCCCCCCTAATTTCTCATTTTTTTTTGTGCCCTTCATTTGCTGGTGCCTAAGCACATGCTTAGTCTGATTATTGGGTAATCCAGTACTACTATCCTTTCGCTTTTAGCTGAAGTAGACAGTTGGATTACACACCCACTGTGGATAGGCTAAGGTAGCGAAGATACTGTTTTGGTTAGACAATGGGCTATGTACAAGCAGTTTTGACCCAATTTCTACAAAGGAGCATGCACTTATACTACATTCTCTCTTTCTCTGCCCCCCCCCCTATCATTTTTAGCTCGCAAGACCATAAACCAAAGTAAACTTATGGTATATGTTCTTCGTCCATTGTGCGTAGAGAGTCGTGCTTCGTCCGTCACAATTGCTATTTACAACTTCTTCTCAAAAGCCGCTCAAAAGAATTTGACAAAATTTGACAGAAAGCATCCCAACAGGAAGCTCTTTCAAATTGTTCAAATGATGACAATCCACCATCAAATATGGCCGTCGTGACTCAAAATAGAAAACACATTTAAACGACCTTGTCTCAAAAACTGCTCAAAAGAATTTAAACAAAGTAGACAGAAAGCATCCTGTCATGAAGGTCTTCAAATTTGTTAAAGTGATGCCGATCCGCCATCAGATGTGGCCACCGTTACCCAAAATAGACAAAATTTTAAATGACTTCTTCTCAAAACTCCTCAACAGAAGTTGACCAAATTTGAAAAAAAACCCAAACATACTAGAATAGATGGCTCAGTTTTGTACGTATGATGCCGATCCGCCATCAAATATGGTCGTTGTTACTAACAAATACCGCTCAACAGAATTTGTACGTATGATGCCGATCCGCCATCAAATATGGTCGTTGTTACTAACAAATACCGCTCAACAGAATTTGACCAAATTTGATATGAAGCATCCTGCATAAAGGACTTTTAATATGTAAAAGTGATGATAATCTACCATTAAATATGGCTGTCATTACCAAAAAATAGGCATAGCTTTTCTCAGAAATTGGTAAGCCGAAATTGACCAAATGTGATAGAAAGCATTTTGATAATAAGGGCTTTCAAGTTCGCTGAAATAATGCCAATTTGCTATCGAATATTGCCACTGTTACTAAAAATGAAAAATCTTAGACGATTTTATTTAAAGAACTACTGAACATAATTTGACCAAATTTTACAGAAAGCATTCTATCGTGAATATCTTTTAAGTTTTACAAACGATGTCAATCCGCCATCAAATATGGCTCCTGCTACTAATAATAGAAACACGTTTAACAACTTCTTCTGAAGCACCACTTAACAGACTTTGATTAAATTTGAAGGAAATGGCCTAGCTGGAACGCCTTTCAGATTTATACAAATGATGTTGCTTCACCATTAATATGGATGCCGTCAGTAAAAGTGGAAAAATATTTACGGTTTTTTCAAAATAAACTGCCAAACAGAATTTAACCAACTTTGATACAAAGCGTCTTGGCATAGGGGCCTTTCAATATTGGAAAAATGATGGTGATATGCCATCGAATATGGATGAAGATACAAAAACAAGAGAGACCTTGAAACAGATGTTTTCATAACATATGCAATCAACAGCACTGGAAGTAATTTCAACAGAAAGCATCCTACTGACCCAGCTTTCTTGCTTGAGCAAAGCAAGAAAAGTAACCCATGACAAAAACTATTTAGAATCGCAGGTTTGGGCTTATGCAGAGTTCTTCATCTGCAGAAAAAATAATTTTAGAATACAGAATACTTAAATTTCAATAGCACAAGTTATTAAAAGTAGCAAAATAATTTTAGAATACAAGATGCTTAAATTTTAATAGCACAAGTTATTAAAAATAACAAAATAATTTTAGAATTCAAAATGCTTAAAAATTTCAATAGCACAAGTTATTAAAAATAACAAAATAATTCTAGAATTCAAGATGCTTAAATTTCAATAGCATAAGTTATTAAAAATAACAAAATAATACACGTTATGGATTATAATGAATGATTTATAATTTAAACTGAATAAAAATACAAAATATTAATATTACAAGTAACACTCTGAGTTTAGAATAATTAGAGGAGGCTTGGTCGACAGCCGTGTTGTGTACTTCGGCAAGACAGTTTACTCTTATTGCCCAACAAAAACTAACTAATCAGGCAAAACACCTTAAAGCGGGCTTAGCCCAACCAAACCACAAATGTTTTTGTGCATCTCTGATGCACACCAAAAACGTTTTTTTACTAAGAAATAAAGCCGTACGGGAATTTACTAATAATGCAATGTAGCCTCTAAGCTTAAAGATCTGGTTTTAAGGATAACATATATCTTGTAAAAACCATGTTCATGTGCATACATTTATTCACAGAGAATTATTGCTAAAATCTTGACCACATTTGTAATACTTGAATATTTTGAAGTAAGTTTGATAAATTTGGTCAAATAGAGTTTGACAGTTGCTAGTTTTGTCCTATTAAAGTGTCTGGAACATTTGTTGTTTATATGTATTATTTTAAGTCATTTAGTATTTTCAGTGCCATTACCTACACATTATTTTCAATGTATAGTTTGTGTTTTTTAACTTATAATAGAAACTTTAATAATCCCTTATGATTTCGTACTGAAACACTTAAAAATTTAATGACTAAGAGCAAAGAAACCCATGACCTTAAAAATATCGTGAGAAATATGGTAGTCGATCCAGGGTGATCAGATGGTGAGGCTGGAATCTGCAACCTTCCGGTAACGTGTCCACTACCCACTGAGCCACCGGGGCTCACTATGGTGCACATCTAAAAGGTTTCCGAGTTATGACTCCAGGGGCAGGACTCCAGAGGGGTAAGGACAGATCCAGGAATCCATGCTGACTGTACAGATTAACTCCCCTAGTAATGGCAAGTAAGTGTATATACTTTAAGGGTGGGGCAATGAACAGTTTCAGCTGCTCTTACGTCCCATGACGACGACCGTCAATAATTGAAAACACAAAGTCAGACAAAAATGCATTATTTTATGAAATTTGCTTTTAAAACCTCACGTATACTTTGTTCGGCAACAGTGGTGAGTGCAGAAAGGACTTGCGATTACAATGTTTGAACTTTTAATCGGACATTTTGTCTGCTGTTCCCAAATTTGATCTCACGTTACAGTTGCAGGGGTTGTTGTTATTGTTGTTGTTGTTGTTGTTATTGTTATTATTGTGATGTTGTAAGGCGTTGATACAGGCAAAAGCTTGGCAGAAATGCACTGTAAACCGATTGGGAACCGAAAGCAGGTCACATAATTTACTGATGTGTAAACAATTCCAGATCTTAATCACGTGACAGCAACCATATGTACAGACAAGCTGACAGATGGACGAATCAGCATCCATATGTACAGACACTGACAGATGGACGAATCAGCAACCATATGTACTGAAAAGCGGACAGATGGACGAATCAGCAACCATATGTACAGACAAGCTGACAGATGGTCGGACGAACATAGGTTTTCAAAATACTGTTACAGGTTCTTCGGCAAATAATCGATAATCATGATAAACAATATAATAAGTACTCTTTACCTCAAGAAAACTAATAAATTCTACGAGTGTATACGATTCTAATAATCAAAAGCCACAAAGGCCTCGGGTAAAATATTCCTTTTCAAATGTCATTGGCGGCCATACGGAGGACACATGACAGCTTTAATTAATTGATATCTATGGTGTTTGATACTTTAAATTTAAAAAAAAATGACTCTCAGGCCAATATTATAAAGAACTTTTCAATAAAGATGGTAGAAAGTAGGGTTTCTTTAGGTATCTATATTAGTAATGATTCTGTTCATTTTGTCTCAGTATGACTCGTCGAGAGAAGCAAAATTCGCTCGATTTTTTTAGGGGCTGCTACTAGCTGGTCCTGCACACAAATACATTTATGATCATCGTAATTCGTGGTTAAAATTGTCTGCTAGTCACTTTGCTTGAAAAGAACCTTTAGTATTGACAAGTTTTATGGGGTACAGTGATAGCGCAATTAGAAATAGTGCAATTAGAAATTGATAAAAATAAAAACATTCTTCTGTGAGTCAAGCTCCTGGATTCATCAGCATCTGAGGCATGCATAATGCAGTATATTACTATGGGTGATTCTCCAACTGTTTCTATCAAGCATCAAGGAAAACTCAGAAATTATATAATGAAACTGGTTAAAATGGTCAAGGTCCACAATGCCAAAAGTTACTATTTGCATTATTAAAACGTAGATTATATTCCTGGTCATGCGAAAATCTTGTCCATTTTACCTTCATTGAATAACGAATATAAGCTGCAAATAAAGTTTAAAGTACCTGTATTCGTAAATTTAAAAACAGAAGATACTTTTTGAAAGGGTTTCCACTTAACTCTAAAATTATATAATTTGATACCCAAAACTATAAATACAGAAATATAAGCGCAATAAAATTGAAAAATAATGAAATGGAAACCCCGAAAGCGGATTTGTCGATGTTATAGACGCTCCAAAATTATTTTCATAAACATTGTTATCACTACACGATGGAGAGTACCGCATCTACTACGGATTCGGATATATTGTGGCCTTTGTGTCTGCCATGTCAAGGCAAAACGGTACTTTTCCACTGCATCGACATAATACTCATATGCTATAGTTTATCTCCAAAAATAGCTGATATAAATTAGCTGCATCGAGGAACGCTACCTATTGCAGGAAGGCTCTCTGTTTTGTTCATGCCCATTTAGTCAAAGCCTTATTAAGCAGCATGATAGTATCTTCCCACGCAGCGGTCGCTTAGCAGTAACAGCCTACATAAGGACAGGCCGGACCGGATACGCGAATCGACGTAAATGGCCGAATGGCCGCACACGTCGTTAATCCAACTAACGAACGAATATACGCGAACTAGGCGGTCGCCAGGCTTTAAGGGGCGCAAAATTAGACGGTAAGGGGTAAGGGGCACCAAATTAGACGGAATTGAATTTTTTTGCATGGCCCGGCCCTGTAGCATATATATATCTATATATATATATATATATATATATATATATATATATATATAGATATATATATATATATATATATATATATATATGTGTGTGTGTGTGTGTATTTATGTATGTATATACACATTTTCAGTTGTTTTAATTGTAAAGATATATATGGTTGCAAATAGTTGGCTTGTAATATCCTACTTTCTCTGACACCTGTCATACTTAACAGGTGTGTGGCGAGGGTTCCATATTTATGTCCGTTAAAGGCAGCAAATGCTGCGCTTAATCTGAAACTAAAGTATTACATGGCACGTTTAGATAACTGCATAGCATTCATCTAGCTTTTTCGATCAAATATGTACAAAATAGCCTAGAACGACGTGGCAATACATAATCCAGTACCACTTGATGGTCCAGATTATATCTGAATGAACTGAAGATAGGTCTTGCCGAATTTTATATAGAAAAATCAGACATGGTAAAAACGTTTTTTCAGGATTTTTTAAAACTCAGTTTTTTCTTTCCATATAATTTGTTATAAGTGCATCATGATGCAAACTAGTGTAAGCTAAGCTTTTTCAAAGAGTAAATAAATGAAGTACTCAAAATTATTTCGAAAATAACATATAACATTGTACACATAACCGGGGGTACAAAAGCAACCAACCCCTTCCTGTCACTCTCAGATAGTCGAAGCTGTATAGTAATTTCAGTGCTTTGAGTATATATGGGACGGCACAAAGTCTAGGATCCAAACTCAGAAATGTTCCGTCAGATGAAGAAAGCTTTTGACTCCCAAGGGATATTTTTAGACTATAATGAAGACTTTAATTATAAACTATTTTCGCAATTGCATTTTAATTTGGCAAACAAATATCTCTCACTCATCTCGCGATGGGCCTTTCGGGTTATGCATGCAAGATTATGATATAAACGACCTGGTGAGTTGTCAAGTGAAAAATAGGACATCTCTCTTTGAAAGAATCAGTTTAAAAAACCTAAAAATATGATTCACCCGTTCATCACGTTTATTTTATTATCTCTAACAAATTTCTAAAGGTGAAGATTTGACGACGCTATTTCGTGTGATGTAATGTCATGTCTGATAGAAAACGAGGGAGTTTTGTTGTTGTATATACTTTTTAAGCCATTCATGCATACTCTATCAGACATGGCTTTACTTCAAACTTGCAGTGTCGTGTTAGTAATATATTCGTTACTCTTGATTTTTGTCCCTAAACTCTTTTCTTCATGTGGTCTTTTCTGTAATGAACTCTATGTATTTTATCTTTAGTGTATTTGCAAAAAAAGAAAGAGTAAATTAATGACCAAAGGAATCTTCATTTTGTAACAAACTCCTTTCTTGTCTTTTCAGCTTTCAAATTGCGTTTAGGTTTATCATTATCATTCATGTTCAACTAACTACACGGGAGATTATTTTGATGTTCATGCAGTAACCCGCTTTGAAATTGAGACGTTAAGTTCATGTTACACGAGCGTTCCGGACAGACTGCAAGTGTCCCGATCCAAAGGTTGATCGATGATATGACACTAGCCGTTACATTTTAATGATTTGCGTTATATAATTTAAATGGTGAAAAGTCAGGGATATTGAAGAATCTTCCAACCCCACCGATTAATCTTAAGTTTGAGGCTTAATTTATTTGCTGAAGATTAATTATCTGACTGTTTACAAACTCGTTCCATACCGTTAACCGTCACTATTTTCAACGTGAATATCACCCATATACTTGAACCTTTCTTACTTCCTACGCATAAGACGAAGCTCTTTCTGTCTCTCTTTTTTTCCTCTCTCTCTCAAAAAAGGACCCCCACCCCCCACCCCTAAAGCAGCTCTTATTCTTCATTTCTAACATATTGATTTGACCTGACCAAGCATTTTATTTCCTTTCTGCCTTCTTTTCTCGATTTAAAAGTGTTATGATAAGGGTTTTGCCATCATTTGATTTTTGCGCCCTTTGGAATCCAAAGATAAGTCGTCATGTTCACTCTCTGCCGATATTTTATTGTGAAGACGATGCTGTTTTTCAAAGGTCTTGTTCAGTGGTGGCGCGAGGGGGGCGGGGTGGGGGACAATTGTACCCGGGCGCCGGGGGAAGAGGCGGCGCCTTCTTAAGCTTTTTCTTGCCCCCCCCCATGCATCTAAGCCCCCTGTTTCAGGGTTTAGATGGGGGTGGGGGTGGTAGGGGGCGCCATTAAAGAACGTTGCTCCCGGGCACCTCAAACCCTTGTGCCGCCACTGGTCTTGTTAGTACTCCAAGCAAAGCAAAGAATTACAGCCATTTTCGGTTGTGACATATGTCGTGCATTACTTCATACCGATCTCTTTTTCCACCGATTATAGAGAGTAATCCATCACTATCCTAGCAAAAGTAATTAATACTTACCTACCACTGATGAAGTTGATCAGACATTTTGCTGACTTTTGTGCATAGCCTAATGGATATGGCTGCATTTCAATAGAAGTTCCGTGCTTTCCATGCAATATTTAACGGATTAGTGTCATTTTTCAAAGAGGGACCGTAGTCAGTAGCGTCCCTTTAATTCGATAGGTGGCAGAATGGAACAAAGTGATCCAACATTACTTCCGGTTTACTTCCTGCATTACAAACAAGCAAAGAATCGAAATCATCTTCATCATTCTTTACAAATGTCTCAGTCTTATGGATCATGGACGTTATCGTCGCTTAGAAAGGAGTTAAAAGAAACGAGAAGCTAAGTTATCTGGGCGAAAGAAGGAGTTAATCGATCATTAAGCAAATATTAAGCACAATCGTTGTCGAAAATGGAAAATCACATATTCTGATATCTGCATAAAAAATGGAATATGCGTTATTTTCACATAATTACCTTCTGATTCTTTTCTATAATTATTTTGTCAACAGCAGCATTTCCCTAAAATTATATAATCCACGTACCATTCGACGATTTGTTGTGAAGATTTCTTTAGATATTTAAGAGTTGGGGTAATTTAGTCTTTAAACATGCCTTAATTTTCATGAAACTATTCATTTTCAATTTTTTTTTTTTTAAATCGTACTTTTGTATGTGTTGATTTTTTTTTACAGTTTCTTTGTCTCTAATTTATCCAACATTAATAAAAGTTATAGAGTGATAGTTTGCTATTTACTATATATTCTAACGAAGAAGTCGTGACTGCTTATATATACATTGTGTAATAAGACAAGCGGTCAACTTTTTGGAAAACTAGACCAACTGCAAAACTGTAACGAACGGTTAGTTTTATTGTAGAGATTATTGTTTTAATGCTATAAATATTCAGAGTAAATCAAATGTGTGCATTATCAGATATGATATTGTGACTTTTAATTTTTATTTCAGATCCCAATAATTTTTGTGTTTCCTGTTCAAATATAAGTTATTTTATGATGAGATAAACAAACAGTATTTAAACTAATTTGACATACCTTTATTATGAAGGTAATGTCTTCTTATTTAAAATGTTTTTTATATTGATTTTATATTAATCCCATACATGTATGCGCTTACTGAATTGTATCTGACTTGGTTTAACAGCCCTTCAGCACATTCCAGGTTATATAAAACAGTCCCCCGGAGAGAGGAATCTAGGACTTCCCTATCCTTAATAAAACTTACTGATAAGAAAATGAACTTAATAACATTAAAGTTTGATATCTACTAGGTTTGCGCTAAGTTTGAACAGAAGAAGTCTAAAATTATTAAGATATGCTGTTTAAAAAAAATTAATTTAAGAAAAGAACCCAAATGGCAATTTAATGTCTTCTAGTAGTATATCTTTTGATTCACCTCAAAATAAGATAAGACGTTATTTGTTTTCATTGATACATATATTTTAAATCATGCATTCTTAGGGATAATAGAAGATCTAAAATTTGTTCTGGCAAACGATAAAATCCTAGAAGGAACCGAATATCGGGTTTTTCTGTGGCTCCAACTATTGGGAAGATAACTCGCTACGATCCCTCATTGGTAAGGCACACCTTTTTATTGTTCTTTCCTTCTCCCCTGAAATGGCTCTTGATTTCTTGGAATACTTCGAGAATGTTTGCTAGCTCAGAAGATAAACGTTTGAATATTACTATTATTTGGCATGAAAAGGCCTTCTTTTGTTTTATTTTGTATGTGTGCATGTATGCTTTTTAATTCATTAATAAATAATTAATTAAGTTGGCTAGTCAGCTGGTTACATAGTGATGGCTATCTCTCGGTTTTGTAAACTTTATTTTGATTTTTTATTCATACATACCTTCTGTTCATGTGCAACTTTTTTTTTTTTTTTTTACCACAATGGTACAATAAATGAATTACGATTAAAATATCAGTACTTGTTAATTTACAGTACTATATACAACAAATATTCTACATGACATTTGCTGATGAAAATCAATGTTTAGGAATCCGTATATTCACTGAAGAAAAGAAAAACTAACAGGGACTGATCATATCATTCTAAATTAAGACATCTTCACGTATTCACGCTGGAATTTATCAGATATATTTGTGCTTTGTAAATGCACTCTAAAATTATTTGATGGAATGATTGTTGGACCACCCACTCAATTGCGCAGAGAATTTCAGATGCATTGCACAGCTTAGGACCTCTATATAACCCCCAATTACGGTGCTCAGCATCTTAGTATGAAGTCGCTGTTTATCACTTCCATTCTTTAGGTTGTCTCACTTCATGTCAGTAAGAAAAAACATGACCGTCCATCGGTTTGCGTTTACGTAGCCATCGAGTGTCTTTGTGAACGCGTAAAGCCTTTTTGAAAACATTTAAAGAAACACATTCAGTTACCAATAGAAGACTGTACCATCGTTTGGGGCTTCATAATGGTGCCAATGGAAAGGTTTTTGTGTTCTATTTATTCTTTCTTGTTAACGGATGTAATTACTCAGTGCAAGTCCTTCATATTAAAATCTGGCGGTAAATTAGCATATCTCTGTGTTTGTGATTATTATGAGACATTCCAGCTACTGGGGTAAAAGATAGCCCCAATTTGGTATGGCTCTGAAACATTAGTGGGGTTCACACCACGTGCATCATACCGAGACACGAGCAGAGTTGAATGACAACAGGAGGCAAAGGAAAAATATTACATGACTACAAATCCACCAGTTTGTTTCCTTTGTATACTGCTCTAATGGCGGTAGGTAGGAGTTATTGCATCATTTGCAGATGTATCACCAAATTTAGAACAGAAAACGTTTTTTTCCCGATTTGCGCTAAAAACAGCGCATGCAATTAAATTCAGACAGCGAAATGCAAACGACGATTCTATGTGTCATTGGCCAAGTCCACATAGTTCAAATTTCTGGTGCACCGTAGAAGCTTTAATACTATCATTCAAACATAATGTCCCTTTGCACTCTCCATAATGACAGGCGATATTACCGAGCGTATTTCTGTAAACTCTGTATCTATTTTGGACCACATCGGCAATTTCTGCGAGACAAAAATATTCTTCTGATATATGTGGGCGTAGTAATTTGCAGAAAAGTCATACATTTTATGAACCGAAACTTTCTTCGCAAAAGAAAAAAAAACCTGGTATCTATTCGGACCACCTCATCTATTTTTTCTACGACGGGATTTACCCAGAAGTTACACACAAAAAAATAGTTCGATGCATTCGCAACTTCTCGGTGAATCCTTGTTTCTAAAATAACCGAGGTCGTCCGAATGACAGCGATTGTCAGCTATCGGCATACATTCGAGATATTATCAGTAGGATTGATCGAGAAGTTTCGAATGATCTATATCTTTCTGGCGGAGGGTTTCTAGACTGGCTATCTTTTCATATGCAATATATTTCGGGTTTAGAGAGAGAAGACAAACCGTGGGGTTTAACACTTTAATTTTGGTGGGAGCACAAACAGTTTGACTGTTAGAGGTAAATTAAACACTATAACAAATAATTTGCTAACCTTTTCCTGCTATGTTAAAGTTAAATTAGTTTGGGTTTACTTTGAATATCATGTATATTTCTTGGATTTTGAGTTTTCGAAATTTGGTATTTCATCGTTTTAAATTTAGAAAGTAAGGAGTTTGCTTTCCATGCACAAGAACACATACAACCTCACTATGCGGCCCCCAGCACCCACCTCCATCGTTGTTTTAAATCATATATACTGTATGGTCATAATTCCGGAGACCAAGTCTCTTGACCTCTGATGAAATATCATAGATTAATTAAATGTTTACCAAATGTAGGGATTAAATTCAATCAGAAAACATGACTTTGAAGTCTTGTGGGGATTTTCTTGATTTTCTCGCGAGTGCATAGAACAGTTGTCCAACATAAATAACTTGAAGTTGTTTTTCTTTTTTTCTTCTCAGAAATGAACAGGCGTTTATCTTTCACATCCTAAGGCACATTTTCTTTACGCTTTCAAATTAAAAATAGTCTCATTTAGATTTTGAATATCTGCAAAATGATAGTGATATATCGCTTTAAATAATTACTCAAAGTTTTTCAAGGAATTAATCAATGAAATGTTGCATATTGTGGTACTTAATTGACTTTAGTAAAATGTTTCCTTTCTCACTCTTAAGTTAGTGCTACAAACAGTGTTAACTTTGTATACTTTATACTTAACGTTAGAACCTACCATTTGTATGTTTCGAAGGCACGCACAACTTTATATTCCTTCGTGTAGTTAGTTTAGATTCCATTTTCCCAAAATGAATAAATAAAGCTTTTGAAAACTTGAAACTTCTAATGGGAGACTGATTTTCTGACGCTGTGGGATAAATATTAATTTAAAATACGCTATATATGCTAAACAACAGAAGAAAAAAATATTTAATATTCTTTAACTTTAAAAATAAGTGGCTGAATGCTAGCGTCATAAATCTATCTCTTTATTCACAGTGTGAGATTTTAATAGTGTTCGATTGACAAAAAGATATATCATTCAAAGATTCGGACAGATATTAGTGAAAAACTAGAAAAAGCCATATATGCATTCAACATTATTGGGTTTACCACCATCACCACCAAAAAAAAAAAAAAAGATATAATAATAATACAAATCAATATTTACAAAGCATTTACTTATCTGTTCATTTATAATCTCCAGTATTATAAATGATTCAAATAACTGATACGGTTTATATAATAAATGCACCAATACAGAGAAAAACATGCAAATTTAAAAAAAAAAACAAGTGACAGTGCCTTTTGGATGACAGTGTATTCCAGAAATACTGGTATATTTTCAGTCATACATGCTTACTGCTAGTCAGTAAAAATTACTGAGAGTTGTAGAAAATCAAAAATGCAGAACTAAAATAAATGGACTGGCACAATTCATAACTGCCTTCAAAGCTGACTAATTACATGTTCATCATTTCGTGGTACAAAAATATATGTAGTTAATTCTTTGTAAAGGTTATTGTCTGTAGGTAGATTTATTTTTCCCTTCATTGGAGAAGTACATTTTGGTCTTTTTTTTATGAGTATATGTTGTGTCGAAAAACCTGGGTTGGACGAGACGCCGAAGGTAATTTAAGACAATCCGACAACTACAATACAAATCCATGTTGTACAGATCGCTGTATAATGACCTTTCTATTACACATCTGTCTTTAATTATAATAATGCTTTCTTTATATTTCAAAACATCCTTTATTTTCCATAATCTACCAAAGAAGAGATTTGTATAATTTTTCATAACTATGTATAATGAGGGACTCATATATACGCACATATAAGTCCCTATAACTTAAGAACAACAATTTCTGTCGAAAGTTATGTGAAAATTAGCATAAAATTTCAAAGTGTGAGATTTTACTGAATCTTATTTACATATAGTACAAAAATTTATGGAAAAAGTAAGTCATATTTTCTAACTTTACTGAGCAACCTTTGAATTGTTATTATAAACACTTGATGCATTTACAGACGTTGTCTCTTACAGGATATAAATTCTACATGTCCTCACGACAAACTAGCAGGATATATGCTTAAGAAGAACATTTGTGTTTAAATGTTGGGTGAGGGGAACATTTGTATAAATATGATCTTCGAAATATTAATATGAAAAAGATATAGAGAACCTAGCCACGTAACAATGTAGGAATAGCACATTTGTTAGCAAGGGCTAGTAACTACAGGAATCGAACAACAACATTTACCTCCCTGTTGTACAACATAGGTTTTCACTAGCCAATATGGATTTTGGGCGTCTAATATAGCCTATGCACGTGACCTAGATTGAGAAACTGTACAATATGTAATTATGGTAGTATGGTATAAATGAAAGATTAAGATTAAGATTGGTTCCAATAAAGTAGGTGTATATTATATTATATTATATTATATTATATTATATATATATATATATATATATATATATATATATATATATATATATATATATATATATATATATATATATATATATATGTTGTTTGTCCTCGAGTTAAAATATTTACCATGACATCACTGACTGATCTTGTTTCTGTGAACACGTGAGTGAGTGATTAGGTCCATTTGTGCTTTGAACCGTCTATGGCATACTGGAAAGGAGTGCAACAGTTCAGAGATTTACGCTGCTCGCACTTCTGCACTGCCTCTGCAATTCTCCTCAGTTTAAAGTCTGTAGCTCCAGTATGGATGATACTGCGCCAGGGGCAGGTTTGTGCATCGCCTCTATCTTCTTGATACTGATTGTGAGATCGAAATTGTCATAAGCTGAAGAGAAGTGGTCCATACTCTGTTGCATGTCAGACTCAGATTTGGCATCCAGTGAACAGTCATCAGCAAATAAGTCACTTCCTGTAACTTCGTCTTTGCCCACAGTCTCCTCAGTTTGAAGAGCTTGCGATCAGTCCAGTATCTGATGTCAATCCCAGTGTCATAGTCACGGACGGCATCAGTAAGCATGGCAGAGAACATCATACCGAAGAAGGTTAGGGTCAACACACAGCCTTGTTTGACTCCATTGGTGACTGGAAATGGTTCAGATGACTCACCGTCGTCCACGACAAGAGTAAGCATGGCATCATGGAATTGCCTAACCATTACGATGAATTTCTCGGGCCAACCAAATTTTGCCATGATCTTCCAGAGGACCTCAAGGCTGGCTGTATCAAAAGGCTTTTGTCAGGTCGATAAATGTCTAGTACAGTTTGGAGTTCTGTTCCTGTCATTTCTCATGGAGTTGACGAGCTGCAAACACCATGTCTGTGGTTCCTTGTCCTTTCCTGAAGTTACATTAGCTCTCAGACAGGAGCCCTTGATGAATGTGATGCACAAGGCGTTTCAGCATAATTCTGGCGAGGATTTGGCCGGCTATTGACAGCAATGAAATGCCCAGATGGTTGTCGCAATTTTGTCTGTCGCCTTTCCGCTTGTACAAGTAGACAATGGATGCATCCTTGTACTCCTGAGGTATAGTTCCTCAAGTCCACATTTACTGTAAGAGTTCAGTCAGTTTTTGTGCCATGTGTGAATCTTCGGTTTTGTAGACTTCTGCTGGTATAGCATCTCTTCCAGGTGCTTAGCCATTGGACAGTTGGTCAATTTCTTTCTCAGTTTCAGTCAGCGTTGGATGATCATCAAGTGATATGTTGATTTCCACTTGGGGTAGTCTATCAGTTGCCTCCTCACTGATAGATGATTGTTGATTGAGGATGTTGTTGAAGTGTTCTGCCATTCTTTGTAGTATCTTTTCTTTGTCAGTGAGCACTGTGGTGCTGTAATCACTCAGTTTTGGAGATGTGCCAGATGACTTTGGCCTGTAGATTGTCTGCAAAGTATCATAGAAGTTCTTCATGTAATTCCTGTGTGCGTAGGACTGTGTTGCTGCTCAGCCATGAGTCTTGCAATTCTTTGAGTTTGCATTGGACAGTCCTCTTGATGTTGTTGAAGGTTGCCTTCTTAGATGATGACGTGCTGTGTTCTAAACAGGCCTTTTGTTGTTTCTCTTTCAGTAATCTCTTAACAGTGGCATCGTTCTAAACGAATCTTAATGTTTACATGTGGTGGGACCAAGGGTTTTGGATGCAGCTGAGTACACAGAGTCTCTGAAGGATGCCCAGTTTTCCTCGACATTCTTGGAGTTCGCTTCAATTGTTTCTAGTTGGCTGCACATTTCTTCCACAAATAGGTCAGGTCGTGCTACGCCTGCTACCGTAAGTAACAGTAGACGGTACTACCTGTGACTGTTGATCCAGAGTGGACAGCTACGCCGGGCTCCCTCTGGAAAGTCCTCTCTGGTGGATCAGGCGGCTGTGAAGGCAGATAGCAAGAGCTGTGTGGACAGCGCAGTGCAGTAGGATCTGATGGCCATCCACTGCATCCGGACTCGTCTCCAGACGTATCGACATTGTCGTGCCACTTAATTCCCTTACTTAATTCGAACTCACGCGCAAGTCATGACACTATTCCCCTCCCACCCATCAGATACCTTCAAGTCCTGTGGCGATGGGCGAGCGGCTAGGCAGCAGGTGTGGATACACTATAAGCTGTAGCTGCAGACCTGCACACAAGCGGGCCAGGGCATAGGGTTACTTTTTGCTGGAACTTATCCAGCAGTGGAACTCGGCAGCCCTCTGGGCGACTGAGTAGCCCTTTTTAGGATCAAGCTGCTCACTTCCGTAGCATGAGGAAGGGGCTAGCTAGAAAACGTGCCCTAAACATCGCCTGCTTTATCTTAACTCTGGTCAGCATACCGCGGCTGACGGGGATCCCACCTTAGCGGCTGAAAATCTAACAAGAAGACAAAGGTGAGGCAGCTCACCATTGGTGCCAGGAATGTGCGCACACTAATGGACAGTACATCAGCAGATAGACCAGAGAGAAGAACAGCTCTAGTTAGTAGAGAACTTACCAGATTCAGCATCCAGATAGCAACCCTGAGTGAAACTCGCCTAGCTGAGGAAGGACAACTCACGGAAGTAGGAGCCGGCTATACCTTCTGGAGTGGTTGAAGTAAAGATGAGGGACGTGAAGCTGGTGTTGGGTTGCCAATAAATCCCAGCTAGTCAGCAAGCTCATAAATCTTCCAAATGGCGTGAATCACAGACTAATGCAAATGAGACTTCCACTGTCTGGAAAAAAGACATGCAACTATCATCAGCGCCTATGCACCCGCCATGACCAACCCAGATGAGATCAAGGACAAATTTTATGAAGATCTGGAGTCTCTTATCGCAGAAGTACCAAAGGCAGACAAGCTCATCATCCTTGGTGACTTAATTGCTAAAGTTGGCAGAGATTACCAGACATGGTCAGGTGTCATTGGCAAAAATGGATTTGGCAAATGCAACAACTGAGGAAATGCGCTGAACACGACCTCCAAATCACCAGCACAGTCTACCGCCTGCCAAACCGCAACACGACGTCTTGGATGCACACACGCTCTAAGCACTGGCATCGCACTGACTACGTCATCGACAGGAGAAGAGGCAGGCAGGATGTCCGAGTGACGAAGGCAATGAGAAGTGCAGAATGCTGCACGGACCACAGGCTCATAGTCTCCAAGCTCAGTATCCAGATTCAGCCGAGCAGACTATCACAAGCCAAAAAGTGCCCAAAAATCTGCATGTCTCCAAACTGAAACAAGAGAATGTGAAATAGACCATAATCACATTTTCCTGCCATCATTAATTCGCTTTCCAAACCCATAAAAAATGCTAAATGTAAAAAACGCATATAAATGTATTTAAAAGCGTTTTTTAAGCTATTATTTAGTACCAACTCAATTATGTAATACTATTTTAGAACATAACTTCTACAAATTGTAAGAAACCGCCAGTTCAACAAAATATTAGATATGGGATAAAAAAAATGTAATTGAACAATTATAGATGGCGCAAAGATCTCATTGCTGACCTACTTATTTACGTCATTATTTGGAGTCCTTTGTTAGCCATTTCTTCGACACAAGCGCTGTATCAGGATGCAGCTTAAAATGTAGCAACGTTCAACCTCGTTCAACCATGCTCATTTTATATATTATTTAATATGTATCATCTAAATAAATTTCTACAGCAAGCATCATGTAGATTCTGTATAGTAATTACGTTTTGTGCGTTTTTCTGTTTCGTTTATGTAATCATCTGTTGTGGCTATGCGCCCTTGCAAAAGGAATCGTTAGATTAAAAAAGCACTTCCGCTGGTTTCACACCAGTTTTGTACTGTTGTTTGTCAGTTTTTCTTTCATATCTATTTTTTCTCTGTTCAACACGCTCTTTTTTGATCCAGTGTTTTTCGAAAGACTGTTATCTGCCGTGTGATTTATATAGTTGTAAAATGGCGCGCGGCACAGAAACAAAGTCTCCGGACGTTTCCATCTAAAACAGTACCTTCCTCAGGGGAAAATAAAGAACATGCCAAAATACACACACACGTTGAGTGACACCAGTAGAACAATAAATATTTAAATTTTGGCACAGAGAAGCAAAACTATCCAGAATAATAAAAGCTCACATCTAAAGAAAAATAAAATAAAATAACGGAAGAATTAACGACATGTTAAGAAAGGGACATGGTATTTATGTATGTACGGTCAATATCTCCCAGATTTGATAGCGCTACGATAGACATAGAAAGTGACGTAAAGTCGATGACGTCACAATGTTAGCCCTAATTTTAAAATGACGAACTTTCTTAATTTTCACCTCCAAATGATAAACTGCCGCAAATCATGCCCATTAGAATGACTACGAATTTCCTTCGTCTATTAGAACTTTATCTTAGATATGACAAGTATATGCATTTGAAAAATGAAAAACAGGTTAACACATTTTCCAGTTCCCTGAAAACTACATAACGTCCACTCTAGATCCTGTACATGTATTTCTTAGTTTTCATCCCGACACACCCTTCCAGGGAGCTGATACATATTTTAAATATGTGCTACAGTATCCAGTGCCTTTTACAAGTTTCGATTCATCAACGAATTATAACTGTGTGTACCAATAGCAACTATCCAAATATTTTAAACAAGATCCTAATTTTCCTACGAGACAGGCTCCATTAAGATCGAACGCATCCGCCATTATTATCTTCATGGTATAATACCGCTTGGACCAAAAATATCCATCCATTTTAACTTAATAAAAGTTCTAGCTTTCATACTATGAAATGCGGTAGTTATGATCATGAGGAATTATTCATTTAAACTGCTATCTCACGAACAAATGGTTAGAACCATATGATTTCTTGAATCATAGTGTTTGTTGTGATGCCTTGCAGCTGGTGATAAGAGTTTTAGGTCACAAAATAATGACTTTTTTAAAACAAAACTATTCACGAAAGAATACAAATAAAATGATAATCTCTTCTCCAATAATAGCACCTTTAAGTCAGATGAGAAAAACAAACTTAAGAAACAATAGGTTCTTTGAAATCGATTTGAGTTGCATTTGGTGATTTTTCTTTGAATGGGACAGATAGTCGCCATTTTAATTTGTATGAATAACAGAATAACACATCGCCCCGTTTCTGCAAAATAAAATTCTTTCAGTCACATACCTTACATGGGAAAATTGTCATTACCAGATTTATACTAATCTACTGGTAAAACGGTCTGGATCATCTGGAGCATATTTGAAACAATCTAGATAATGTCAAGGCATCATTGTACCGATCATCCTTGAAGAATGACTTAAAAACTGCGCGAAAAAATTTACATCACGAGAAAGAGAGGGAGATAGATTTTTCCGGCACACAATGCATGTTTTATACTGATATTTTTTAACAAGAATGTTCGTATACTACCGTCTATATTCGCATATAATCTGAGTCAAATGCAAGCAACATAGACCCTGATCTGCCGTCGCCTAATGCGTCGGCAGATCAGGATCTATGTTGTTTGTTTTGTTCTACATATTAATCCTTACAAACTGCATAGACCCAGATCTGCCGGCGCATTATGCGACGTTAAATCTGGGTCTATGCAGTTTGCAGTTGGTATCGACTTATACGCGAGTATAACGGTAGTTGCATTCGTGAATGTCACAGTACAACCGTTTCGCATGCAGTTAATTTGGCAAAGAAGACTCTTTAGAGAGCTTATAATTGTGACGATTGAATTTTAAATTGTCCATTTGTTTGCAAAACATGCCCAACAGTTTTTTTATCTTCTTATTTTTTTTTCATTAGCTATAAATGAGAGAACAAAAGAGTGTCTCATCATGGGGATTGAATCCAAATTGGCGCCTTCATCTTGCGGACTGCTACTCAGATGAAGCAAAAGTAGATCAAAGTGGCTTATTGTTAAGGTTAAGAACAAACGGCGGCAGAGCAGGAAAGAAGACAACATTCTGTAGACTTGTTATTTACCTCACTAAATTGCCTAATATAATTTTCTCATTCGTTCGTGCTACGCAAAGATAATACTGACAATAACGATTTGTAATTTGGAAGACAGAATAGAATTTCAAAGGTATATTCTTTATATCACTAAAAACAAAAAAGACTCTTAACACACCTTGTTCCCTTTTGATTTACCTTGTTCAGGTGAAATTGCTGCCTTGTTACAACACTTTCGTAAAACTTCAATACTTTAGGTACAAGTACCGTGTATACTCGCGTATACCCCGTGTGCATATGCAAACAACATAGACCCTGATCTGCCGTCGCATAATGCGCCGGCAGATTAGGATCTATGTTGTTTGTTCTACTGATTAGTCCTTACAAACTGCATAGACCCAGATCTGCAGGCGCATTATGCCGGGTTCTTCCTCCACCAAATATACTGGCCGCCATGCATAGCCTATCATGTCCTAAAAAATGACCTTAAACCCATAACAACAACAACAGCCCGCTGCATGCGCGGTTTAAGTAGTCTAACCAGCAATTTTGCAATGTCTGAATAGTAAACTCTAGTGAAATTAAATCAAGGCAATATTCCAAAGACTACAATTCATAATTATTTATCAATGTGCTACCCAACGTTTTAACAGATATATTCTTTATATAATTGTTTTTACCTTAAATTTAAGCCAGTTCTACGCCTAAACTTATAATTATATCCCAAAACGGTCTAAATGTGCTCAGTTTTTAAAGGCAAATAGTTTATGTTTAGAGTTGGAGCCTTGAATAGATCACCTTTCTGTATTTCTTTCTGCAAAGTTGTACGCACGCACCATTCAATATATATATATATATATATATATATATATATATATATATATATATATACATATATATGTATGTATGTATGTATGTATGTATGTATTTATGTATGTATGTATGTATGTATGTATGTATGTATGTATGTATGTATGTATGTATGTATGTATGTATGTATGTATGTATGTATGTATATAATGAGAGCTCTTTAAGGTTTTTGCATTCATTATTTCTTATTATAACCTGCAGTTTAAATTCCAGGTCTCATGAACACACATCGGAATATTTGTTCTGATGACAGAATGATTATTTGAGACAATTTGATTTTTTGTTTCTGTTGATCAGGCGATTGTTTGTGACAAGGCAAACTATCTAGGATCTATATTGAAACATGATAAATTCTTAATCCGCTAATGCATTTTAAAGGAAAAACAGAAGGAGAATAGTTTGGCATTATAGCTTGATTGGAGGTACCGATAAAAATCACTTTCAGCGATAAGATTATTGTTAAGTATCCTCTAATATTTTGAGGACGACGTTAGTTTTCATGAACACCCTGAGACATTCAGTCGTTTTTAGATGGTCCAGAAAGAGTGGATGTCTTATTGTCTTACATTCGGAAAAATCTAGTCTAATCTGCGTGACTTTATCATGGTAACTGTCACAGACTGTTTCAGATAAGAGTGCATTTCTCCTTGGACCATATTGGAACAGAAAAAAATAATACATTTACACTGCAACTCTTCTGGTGGAGCTTGCCTATTCACTCTTAAACTTGCTAGAGTTCATTTATCACTTCATATAGGATATCGAAATCTTCAAAATATTAGAGGCATCAAAGGTCGTACAATTTTTTTCTCCCTGAAATAAGATTAATAATGCTTCCAATGTCGATATAAATAGTAATAATTGCATTTAAATTGGAATTACAATTTACAATTTATGATTGAAAAACCATCATAATACTTTTTTTTAAAAATAGTTTAAAATATACCTACAGGAAGATAATGAAAGCAAAAATTTGCAAGGACATCAAGATAAATAGTTTTCATTCATTTATTGTTTTTTTTTTATTCCATTCTCTAAAATACAGAATATATATGGTTCCAAATCTTCTCTAAAAAGATCAACATGATACAAAGTACAACAAAATTGTGTAATTTCCCATATAATAGCTTTACTCAAAGTTAAATTACTATAATTCCTTCTGAATGATTTAAATTGTCAGCGATAAAGCTGTTATAAAAAAGAAAAAATACTTTGAAGATCGGATCTTCGTATGCTTATGGATGAATAGGGAGATGGTATGATTAATTTATTCATCTTTACAACAAAATTAGTACCTACTGTGTCTAATTATTAAAATATATTGATTATTACAATTTATTGATTATTAAAATGTATTGATTATTACAATTTATTTACCTTTCCGCTCTTGAGCAAACTTCTTCGTAAAATTAAAGGCAGGAAACTGAGTGTAACATGGAATTTAATAGTTTTTTCTTCAGTTTTATTAGTAAAGATCAGAAACTTTCCAAATTCAACACCATCCAACGTAATTAAGTAAGTAATAGGTAAGTAATAAAAGTTTTCCTTAAGTAGTAAATAAACGAAAGTCATACCCTTGGAATGGATTGTATGCAAATTGAGTTTGCCTATGAATGTAATGACAAAGAGGAGTAGAAAATTAAACATTGAGAGGTCATAATGGTCTCTTGATTTCATCAAATGATGAATAATTATTGCAGTTGTGTGGATATTATTTTCCCAATACTTACTGTTGATGACATCATAAAGAGAAAACTTGAAACATCTAATAGAAGCTCTAATGAAATTCTTTTCTGATGCTGCGGAATCAATATTATTGAGAAAATAACGTTCAATCTGTAGGAAAAAAAACAAACTGTTAATAGTCTGTTACTTTATAAATATGTAGGTAAAATTTGTATATTTACCCAGAGTGTGTGTTTTGTAAACAATTTAAAATTGACCGAGAGATATTTAATTCATGCTTTCGGACAGATTGGAGTGAAAAACAAGGAAAAGCCATATTCGCAATAAATGTTTTTGGATTTTAAAAAAAATACAAAATCAATATTTGCAAAGCATTTAGTTCTCTGTTCATTTGTAATCTCCAGTATTATAAATGATTCAAATAAATGATATGGCTTATATAATAAATGCAAAAGCAAACAGAAAAACATGCAAAATAAGGAGTGAGTGACTGGATAAACTGTATTCCAAATGCTGGTATGTTTTTAATCATACATGCTTACTGCCAGTCAGTAAAAATGGCTGACATTTTTAGTAAATCAAAATACAGAAGTAAAAAAAGGAATGGTTTAATTCATGGTTGCTTTCAATCAGAAGTAAAAAAAGGAATGTTTTAATTCATGGTTGCTTTCAAAGCTGACTAATTACATATTCATCATTTCATGGTATACAATACATGTAGGTAATTCTTTGTGGAGTTTATTGTCTCTCTTAGATTTATTTTTGACTTAAATTATCAGTCCATAAAGTACAGCATTTACCAACCTTCTTGTGAACCAATGCCACATATAATGTTTCATTCCGCATCAAATGTACAGTAGTATTGAGTTTTCACAAATATCTTTCATCACAAATCGACATATTTGAATTCTCATGGTCCAGAATGTTTGATAGATTTGAACTCTCTTGGTCCAGGATGTGTGACATATTTGAACTCTCATGGTCCAGAATGTTTGACATATTTGAACTCTCATGGTCCAGATTGTTTGACAGATTTGAACTCTCATGGTCCAGAATGTTTGACAGATTTGAACTCTCATGGTCCAGAATGTTCTACAGATTTGAACTCTCATGGTCCAGAATGTCTGACATATTGTTGCTTTTCCAAGTAGTAAGATAGAATCGGTGAAATTACAGGAATTTAGGCAACTTTTTAGGTGTGGAAGTGATGGTATTATATTAATTCGATAACTTTCTAAGATTTTAAAATACCCTTTGTTTGATATCATATTATATTATAAGGTGAGATCTATAATAGTTTATCTGATATATTCTTTTTGTTTACGTACCATTAACTTCTCTTCCAATACACAAATAATGACCTATTTGTATCGGACCTGTTTTAGTACAGGGTAATATTTTATTGTATCTGCTATAGACCTTATATTTTTAAACCAGTCTATGCATTTTTATTGCCATTTTGATTTTGATTTTTTTTTTGTTTTGTTTTTTTCTTTTACCAATAAAGTATAAGGCATTATTTATTGGATTTTTACTTCAATTTTAAGAAATATTAAGTCTCTTTTCATGAAGGAAGAAGAACCACATAGAATGATTTTATGTTTCGATCAGAGTTAGATGGACATAAAATTCAAAATAATTCTTATGATTCGTACTGAGATAAACTGAATATGGCTACAAAAATAAATAACATGAACGAAAAATAATACAAAACGTAAGAGTATACGTATGTAAAGATATATCTGTTACATTAAGAACATCCCCTACTTTTAAAAAGAAATTAAGTCAACAAACAACAATCGTCAAGCGAAATAATGTAATCAGTGCACGTTTAATGATACCTTGTAAGTAACAAAACCAGACAATACCTTATAAGTAACCAGATCAAACAAATGTACACAGAGAACATTCGATATAGAAAATGATGCAGTTACAAATTTGAGAAAGATGTATTATAATTAATCACATTTGATATGAAGTTGCCAATCGGCGCGGCTGATGAAACGGCGATAGTAGCCCATTCGATGAAAAGTTAAGAAAATATTGACTTGAGCTGAATATTTCTTCCTTAAGTTATAATAAAAGACTCAATGATATTTATGATATTTATCCACGCGTATTTAAAGAAGCGCTGATATATTGTGATACGGCCTGTCCATCCGTACATACGTATACGGACATACGTGTGTAATGTTATTGAACTCCTACACTGTAGAGCTAGACACATGAAACATGGGTCAATGATAATTATATAGTTGCAGATTGTGCCAGCACTTTCGGAATTTTGATGGAGTTCCTGTGGCGGATCTGGGAGTGTGGTGGGGTGACAAACATACATTTCAAATAATTCCTGATTGGTATGCCGCACATTTCTTATAATCGATATATGTGATCAGTAACTATGTGTGATGCCCTGGTGTTTTTCCCTACACCCAAGAGCTTAGCGAATGGGTCATACCATAAAATACACTTACAACGCCAGAAAAGACAGAGTTATACATGCAGCTGAGATTGACCTCGGAGTCCATTCTTACCCCCCAGAGACTTAGTGTCTGGATCATAAATTGGAAACTACTGAGATTCCCACGATATAACCATATATACACTTACAAGACACGCAAATATCCATTTCAACATGCAACTGACATTGATCCTGGTTCCATTCCTACCCCTAGGGACTTAGCCCATGTGTAATAACTTGAAAATTATTGCGACCTACCTGGTTCGTCGTGTTTTTTTTATATGGTTCTAAATTGCATCTAATTGTCATGAGTCCATGGAATAAGGTTTAATGTTCAAAGCGCGGGGGTCCCAATACAGCTTGTTCCTAGTCCTTTTCTTGAAATTTTCGTCATATCATCTCACATATCTCATATACATATATTTTAGCCTAACTTTAAATGGAATTTATCTGTGTTTCAACATGGACTCTGAACATCTGAAAGAAGTTTTGATTCTTTTAAATCAAACGAGGCAATTTTAATCCGAAGTTAACATTATGCTTAATTTTTACGCAAAGTCTTATGATAAGATAATAGCATTTTTGCAAATCTACCTAGCGGATAATTAACACCAGAACTCCTGCACAGTTATATTGAAACTTATCAACAACCAGTGGTCTGTTTTTCACAAAGGGCATGTTGGCTACTACTTTCTACCTCTTAACTCACTGTAATATGGAAGCGTTCGAGAATTAATCAAACTGTATTTAATAAAAGTATACTATTTTTGTGCTTTGGACTCTGCCTTTACTGAATATCTACGTTCCTGCTATAGTGTTTCGAATAAACTTGATTAGAAGGGAAAATGTAAGTCCGTAAGATATACATGTTTTGATACGACGTTTTATCTTTTCCATGGGTATTTAATTAGTGAATACAAAATGGATATTTCCTACCTTGCTTTTGGATCCAATGGACCAAGATAGGATGAGATACATTGAAACTGAGTAAAAAAAGGTGTATTATGATATAACTTCTATGCGTATACGGGATATGCATTTTTGGGGATATGCATTTTTGGGGATATGCATTTTTTCTAAACTATCTTTACTATATAATCAATATTTCTGTCAACTTTCATCTAATGTATCTACATGTATTTTTATTGTATGCTCTTCCCAAATAATATTACTATATTGTACTTATTTTTTTACTAAGTTAATTACTTATTATCTTACTGATATAATTAATATGAAATGAAAACGCAACATGTATTTCATCGAAGAACCATCAAGAGTATGTCCCTATTGACCAGCAATGTAAGGTGTGTTAAAATTTACTCTTAACCCCTGCATGATAGGGAGGAAGATCTTTAATATTTTTGTATTTAAACGGTCACTCATGCCATCACTCTCGGCTCTCAAGCACATTTATGTGGTAGATGTACTTACACCAATAATCTGGGTTCATCGAGAATGGTCTAAATATTTGGACCTAATGATGTAAATTACCTCTTGTGTCGGACAAAGAAAATCGGATCATGATGCACGATTTGACACGACATAGATGAAGCGCGCATACAGAATACCAAAAAGATGGAATTTGAAAGCACGTATTTATTGGATGCAGTACGTTTTCGATAGGCGGTGAATACCAGAAAGAAACCATTGTACGAAAATAAATAAAACTATTCAAACGTTTCATTTTCTGATGCATTATTAAGAAAAAAAGATGTATCTTTTTTTTCGACGATTCTAACAATTTACAACCAAAGAAGCTTACCATGAAATGAAGAACTGATGACAAGCACTGTTGTAATATTTACTCGATTTATACTGTTAAACCGTGTGATATAAATACTTTACCATTTCTAGAAACTGGTGCAATGTCCTTTCGAAGACATTACCAGAGCAATATGGAATATTGAAAAGAATTTATTGTGTGCTATAATAACAATACTTAACTTTATTGTAATTGCTAGTACTTTGGAAGCCTTGATAAACAATAACAATGCATTCAACACATAATCACACCTATTGAACTCGTATTTATATCAAATTCCAAGTTCCTGCCTTTTTTCGAATGGAGTCCAAACTTATATTTTACTGTAGAGATAATGGTGGAGATTTGAAGTCTTTATATTTCTTTTAATCCTGGGAGATGTAGTCACATGAAGTCAAATTGTTGCTCACTCAGAGGCGGATCCAGGAATATCGTTTCTTTTTGGGGGGATTGGGGGTGGGGATGTCGCCTAAACAAGTTGGCAAGGAATTTGTGGGATGGAACTCCTGGTCAGGGTCCAGGGGGCGAAGCACCGGCATCTTCTGCATGTTAAGCGTTTTACAGGACCTAACTTTAACCATATAACTGTAACGAAAACGTACTCTAGGAAACGTTCCGGTTGTTTCGCGATCATTTTTAGGATGGTGGGGTGGCGCTGGCTCCGCTCTCCTCCCCCACCCCCAATCCGCCCCTGTCACTGGATGTTATTTTGAGACTCACAATATCAACAAGAAGAAATAAGCACGGAACCTATAATTGCAAACAATTGCTTCAAATCTTGTAAATTTGCTCCTTGTCATTATTATATTTCTAGTTCAATGTTCATAACTTGAAAATATATTACCATAAATTTTATTCCTGCTCGGTTCCTTCGACGCAGTCACGGACATTCATTTTATATGTCACCTTTATTGTTTTCAAGTTCGTTGTCTCTTAATAAATATAAAGACAACAAGTTTAATGATTATCGTGAATGATATTTGGATAAATAATATGAGGGCAATAGTTTGGATTGATTGTAGATAATGATTTTGGTAGGTTTTACTCAACAAAAAGTTGATGATTTTATTCTACAAATATTTGAGAAAATATTGAATTTCCACTAGTGCAACATTTTCAAAAATCTTTTAAACTCAAGCCATTGTTTAATAATGCTTGGGTTATCTCTGTTGCTTCAATGGTCAGCGTATTTGCCGATACATTTGAAATTAAATATAAACATCCCAACATAATGTAATATAATTGGGCTTTTACGATGTATACTGGTAATCATACAGCAATGCCAAGAGCTTTCAGATGGCATTAAAGCCGACGGTGTCGTATATCTAAGTGATTTAAAGATAAACGAAGACCATGCTGCCTGAAATACGACTTATCTGTTCCAAATGCTACAAATGTGGTACATATCAGCTTGAATCGATCACGTAGAACAAATACAAAGTTTCATTATTTGTAATGTCCTGGAGATTCTGAGTTTTCTATGAAGCATGGTGCTGAGATATCATTCCAATCAGACTAATCCTACATGGGCGCGTCTTGATTACAACAATATCAAAGCGATGATGTGAGAACTCCCTTTACAACAAACCATAAAATGGTCACCATAATAAAATACTTAAGGAAAGCGGTATTTTGAGATATTATAATCCTTCATTTCATAATTTAAAATCAGAATATTTTTAATAGGCTTAATTTTTTGTGGAACTTATGATTGGCAATACTGATCTGAAAAACAGGAAGAGCAATGTCAACATTAATACACCTTAGGCAGACGGATGTACCTGAAAATGCCGTTAGGCGCTTTGTTCACTATCTCTGCTTTTTGCTGAAGCTTTCAAGCAGATTTTAATATCACTCATTACAAGTTTAATGTCCGTGGTATTATACATGTTGGTATTTCATGACTTCTCTCTTAGATTAGATGACGGCACGTAACAGTATTAAGGTGAAAGAAATCGAAGGTCTTAGAGAAAGGTTGGGTAATGTTGCATACCGAACCAGGGACTCTGGCAAAATATATTTGGAAATCGAACATGTGACGCCCAAGATGGTTGAATTGGGCTTAAAATAACTTTCCTACCCATAGGAATAGAGATCATGTGCAAATCTACAAATTCTAAACAACTAGAACTAAAATGCAGCTTCAAGACGTAAGTGTAGGTCTCAGGTTTCTACACTTAAAACAGCTATCCTTCCAGAGATCAAATTGTTACTAACATTGAGAATCGCAGAGCCTACACTCGATATTATCGTCATTGGGTGATTTGTGACTGATCTGACGACATCAAATACTTTCATCTGGTATGCGCGTGAGTCTTCGAATAATCTTTAGGAACAAGCAGGCTTGTGTGTACATAAGACTATGTCATTTGACCTGGGATATGGAATTAGTTGTGCAGTATCATGATTAATATAATTATTGAGTCCCCTGTCAAAGCCATCGAATGATAATGACAGGAAAAGTTAATAAAAAGTGTGTTCTTTCGCCACATAGCTGATTTTATCATTCATTATTTAAAACACTTTGGTCATCCTAAATCTGATTACATACATAAAGCCAAATGGGTTTATTATCATTTTAATTCCGGCGCTAACATTGTCATGCACATGTCGTTGACCTTCCGGATTCTGCACCTGCTTTAATCACTGATATAGACAGGAAGTGAAACGAGTCTTACCACGTGAAATATGACCTTGAGGCATTTATGTCAGTGGTGGTTCCATCACTTCTCACGGCTCCAGAAATTTACAACTTCTTTGACATGTACGTTATTTACGTTTCTTTTCATTACTACAACTGCTTGAACATTTTCTTCTTCATTTATCGTTATTACATCAAAGCTATCGGGATTATAATTTACTGCATGAGAATGGTCCCCGAAACCGCATAAAGACGGATTTTATCGAAAAGAAGTGTTGTATTCATTTCCGATTCGTGGGATTCTTACGACATCTTTAGTACTATTACATAGTTAAGACTTTGAATTTTCTTATTTTCTCTCTTTTATATTTTAATATACTAAGAGACGACATGTCATTGATTTATTCAAAAATAGTCATAGTATATTTTTTTTGTTTGAAATAATGTACGAAAACGCGCAATAATAACGAACCTGAATCAAACATACATTATAGCTTTACAGGTACTGTAATAACCTAGGTGTTTTGATAACTAATTTTCAGTAGAAAAATGTGTATTTTTTTAGCAACTATATGGGACTTAAATGGTTACATTGATGTTTTTGCTGTCAGGCCATTTGTTCTGTCATTAAAATGTATACGAAGCAGCATTAAGGCTAGTATAGGGATAAAGTCACTTTTGGACTTCTTGTTTAAAAGCAGAGACCGTGTAATAAATAAAGAGCGTAATTGCGAAGAACTAGTCATTGTTTTCTACATTAAAAAAGAAATATTTCAATATTTAACATGAAATTAAATTAAATAATATTATATTATTTATTCCTGAGGTCATAGCTAGTTTGTGCATTAAAAGACCACGTTCCATGTGAATTATTGGATAAAAAGTAACTTTAATATGAAATCATCGATTGCAAATATACTTCCTCTGAAAAGAAAATTTGAGAGCCTTGAAAAACTGAATGAAAAATGTTCAAATACAAAAATTTTTTTTTTTTAAAAAGACGAGAAAATGAAAGAAGTAATAGAAAGAAAAGCGAATATGTACTGATATGAAACTAATCTCTGAGCTCGTAAATTGTAGTTTTAATTATACAATGTCAGTTTAAAAACCTAGTTATATAAAATAAAATTATTCGCACAGCTTGAGGGAACATAAAATTTTCTTTAAAAACTTACATCACTCTTTCAGAAAGATCAAGATTGCTCTGTCTCTGAATGTTTTTTTTCTTGTGTGTTTTTTTATAATTATTTTTGTGTTTGGCTATTACTGTCCTATTGCGAGAGGTTTCAGTGGCTTACCTCCATTTAATGTGCAAATATGAAATTTACGTTTAACCTAAGTCTCCACCTTTACTTCTAGACAGCTATCATTCTAATCCATTGTGAGTTTCTTTCTATAATACATTTTTATGTCAACCCCACTGCGGGTTCAGTGATGTAGAATAGGTCCGATGCGCCATCCCGCATGTCGGGACTAAGTGTGGAAGGAGCTGCGATCGCTCAGTGGTTAGCTTGCCGGACTCGTGACCGGAAGGGTGCGGGTTCGAATCCTACCGCTGGATCAGCCCAGGACGGTTAACACGGTGCGTCCTTGGTCAAGGCACTTTACTCCAATTACAACGGCACTAAATAACCTACTTTTGTTGCTGTGCTGTAAAGCACCAAATCAAGCCAAGCCTTTTTCGTCAGCTACCTTTGCCTCGAGAGCGGAGTACAAAAGCTATGTTGAACATGGCTGTACACTCGGAAGTCGGCTAGAGTTGTTTTACAAAAAGGTTAATATGGAGAAAAACTCAAGCTGGGTTAGGACGATACTTTCTAGCAGTGAAGTGAAGGTGGGTATTTAAGCTGACGATGTATATCATATTTTGCACCTTAAATAGAAATAAGCCTTTGAAAACTAATACCACACTGGCAGACGTTCCACTTTTGCGGTCTTCAGTTGTGTGCATGACGCTTTATCTCGGAATTGGACAGTAATAATCAAACAGTACAAAACTATCCTGTTCTATTCCAAGACAGAGTAAAACTAGGTCTATCTTCCTTAATGTCATGCATCTTTATTATTGTTATTATTCGTTATTTTATTACGTCAAAGTTTAACTTTTATTACGTCAAAGTTTAACTTCTGAACATCCACTGAGTTATGGATTTAATTGAGACGATGACATTAATCTTTTATAGTTTACTGTGTAATTTTTAAAACACAAATAATTGGAATTCTTTTTATATAAATTAAATTTGACCAAGTTTAAACTTCGATGTGTTATAAGCACTCCTAATTTGCTTCTGTGTTTGTCTTTCATTTGAGATATTGAAGTGTCATTTTTTACGCTAAGAAAGAAGGACCACTTCCCAAAAATTAGTCCTTAGTCTGAAATATTCACCTTCTTTAGACATGAATACTTTATCATTCTCTGTCGCCACCTTTGCTATGGTTATACTATATGATGACATTGTTTATATACTTATGATTTATATATAGTTTACATTCAGATTATTAGAAATTAAAAATACTTGTAATGTAATTAAAAGAAAGAACAAATGCATCATTGATATTTGATCATATTTCGCTATGTGTCTGAAAACTTGTTGACTTCCATTCGCTTACTAATCATGGATGGCCTACCGACATAGACGCATAGAAACTTTATTGTAAATATGTACACATGTCAAATAAGCAGCAAGACGATGAAGACATCAAAGATCAGCGGTCTCACATGTCCTAGTAAACACGCTCGCCGTACTCATTGCGGGAGGTCCCGACCCTTCACTTGACTTACTGACATTACCCTAGCCGTTAAATTCCAATGATCAGCTCAATCAAACGTCGAATGGTCGGGAAGATGTAAATAATCTGCCAGGACTCCAGATGTAATCGGTTGTATATTGATTCATTTTCAGTATTAGCTGATGTATAGCAATTAGAAAAACTCGGGTAATTTAAAGCCTATGTTTTCTATCAAATCAAAAATATTTTGATGAAATTGATTTTTTTAATATAAAAAAACTGTGGTAAGCATGACTCATTAATTCATAGTCAGTAATATAATATCATGGTGTCTACAAAAGAGGTCTTTGTTAACAAGGGCTTCAGGTACGTTTTGATGTCTACATTTCAAAAGTCAGATTACATGCCCGCCTTGTGCAAAACCAATCCATTGTATGAAGTTGAGAATTTGTGGGGAAAGCTTAGGTACAAGTCTCCAGTCGGTGTCAGTGCATGGGCTGAACAGTCACTTACATTCAAAGACACACGCACTCACAAACTTTAATTTGTTAAACGAATAATTTCGCTTTTCACTTATTATTACCGAGCAATTTAAAGAATTCGCTTTTTATTACTTAACAATTTATGATTTTACCTGCCTCGTCTTGGTCATTCATTATATACAAGTCATAGTTTACGTAAGTAAACAAACAAAGAGGATAGTTCAAATGACGGTTTCTTTTTGTCTTTTTTTTCTTTGATAAAAATCTTACAATACTTTTACAAGTTTTATTTTTTAGCAAAAATTGTATCCTCTTCCATTTTGTCAATGTCTAGTGCAGCACAAGTATTGCAAAGAAACCCCAAATTTATTCGAGTCAGTGAACATATTTTCCTTTTTATTTTTGTCATCGAAACATTGGATTATCCAAAGATGCTGGGTGCACTCTACAAATCTGAACTTTACCATGCGATAATGTACTTATTTACAGCAGTAATATGCGTGTGATTCAAACCTATTATCAATATTTTTGGTGGCAAATACACGCAATAAAATACTTCCACAAGAATTTTATACTGTACACGTGATAACAGAAACAAATAATCTTTAAACAGCGACAAACAAAAGATTTTAAACCTGATGGTACCAGACAAAATGTAGTGACAGTCATGTAACAGGAATGTTGAAATTGAAATAAAATAAGAACAAAAATCACATTTATATAACGGCCTGTGCTTAATTTTTCTTTTTATGGCGTAATTGTGTCTACTTACTTTTAAAATTTGTCTCTCCTCTCTGTAGTGTACTTATCTATCTAATTGCAGTTCAAAGGTGAAGAGTTTCACATAAAGATTAAACCAATGGTTCACTTAGACCATAACACTGCTCTTGTGATAAACGACCGAATATGAACAACCTGGTAGTGCAGAAAGTTGCCGTTCAATGTGAAAACCTAAGGCGAAATGTTATTGTCATGTTGATGTGTATGGAATTTTACTAGGTCTTGCCATCACTAAGAGTTATGCAGAGAATGGCAATCTAGGTGGTAGCATGTGTCGAGAATTAGTTCTCTTCACATTCCTGCGTGTTTAGCATAGTGTTTTTCAGTGTAGAAGAACAACAACAGGAAATATATCTATCTTCCATCACATGACTGCTGCCATTCATCACATGACCTTCTACTGCAATCAGAGTGCACTCAAACTGGAAAAAAACTCCATGATTTTCATCATCACTTGAGCATTCTTTCATAATAATCATGAGAAACATAATTACAGTGCATTTACATTCTAAAACGTGCAGTGGTTGAAATTAGTGTCTCGCAAACAAAACGTTTTGCACTGATCCAGCTAGCTACATTTGCAGTGTATGTAGTCCGGTTTCGATTTTAAAAAAGCTGTTATTGTAATTTATATTTTTTAAACTTCCTCTTCTCATTAATAATTATGAAAGAAAAATCAATTTTAGATCAAAGTTAAATCGAGGACTATATCATTATTTTGTGTCTGTCTCGTTTAATCGTAGGGATAAGAGTGAACGTTATGTGTTGATCTGTTCACTATTGTATAAATGCACAATCTATCTTTAGTACACAATTTTGGACGCTGTGTATCCATTACCTCAACGGTGTCTAGTACTGTTGTTTGGAAGCTGTGTGTCCATTACCTTAACGGTGTCTACTACTGTTATTTGAACGCTGTGTGTCCATTACCTTAACGGTGTCTACTACTGTTATTTGGACGCTGTGTGTCCATTACCTTAACGGTATCTACTAATGTTGTTTGAACGCTGACGTATGTTTAAACCTCAATTAATGTTTACACTAAACGTGTAAACTGAACCTTTTACGCTCTGTCTTATGCTGTAGATATTTTCAGTGGGTGTTTTGCTGTTTTAAAGTTGCATCAGGATTCATAATACGCCATTTTGACCCCGACTCTCATTTTTCCTTCAGGAATGTGAGAAATATAATCCTTCATTATTCATCGCTGTTGGATAGGAAAATTCCACCCGAGGGATCAGAATTTTGCCTAAGACACGCGACAAAGCCTCGTGTCTGATGCAATATTATGACTGTCGGGTGTAATTTTCCTATTCTACATCGATGCATATACAGGATTCTATTAATCTCGAACATCTTTCCACTCAAATTATCGTAAGTAAGATGCCATTTATAATAGAAACGCTTTCGCAAAGCAAATAAACACTTAACAACACCTGATTGAGTCTTAGTAACTGACGAATCACCAGGATCAAGGTAACCACGCCCAATTATAATCATAACATGTAATCTAAATCCGACGTTTTTCTTTTGAAAATTGTATTACTTGATTAGAGATATAATTATGTTTGATAGTGAAATCTTCACGCAATTTGGATGAAAAATGAGGAAGTTATTAAATCTAGAATGTATAGATGTTATATAGTGCACACTTTCCAGTGTCCAACGATTAGGAGAGCAGACGTCCTATCAGACAAGCTTATCACAACAGTATCATTACGCACCGGATCACACGTTGCCTGGGAGAAGATTGGCTAGTGAATCATTTAAATTTGAGAAAAAAAAACATCAATTGACTAACAGCTGGTGGAAGATAGTGGAGTTTTGGGATTTGTCAATTAAATGGACTATTTTAAAGTGATTATAATCGATGACATACTGTTTCAGCAAGGAGTCTACTAAATCTGACAGTTAATTTGGAAATAGTTCAACTATATTGTTCTAGTCATGTAAAAAAATAAATTCTTGATACGTTGAAATAGACAAACTTTACTCATAATTTCATACAGTTGAAACAGAGAAGTCTGTTTATTAATGTTTTACTACGTTCTTTCTACTCCCAGAAAATCTCTTATATGTTCGAACTATGACATCAGTGAAAGAAATAGCGAGTATTCTAAATAAACTGTTATTCTGCTATTCTGTAACTCAATTTCGTCAGTGTAAGTAAAATGCAAAATTGAAGGGTTATAATTGTATGGCAAAGAAAAACGATAAAATTGCACGCTCTAAGACAGAGCCCACCGAAACAATTTGACAATTCGAGAAAGTCTGGATAAAATAGAAAGAAAGAAATGAGAGAATGGAGAACAAAAGTGAAAGAAGCATACTGAAATATATTCAATTTAAAATGGTGTTATTATATAACGCTCAAGTTTCATTTTATTTCCTGAAGGTGCAAATAATTAGTTATTATGAGAAATATTTTAATACACACATGGAAGGCATTTTATTTTCAGATGACAACATTGGGGTACATGCAACAACGTTGTGTCGTTTGAGGCGTTTAATTTCATTCACAACTGGCTCAGTTTTATAACAAAAAAAAGTTCTGTTCAGTGGCATCTTATTATAACCATGATGTTTTCAACACTTCGAAGCATTAATGAAAGACACCTGGCTGTGTGTCCGTAATGTTGACGCGGCGACAGTGTCTGGAAAGGATGCAAACGGAATGAATATTTAATATTATAATGGGAAATTACCATGTTTAAATATCATATTCTGTTCAAAATAAAGATCATGATCTTTTAAAGATTGTATATATAATGCATCTAATCTTGAAAGGGTTCCGATCACGCTACCGGTCGACATGGCCATGATCGCGCCCGCTTAATATGCAGCTACAACGCACTGAATGGAGTTCTGCCCCCTTATTGGTTGACTGAAAATCAGATTATCAGTAGGCATAATACGCCATTTTCGGTCGACCAATGAGAGGGCCGTATTCCATTCAGCTCGTTGCACTTGCATATTAAGTGGGCGCGATCATGGCCATGTCACCGTTAGAGTCGGAAAATGGTCTGACATTCCTTAAAGGTGTGGTAGTAAGTCAAACTTTGTGTAGGCATAAAAAGTCGAATGCCTGAGCTAAATATCGGTACCAAATTTATTACGCTATGCGAAGTGTAGCTTGAAATATTAGCGTCGATTCTTAAATAGGTCGCGCGAGAAAGGAGAGAAGTGTCCTCCCTTGTAGTTTTAGACAGGACACGTATGACTGATAGGTAAATTGTAAGCAACAATACAAGACCCTGTGCTGGAAATTGACAGAATTTGTATGAACTATTTCTATCACTCACGTCTAAGAGATAGATGCATTGTTAGAACCTGAAAGATTTATTATCTGACAAGATAGATTTGTACCCCTGCTTACTTTCAATTTTGTAAACAAAATTAAAAATAGACAGATGCTAAGAACCTGCAGACACAATGTACAAGGACACAAAATCTCGGCGAAATCTCTGTGAAATATGGGCGAAACTCTGATGCCATTTTTATTAATTATATCCTTTTCATTTGCGCATTTTTCATAGGAAAATGTGCTCAGTGATATAAAGAGGATATTTTCCTTTCCTGCGTAAATACAGTATATATTTCATCGTGTGGTACACAAAAAAGTGATATTTTAATGAGTGATGAAGCCACGAGTTAAAATATATCGTTTTTTGTATTTTAAAAAAAGATGAAACATATCCAGTATTTATGCAGGAAAAGAATATTGTCTTTTATTATATACCAAACTTGCTCCTGAATCGAAACTTTGATGATTAACCCTACTTTTCAGTACACCCCCATTTCCCTTTTCGTAAATTCACATCACTTTCATTGGCTGATCATATAAATATATGCGACTTGGGATGATCTAATCTCTTGCAGTAAATTACATATTTGATATTTTGTACATTTTTTTTACTCTTTCTGACCACAAACCAAACCCGATTAAGAAATGCATCCTAGCTGGTTTATTGTTGTTGTCAAGATAGTAAGGGGAAATAACTTCACAGAGACGTGAGCGGCGTTGAGACAAATTTCTATAGCAAAAAAAAATGTCCATGTCTTAAAAGTACTGCAGTTCCATTTATTTGTTCTAGCTCACAAAGTGCTCTTTTTTCTTGCTGCAGGTATAACTTCTATAGACACACACAATCAAGCGTCGCAAGGCATGATGGGAAATCTTGTATTTTAACGTGTGAAAATATAAGGATATATTTGTCACATGTGAAAATATACAAATGAAAAAATATGAACATTATTTAACCAATAATTTTCTATATTTCACACTTAAGTATATAATAAAACATTTTAGTACATATAGAGAGAATCGTTCTATTCTATTATTATTTATAAATTCACGCAAAAGACAATATACTATCCTGATGAAGTATATTTTGAACTTATAACATGCACATAAATATACCAAAACAAAAACTTAACAAAAAGTAGCTAAAGATTTAAAATGGGATCTAATTTCCAAAGCACTAATATCCATTTCTTTAATGCTGAAATAATACATGTAATCTACTCGGAACTACGTTCATGGAAATCGTTTGACCTCAGAAGAGCAGATAATATTTACTTGAAGTTTTGATTTTCTAGGTTCGATAGCTGGTGCCTTTATGTTATGATTGCTTATCATCAATTTTCTATGATATACTTTGTATAGTTTGGTTCTCGCCATCACAGGGATGTCTTTATGCTGAGAAAACTTTTTCAGTATGTAGTCATTATAAACGAACCTAATAGAATGACCTCTGAACGGCAGCTGGTCGCAAACTTATTTGAAGAAGGTTCATTTGATACTCCACTTACGTATATACATAATTTCTTGAGGCCAGAGTTTTTGTTTTATTGAAATAAAAATTTCTCTCAATTACAGCATGCAATATTCTATGTATTACGGGAAGGCTTTTTCAAGTTTAAAGTATGCATGTCGCCGCCCATGACGGAGCCAGAGTAACTGTTTCTAATATGCCCTAAATAACGGAACGTTTTAAAATCTCCTGCCCTGTCCACACAAGTAGCAATCGATGAATTGGAATTTCTTGAAAGATTTGTAAAATAGGTTAGGGAAATAGCTTGCATATGAAATTGACACGTCTTAGTTCGTTCATTACCGGGTTGTTTGATTGACGAATGTGTCATTTGTACGCTGCCCTTCATTTTGTCTCGGTCCCATCTGTGATAATACGAAATTGGATTTCAATTGGTCATATGCAATACATTTTCTAACATAATATTTCTTTTTACAAAAATATATTTTTTAAATTACAAAACGACATAGAACACATACATTTAGAACCTTTGGACGATAAGAGACCTTATTCCGAGTTCTCAACATTTGCAAATAAAATGCAAAATAGACTGAACATATAATTCTAAGCTTAGAAACTTCATAAAATTTCAACCGAAAATTATCATAATCAATCTAATCTGAAAACCAACTTGAAAATGTTATCTCAACTTTTGTAAGCTCTTACCATTTTATGACACTGTGCTCTTACCATTTTATGACACTGTGCTCTTACCATTTATGATACTGTGCTCTTAACATTTTATGACACTGTGCTCTTACCATTTTATGACACTGTGCTCTTACCATTTATGATACTGTGCTCTTACCATTTATGATACTGTGCTCTTACCATTTTATGACACTGTGCTCTTACCATTTATGATACTGTGCTCTTAACATTTTATGACACTGTGCTCTTACCATTTATGATACTGTGCTCTTAACATTTTATGACACTGTGCTCTTACCATTTTATGACACTGTGCTCTTACCATTTATGATACTGTGCTCTTAACATTTTATGACACTGTGCTCTTACCATTTATGATACTGTGCTCTTAACATTTTATGACACTGTGCTCTTACCATTTTATGACACTGTGTTCTTACCACTTTATGACACTGCGCTTCTACCATTTTATGACACTGTGCTCTTACTATTTTATGACACTGTGCTCTTTCACCCAATGTTTGTTTGTTTTTGTTTCTTTCTTTTTTTTTCTTCTTGCAATGGCATTTTCAGGCAATTCGGACCATCATGGGATTGCTAACTTAACCATAACTGTCGTTTAAAAGCCTTTCACTGTGAACCCCTACTTTGTATCAGTTGCGTGTTATAGTCTTGCTTATGCTATTTGCCAAAGTCCAATCGATAAAGCAATAGACATAATAGCCATTTAGTAAAACGGACGGGTCTTCGACAAATTTAGGGATCTAAAGCTGTCACAATGGATATCACGTCTGCAAGAATTTGTTGGCAAAATGTGTGCCAAATTGAAAACATGTACCATTATTTAACGGATTATTATGTAAATTAAATTAACAAATGTATTACCTAACAGCGTAGAGGAATAGATGCATGGAAGACTCTTTCAATATTTTAGGGACTCGGGAGTAAGGGGTAAATTGAATTGCAAACGTTAAGACGAGTGTGATTTCCTAATGCCATACATATGAACAGACGGAATTATATAAGGCATGTCGTTGATACTTAAAACTGAGGGGAAACTGGTAAATCTCTGTATTTGCAGTTTGTTGAGACATTACAGCTACAGGGTTTAAAGATAGGCCTTGGAAGACTTACGGTACTAATTTAGCTCCCATTGTAAACCTATGGAAACACCATGATATTTAAAATTCAATAACTTGAAATTTCTAAATGCTCGTGATCAAACCTATGTTTCTCAGTATAGACCTATCTTTGATGCAAGCTTCTGTGTGGAGAAGGACATATGTCCCTCGGCATTTTTTGGTCTACATGTGTTTTAATCTGGTGCTAATTTCAGTCATGAGTGTTCCAAAGTCAAGTCTGTAAAAGGACAAAAGGACGGAAGTTCCATCAATTGAAACATTAGAAACATTATATATATATATATATATATATATATATATATATATATATATATATATATATATATATATATATAGAGAGAGAGAGAGAGAGAGAGAGAGAGAGAGAGAGAGAGAGAGAGAGCGCAATGAACCATGGGATTCAGTAATGAAGTTTTATGGTTCAAGTTTCTAGAAGATATTTTAAAGCTCATATACTAACATTTAGATAGAAGGTCATCTATTACATTTATATACAAGGTCCTCTATAACATTTATATACAAGGTCCTGTATAACATTTATATACAAGGTCCTCTATAACATTTATATACAAGGTCCTGTATAACATTTATATACAAGGTCCTGTATAACATTTACATACAAGGTCCTGTATAACATTTATATACAAGGTCCTGTATAACATTTATATACAAGGTCCTGTATAACATTTATATACAAGGTCCTCTATAACATTTATATACAAGGTCCTGTATAACATTTATATACAAGGTCCTGTATAACATTTACATACAAGGTCCTGTATAACATTTATATACAAGGTCCTGTATAACATTTATATACAAGGTCCTGTATAACATTTATATACAAGGTCCTCTATAACATTTATATACAAGGTCCTCTATAACATTTATATACAAGGTCCTGTATAACATTTATATACAAGGTCCTCTATAACATTTATATACAAGGTCCTCTATAACATTTATATACAAGGTCCTCTATAACATATAGATATAAGGTCCTGTATACCATTTAGATACAAGGTCCTATATAAGATTTAGATACAAGGTCCTCTATAACATTTAGATACAAGGTCCTCTATAACATTAAATACAGTGTCCTCTATAACATTTGGATACATTTAGACATAAGGTCCTCTATAACATTTAGATACAAGGTCCTCTACAACATTTAGATACAAGGTCCTCTATAGCATATATATATAAGGTCCTCTATAACAATTAAATTCAAGGTCCTCTATACCAATTAAATACAAGGTCCTCTATAACATTTATATACAAGGCCCTCTATAATACGTGGATATAAGGTCCTCTATAACATTTAGATATAAGGTCCTCTATAACATTTAGATATAAGGTCCTCTATAACATCTACATATTGACCGACACTATGAATATGATGCGGACTGTGAAGAAAACTAATGAGCGTTTTGAGACATATGAGATATGATAACCTTGGATTTGGTTTATGCTTGAGTTAAATTACATGTATTTAAATATTATCTGAGCATATATATTAATGAGTTGTTTGGTTTTATGATTTATTTCTTCCTGCAATAAAAGGAAAGATTAAATTGCAAATAAAAGGATCTTGGCTTTCGACCCTAACAACAATAAAACTCAAACACAGATAGACACTGCATCTCTATTATGATTTTTTCTAATCTCTACCTTTTTTGTTCTTTCAGGTTGATGTGTATGACAGTTGCCCATCGTCTGGTCCAAAGTAATTGAAATTATTTAGCGCGGTCTCTTAACCAACAATAAAAACTGCGTCTATTTATCACATTAATACAAAAGGTAGGGTTCAATTTCTAACTAAAAGTGTATGACTTCTAAATCTTTCAACGATTGTCCATATTTTCTGTATCTCAGAAATTAAAAGACATCGATGTTTTTACATGCTAGGGCAACTACATGTGCGATCTTACATTCATAATAATCCATCTACAGATTGTAACGCCTTTTTCTGCAGGATAAAGATTTGAAGCCTTTTCAAAGAGTTTATTAAACATGGTCACGGACGTTAGAACTGTATAATATTGTAATAAACCTAGGCTTTATGCTATTAGTTAGAACGGTATAATATTGTAATAAACCTAGGCTTTATGCTATTAGTTAGAACGGTATAATATTGTAATAAACCTAGGCTTTATGCTATTAGTTAGAACGGTATAATATTGTAATAAACCTAGGCTTTATGCTATTAGTTAGAACGGTATAATATTGTAATAAACCTAGGCTTTATGCTATTAGTTAGAACGGTATAATATTGTAATAAACCTAGGCTTTATGCTATTAGTTAGAACGGTATAATATTGTAATAAACCTAGGCTATATGCTATTGTATTAACGCCCCCGTTTACAGCTTGCATAGATTTTAGTCACTGTTTTATTGATTATGGGGAATCGGTGTTGGAAAGATATTTCTCAAATCGAGTTATTAGTCAATTATATAAACCATATTCACATGACTTAATGGTAGCATATATTATTTTATTAATATAAGGATTTCTTGGACTAGTCTTACCTACAAGTGTTTAGTGATTAAAGATAGGAATAATGTTGTATAATATGTGTTTGGGTCCTGTATTGAGGTACGTGGCATGAAATATCGATCTACGGCTTAGAATTGCGTATTGATCAATCATATCAGTGTGAAGTAAGAAAAACCATGCAAGTTTGAAATTAGAGTCTCTTGAATGTGTGGTCCTTAGTTTGATTAGAGGAAAATTATCTGTGGTACTAGCATGTTAGCAGAGCACTTCAGTGACAACAATTGTTGTCTTGGAAACAACGACCTCAATCCAAACTCACGCAGTGTGTTCGACAGTATTTTTGTATTCCCTCAATCTTGATGTCAACTTATAAACTCACTGCTTTTAAACTCCTGGCTTATTGCAATATTTAGTAAAGCGTTTCATATACATTCTTTAAACATATTATTTAGTGCGTCATAGATTGGTGATTTGGTTTTGTAATTAATTTTTTTGCCATTTTTTATAATTTAATGTCTTGCATGTTTATTTATCCTACTTTTACTGTGGTTGTTTATCGGAGATTTCCTTTTCTCCCCCTTCTCTTTGAAAAATATTTATAAATATATATGCACATGAAATTGTTAAAAGTAAAAGTGTGTTTACAAAACATTTTGTTTTATTTAATGAGTTTCGGAACGAAATTCCTGCTCCCCACATTTTTCTTCCAATCGCAAGCCTGAGCGTCATTGGTTTATACAATTGTAAAAATGATCTTTTAAGTTCGAATCAGAAGCAATTTGTTAAAAGCTTTACAAAACAGAATAGCTGTAAATCTTATGATACAATATGGATGGGTTAATACTAAACTCTGTATGTTTCACATGTCAGTGGCATAGATATAGATATAAACTATCATTAAGTTAGAAAACTGTCTTCAATGAACTATATTGAAAGATCGTATTACCTAGCGCACGTCTGGTGACCATTCGATGAGTATGATGTGGGGTTTGCGAAGATGTGGAAAATTTATTAACGCCTTTGACATACCGTATGTAATCACTTACAACCGAGGTCCAATTGCAAACAACATAGACCCAGATCTGCCGTTGCCTAATGCGCCGGCAGATCAGAGTCGGTGTTGTTTGTTCCACTGATTATTCCTAACAAACTGCATAGACCCAGATATGCTGGCGCATTATGCGACGGCGGATCTGGGTATGTGCAGTTTGCAGTTGGACTGAGCTTATAAGCGAGTATATACGGTAGATTTAAGACGATAACCAGTGGTACCGTTCATGTTAAAGTTAAGATATTGAAATATACTTTGTATATCAAATATAAATTTTGGGTTTATTAGCTTACAAGATGTGGGTTTTCCTGCTAAAACATAATCTAGAACAGATGACCTTGATTTGTATCCTTTTCACATAAAAATACATTGTATCTATCTTCTCTCTTTTTAATTTTTTTTTTTTTTTAATTTTTTTTTTTAGGGTTGATGAGTAGTTTTTGCCCTCTTGTCATTTAAAATTTTTAAGACCAGTCTCTTTATCCCCAATTCAATTTTAATCTATTTATGGCACGTATTTGCTCTGCAGGGTAGAGTTTATATAATAAATTCTCATGACGTCTAGATTTGTGGGCTGCTTTCTTTAATTTTTTCAACTAGAGCACAGAACAGTTGTCCTGCATTAAAAGTAGGTATGTTTACCAGCAATTAAAAGAGAAGTAATTTTGACATACCAGGTCAAATTTCTGTGTTATTTTATATTGATAAAATCCCCCCCCCCTCCCCAAGTGAAATACATCTTGCTTCCTTTTGAAGCTTTACCAATGAACTTACATACATATATATCCATATGACAATTTTTTTTAATTATTTCTCATCCATATTATTTGTTTTCATTCTATTAACAAAACAAAAAACACACACAAAAAAAAAAAAACCCATGGTGTAACCAGACACAGAACTGTCATTAATGAAAGGTGCTTTCTCACGGAATATAATGTGAACATGAAATTTCTGACAGCATCGACTTTAATAGGTTGTCTTGTGGGTGGCGATAAGAGGTTGGAGTCACAAAATTATTACTTTTAGAATATAATTTGAAACAAATAATGCATTTTTCAAGTCATCGCACCTGAAAGCCAGACGAGAAAAGTAAACCTAAGAAATAAAACATTTTCGGAAATAAAATTCTGATGGATGTGGAGATTATTTCTTAGATGGGGCATATAGTCGCCATTTATTTCTTAGATGGGGCATATAGTCGCCATTTATTTCTTAGATGGAGCATATAGTCGCCATTTATTTTGAATGAATGAGACAATAAGACGACGCCCTGTTTGTGCAAAATGATACTTATTCCATCGCAAGTTTGATACTAAGAATACTGTGACCCAAGTCAATTTCGCAAAAGTTACGCATACAAATTATTCGGTTGCTATTAAATAACGGAAGAAGACAATTTTGTATATGTTTATATTATATGTGAACAAATATGTCACGATTACAACTGTCGATTATCCTTCGCTAGCAAAACACACTAAGGTACAAAATCTCACTCTAAAGTTTCTACAAACATTTCTATTTTTAAAAAAAATTAGAATTATACCCAATATAGTTGTTTATATATTTAAGATTTTTGAACTGAGAAAACATTTATATTCTACATCTAAACAACTGATATTTGATGATGATGATGATGATAATAATGACCATGACTACGGCGATGGTGATGAATGTTATTATTGCCCCAATAAGTCTTATTTATCACAAAATGAATATATCTTAGTTCTTGCTCTCCAGATTAATCTTTCTCCAGAATCCTCTTCATTAGAAGAATCTGTGCTTGCATGTCTGTGTGAGGTGAAGGGATAAAAGTGTGTTTGTGTATGTGTGCGTATGAATAAAAACTATTGCTTAGGTATGTATCTCACTGTTTTGATACAGCTATTGTTTTTGCTTTATGTATTGCATTAGCTAATATTAATGTACCGAGTTTGTATCCTCACAGTCCAACTGGGCTACTTTATGTACCGAGTTATCCAAGACGTAACATATAAAAATTGCAATAAATATGAATGTTTCATATAAAGGATAATTCACTGGTGAAAACACCATCGTGTGACCACGATCAGCTGTTAATATTTCTGAATAAACTATTTTTTTTATAAACAACGTTTTATTGCTACAACAGTCCCGTTTTATACAGTTCCGTGACCAATCAGCTAACAATAAACACAATGAAAATGGCGGTGATCATAGTTTATGATCCAAACAAGTAAATTGTTTTTTTTTTTTTTTTTTTTTTACTTATTTTAAATCAATCTAATGAAAAGGTAAGTCTGCAAGCGAGTAAATCATATCCAACTTGCACTGAGGACATAGGGCAATTTGAGGACATACACAGGGCAAATTGAGGGCATAGACATGGCAAATTCGACTTGTTTAACTCTGAATCTGGATGCGGAAGAAGTTTTCAAGGGCATTCAGTGTGACTATCTGAAGTCTTTAAATATTACCACGTCTATAAAGAGATCAGTTTTAGATTAATTTGTGTATGCTGTGCTCGTGTGTGTGTGTGTGTGTGTGCATGACAGAGTGAAAGAGAAGAGGGGGGGGCGTAGGAAGTTGCCTGGGTAACAAACGAAAAAAAAATCAACTTCGCTGAAGTGTACATCATGTTCAGTTTGAAAATAACTAGACTAGACTGATTTTCATTCCAGTAGATCCAGTTTTCTCTACAGTTGCCCATGATGCTGTTTAAAGACACAAACAAACCGTTGAGAAGATGCAACAAATTTATTGTTTACAGCTGCAGTCCCTTGGTTTCCATCAACATGAACAGCTTAATGAATTATGATGAAGGGATGGAAAGGCTGACAGTGTCACTTGAAATCTACTAATAATATCAAATATGATCAGTGGTAGCTGCCAAGGTAAAAATAAAAAATTTCACATTAAGAATAATTCTCGTCCTTTATAAAGTTAATTATCATAACTCACTCGGACGGTCCCAGATACTTTGCAAGATATTCTCTATGATTCTGGTACATCGTAATCCTGGCTCAGTTCAATGGCACAAATTAGAATGTCCGGGAAAATCTCTCTCTCACACACACACACACGCGTACTCTCTCTCTCTCTCTCTCTCTCTCTCTCTCTCTCTCTCTCTCTCTCTCTCTCTCTCTCTCTCTGCATTACACTGCATTACACTGTATCGATTAAAATTACTTCGATAGTTTTATTTAGATATGTGTTTATATTTTCATCCATGAAACTGATTTATCTAAAGATATATTCACAAGAAAGTTTAGGCTTGAATTCTGACCAAAGTTTACCTTTCCGGAGATTCAATTGATCAGAGATGACCTTCTATCGAGAAACTATCACAAGTTAGAAATCGAAAGAAAATTTGACATACATTTCGTCACCTATTTAAGCAGTTACTTCTTTCATTTTTTATTCAACTTGCTGATCTGAAGATTTTCAATGTTGCTAGGATTTTCATTTAGGAAAATCAATCGGTGCAAGGGCCTGTGTCATTGTTTCGATTCTAGAAATAGCTGATTCAAGAAAGGAGAGAATATTCTTAGACGACAAGGCTTTGAATGTCAGAAAAGAAAAAAGAAATTTAAAAAAAAAGAATCAATGACAAGGGAAGTTAGTTCAGAACTGGAATTATATGTGTTTAATGCCGTTTTTCCCCCGCGTTTATCGTGGTATAAACTGCACGTGGCCGAAAAACACAGCTCGTTGTTTGCTGTACGGTTCAGCAGCTCACAATTAAACTATTAATTGGTTCTGGTCATGAGTTCAATTAATTGTCATGAAGGAAAGGAATTTTAAATTTATTCCTTATCGAAATTTACAAATTTGGCCCTGGAACAACAGCAGATCTTATTTGCAGATTTTAATACCAATTCATGGTCTATTTTTATGCCTTGAGCTCTCCACGAGCGGTTCGTTGTTTATTTGTTTTCATGTATATATACGTACTCATGGTTCTACCAGTCATATTTTATATACGTACTCAAGGTTGTACCACTCATATTTGTATATACGTACTCATGATTCTACCAGTCATATTTTATATACGTACTCATGGTTCTACCAGTCATATTTGTATATACGTATTCATGGTTCTACCTGTCATATTTTATATACGTACTCATGGTTCTACCAGTCATATTTTATATACGTACTCATGGTTCTACCAGTCATATTTTATTTTCGTACTCATGGTTCTACCAGTCATATTTTATATACGTACTCATGGTTCTACCTGTCATATTTTATATACGTACTCATGTTTCTAGCAGTCATATTTTATATACGTACTCATGGTTATACCTGTCATATTTGTATATACGTACTTATCGTTCTACCAGTCATATTTGTATATACGTACTCATGGTTCTACCAGTCATATTTTATATACGTACTTATGGTTCTACCTGTCATATTTGTATATACGTACTCATGGTTCTACCAGTCATATTTTATATACGTACTCATGGTTCTACCTGTCATATTTGTATATACGTACTCATGGTTCTTCCTGTCATATTGTATATACGTACTCATGGTTCTACCAGTGATATTTGTATATACGTACTCATGGTTCTACCAGTCATATTTTATATACGTACTCATGATTCTACCTGTCATATTTGTATATACGTACTCATGGTTCTACCAGTCATATTTTATATACGTACTCATGGTTCTACCTGTCATATTTGTATATACGTACTAATGGTTCTACCTGTCATATTTATATATACGTACTCATGGTTCTACCTGTCATATTTGTATATACGTACTCATGGTTCTACCAGTCATATTTGTATATACGTACTCATGGTTCTACCAGTCATATTTTGTATACGTACTCATGATTCTACTTGTCATATTTTTATATACGTACTCATGGTTCTACCAGCCATATTTTATATACGTACTCATGGTTCTACCACTCATATTTATATATACGTACTCATGGTTCTACCAGTCATATTTTATATACGTACTCATAGTTCTACCAGTCATATTTGTATATACGTATTCATGGTGCTACCTGTCATATTTTATATACGTACTCATGGTTCTACCAGTCATATTTTATATACGTACTCATGGTTCTACCTGTCATATTTTATATACGTACTCATGTTTCTACCAGTCATATTTTATATACGTACTCATGGTTCTACATGTCATATTTGTATATACGTACTCATGTTTCTACCAGTCATATTTTATATACGTACTCATGGTTCTACCTGTCATATTTTATATACGTTCTCATGGTTTTACCAGTCATATTTTATATACGTACTCATGGTTCTACCTGTCATATTTTATATACGTACTCATGGTTCTACCTGTCATATTTGTATATACGTACTTATGGTTCTACCAGTCATATTTGTATATACGTACTCATGGTTCTACCAGTCATATTTGTATATACGTACTCATGGTTCTATCTGTCATATTTGTATATACGTACTCATGGTTCTACCAGTCATATTTTATATACGTACTCATGGTTCTACCTGTCATATTTGTATATACGTACTCATGGTTCTACAAGTCATATTTGTATATACGTTCTCACGGTTCTACCAGTCATATTTTATATACGTACTCATGATTCTACCTGTCATATTTGAATATACGTACTCATGGTTCTACCAGTCATATTTTATATACGTACTCATGGTTCTACCACTCATATTTGTATATACGTACTCATGGTTCTACCAGTCATATTTTATATACGTACTCATGGTTCTACCAGTCATATTTTATATACGTACTCACGTTTCTACCAGTCATATTTTATATACGTACTCATGGTTCTACATGTCATATTTGTATATACGTACTCATGTTTCTACCAGTCATATTTTATATACGTACTCATGGTTCTACCTGTCATATTTTATATACGTTCTCATGGTTTTACCAGTCATATTTTATATACGTACTCATGGTTTTACCAGTCATATTTTATATACGTACTCATGGTTCTACCTGTCATATTTTATATACGCACTCATGGTTCTACCTGTCATATTTGTATATACGTACTTATGGTTCTACCTGTCATATTTGTGTATACGTACTCATGGTTCTACCAGTCATATTTTATATACGTACTCATGGTTCTACCTGTCATATTTGTATATACGTACTCATGGTTCTACCAGTCATATTTTATATACGTACTCATGGTTCTACCTGTCATATTTGTATATACGTACTCATGGTTCTACCAGTCATATTTGTATATACGTTCTCACGGTTCTACCAGTCATATTTTATATACGTACTCATGATTCTACCTGTCATATTTGTATATACGTACTCATGGTTCTACCAGTCATATTTTATATACGTACTCATGATTCTACCTGTCATATTTGTATATACGTACTCATGGTTCTACCTGTCATATTTGGATATACGTACTCATGGTTCTACCTGTCATATTTGTATATACGTACTCATGGTTCTACCTGTCATATTTGTATATACGTACTCATGGTTCTACCAGTCATATTTGTATATACGTACTCATGGTTCTACCTGTCATATTTGTATATACGTACTCATGGTTCTACCTGTCATATTTTATATACGTACTCATGGTTCTACCTGTCATATTTGTATATACGTACTTATGGTTCTACCTGTCATATTTGTATATACGTACTCATGGTTCTACCAGTTATATTTTATATACGTACTCATGGTTCTACCTGTCATATTTTATATACGTACTCATGGTTCTACCTGTCATATTTGTATATTTGTTAACCAAAAGATGTAATTTATTAACATGATATTTAGGAATTAAAACAATTTATTATTAGAAAATTTGATTGATTGATAGTCTCCTGTTTCGAATTTATTTTTGCTTCGTGAAATAAAAATAAATATATTTATTTTTCATCCAAGATATATATCAATATGAGATTCTCGTGCAATATTTTGAAATTATAGACGTCATACAGGCAGACTTGAAGGAGCTCGGACTTGAATATTAAACCGAGTAGTTTCATTCAAATATATAATATAAACACGTCAAAGATATTTAAATCTTTAGGTTGATTGCATTTTTTGATAAAAGGAAGAAAGTTGTGCGAACAAAATTTGAAAGGTTGTTTTCTATTATTATGTGATGGATCTTCCAGGCAAAAAAGGAACTAGCAAAGAAGCCAAGTATTTTATTGCGAATAGAAGCATAACGGATGCAGAATATAAATCTAGCATTCTTTGCGATTTTCGAGGCTGATATTAAACGCTTCACATCACTAATCAGTCGCTTAATAATTGAGGCTTTTTTAATTGAAAAGAGTAATTCTTTAATGAAAAATGAAAAATGTAACAGCTGTAAAGAAAATGATCCAAGATAAATAAACATCTTCCGTATTTAGGCTAAGTAGTTTGACAACCGTTTGGTACATTTGTGATGCCATCAGTAGTTTGACAACCGTTTGGTACAATTGTGATGCCATCAGTAGTTTGACAACCGTTTGGTACATTTGTGATGCCATCAGTGTTTTTTTTTTCTTTGTCTTCAAATTTAGCTCAAAATAAAGTACCCCTGCTGCACAAATCTTTTAGGGAGATTCCGTTCTCATCTGCGTCTATTTTGTATACCATCTTGTATTATTTGTTTATTAGGAAATGGGTACGAGCTCGGTCTAGTTTTCAGTGCATCTCAACCTAACTAATAGTTAAATATGGGCAAGGATAGATGGATAACTGACTTTTATTTCTTTGATTATGATAATCCTTTCAAATAATCCTATATATCCATCATCGTCTGATAGTATTTTTGTCTCTCTACTTGGATCCTGGAATCATGCCACATGTTCTGTACAAACCTGTTCATAAAGATACCCAAATGAAATTAACTGTTCTTAGGAGATAATAAAAAAAATCTTACTTGTTTCCCTTACATATAAATTTATCTTTTAAAACCATCACTTTTTAATTTTATCTTTCCAGATAAGTGATGCATACACAAAACGAAATGAAATCACGGAAAAGCAGTAAAAGAAATGGGAAACTAAGGTACAGACTGGTTTAACAGAATCAGTTCAACCATACAATCATAGATTTAAGATAAAGACTGGAAATGATTATTAGTGTATCAGTCAAGATATTGAAGGGTATGCTCATTTGACTGTAAAATGAAATATTAGTGCCTTAATGCTAGTAATTAAATAAGTTTGATGAATATACCTGATATTTTCAATTAATACTAGTAATTAAACAAGTTTGATTTTGATGAATATACCTGATATTTTCAATAAATACTAGTCATTAAATAAGTTTGATGAATATACCTGATATTTTCAATTAATACTAGTCATTAAATAAGTTTGATGAATATACCTGATATTTTCAATTAATACTAGTCATTAAATACGTTTGATGAATATACCTGATATTTTCAATTAATACTAGTCATTAAATAAGTTTGATGAATATACCTGATATTTTCAATTAATACTAGTCATTAAATAAGTTTGATGAATATACCTGATATTTTCAATTAATACTAGTCATTAAATAAGTTTGATGAATATACCTGATATTTTCAATTAATACTAGTAATTAAATAAGTTTGATGAAGATACCTGATATTTTCAAACAATACTAGTCATTAAATAAGTTTGATGAATATACATGATATTTTCAAATGTATTTATTATATTTCTAAAGCCTCCTGAAAATCCTGCAACATCTAGATAAATAACACAATTTTTACTAAGTTTCTTTTTATGAACCTCAATCGGCCACTTTTATTGTAGAGGGACACAAGCTTCCGGAACAATAGTAGAAAGTATTTGTAGTTGAAAGCTTTCGACGTAAGCTTGTCGATCCACGGAGTTAGTCGGTCTGAGTTACGAGTGCAAATTGCGTATAGAAAAGAAACCAGAAGAAATTATGATATTTTAAAGACCTTTTAATAATTAAATCTTGATTATGTTGATCAATTTCATATGATACTGGTATTTTATTACAAACACATTTAATCTTACATGGTTGATATGGCGTGCGATACAGATGTTCAGTCTGTATTTATTTCCGTTATCACACACCCATATTGGAACTATTTAGATGTTTTCTCTGACATCCACGCGTCGATATTCTTAGACGCACCGAATCGAAATTTTATAAAGCCCAATTCGTTTTGAATTTCATTCAAACTGTAAAGCCTGACGGCCTCGACGAATTTCTACGTATTATACAAAAAAAAGAACAAGTTCTTTCCGCCGACTTGGAACAAAACACGTATGCAGTTTTATGTATGTGATCAACAGTGCTAAGCAAATGCTGTAAAATGCTTTGAAAACAAGTTATATCATGAGATGCTGAACTAACGATCTTTCATACACGAAACTCTATTTCTTTTACGTTTCTTTAAATCGATATTACATACCCATTTAATCGTACATGGTTTATCTAGCGTGCGATACAGATGTTCAGTCCGTATTTCAGTTATCACACACCCAGATTGGAACATTTTATGTGTTTTATCTGTCGTCCGCACGTCGATAGCTTTAGACGCACAGAATCACAGAATCGAACTTTCATAAATCTCAATTTGTTTTTCATTCCATCTGTTTCGAATTTCAATATTTTGAAAGCGTAAAAGAGGGGGGGGGGGTGTAATAAATAGAAAACCGCATTCATCTTTTGTTTCGAATCGGGGGACATATTTTTTTTTTTTTTTGGCTTATGAATACGTCTCGACCTTACGATCACGACGTATCCCTTTGTGTATTTATTTGAATCATCGACCATAACGATCACTCCAGACTTGTGGATTCAAAAGCTTAGTCATATCGTCAGAAACAGGTCTAATGTCATAACATTTTGAATGAATGATTTGCGATTATGCACGTTTTTGCTAACGGATGATTATGTTTTGGAATATCATGTCTGAAATATATATATAAAATAATGATGCGTTTTTTTCGCTTCTGTTTATTTGTGTGCATATTACTAACATGCATAATTGTTTAAATTTGGACCCCCGACGGAATTTAAGATACGTGCTGACACCCACTTGCAAAAATAAAGTGTTACAGATTTTGACTAAACTTGCAATAAGAACTGTCTGTATAGCCTAAATTTAAAATAAGCAAATAAATGAAGGAGATTGTCATGCTCATTATTTAAAAAATGAACTGACAAGTTGAGTTTTAAGGGTCCACACAATGACTTCTACAGTAGTATAATTAATCCAGATCGGTTCTCATTCTGATTTGCAGATTCTTTTTTAACTCAAACCATAATAAAGTTGTGATGGTCATAGGAAATAGGACTGGTTCACAATCTTAAATCCCGAAATGTATGAAACAGGTCATCGGTGAAGTGTTTCTGCGGAAAATTTTGAAACACGAATCAAACTTGTAACTATTGGGAATATCCTTTTCTTAATGATTAGACTGGGGATAAATGTACTATCAAATGTCCAGTTTTGATCACGATTAAAAAATATTAGGACATTTATATATAACAAGTGAAAATATTAAATAAAACTTGTATGTCACCGGCTCTGTTTCCTCATGATTTATGATACCATAAATGTATCAACCCCTTGATTTTGAAAGATTTTTAAAAATGAAATATTGAAGAATCTATGACTTGCACTTATGATTTATGATTTATGTTACTACAACACAGCTGGAAATCATCATACATTGGTATAAAAAATTCTTAACACAGGGAAAAGATAAATACATTTTTCCACAGCACTGTCATTTTTTCACAGTCCAATACATCAGGACATCAGGAATATTAACCCTGCAAGAATAATTTTTACAGTCATTGAAAAAAATTCAAATTTTGATGATATTTCTCAAATGTATATTTCTTATAATTACATGAATGAAATTCTCTGACAGAATGAGTAAGATAAAGATAAATGTTAAGTTGTACAAAATACGAGCTAAATACTCTTCCGTAGCCCATCCCCCTCCATTATAAGAAATTTAACTACTGAGGGAAACTTGTACTTTGCACAGAAAGTATCATCCAATTTTGCAAAATTTATTCAATTTGTAGCTAAGTTTGATTTCATAAAATGAATTCTTCTTTTGACAAAACACACAGTAATATTCCAGAGGAAATAATTTCCTACACAGTTCTACCTATAATTATTTATCATTCCTAAATTCAAAACATAATGCCCCTTTCTTCACACTAGTGTGTGGGGATCATTTGTCTATCAGTCGTCTTCTGTTGTTGGGTTGAAATAATATCTATTTTCATTTATTTATTGGTTTGCATCAAAGATGCACAACAATATTTTGGTTTGGTTGGGCAAAGCCCTCTTTTATTTTGTGTGTGTGTGTGTGTGTGTGTGTGTGTGTGTGTGCCTAAAAGGCACTTCTGAGTTCTAACATCAACTGTTAAAAAAAAAATTGGTACGCATCACAGATACACAACAATATTTTGGTTTGGTTAGGCTAAGTCCGCTTTTAATTTTTTGTGTGTACCTAAAAGGCACTTCTGAGCACCAACATCAACTCTTAAAAAAAATAAAATTGGTATGCATCAGAGACGCACAACTCCGTTTCGGTGTGGCTTACCGCTTTAATGTGTTTCGCAAAGTCGCTTTTAGTAGTTTTTGTTGGATAATGAGAGTAAAGTTACAACCGGACTAGTCTGGGATTCGATCATGATACTCCTGCGTAGGACACAAGCACGTTAACCCCTGAGAAACCGAATCTTCTGTTTATCATTGGTGTGCATCAGAGACGTATAACAATATTTTGATTAGAGTGGCACTTTGCTAATTAGACCAAAACACACTTCTTAGCTCCATCTTCATTTACTCAAATTGTAATCGCTATTACGTGTGTCAGTGAAATCTCTCGATATAAATGAAAACAATTTAAAATTTATTGGTGTCTCTGCATTAGAAATAAATCATAACATTAATACTTATTCTAAACAAATTATTTTATTTTAATAAAAATAGCAGTATTGATATTATTATTTCGCATTAAAAGACTATTTAATATGAAATTTTTATACATTACTATTACCTATTCTCTTTATTTATGGAATTATTTCTCTGTGATATCTTCTGAGAATTAACTCCCTTGAACACCATTATGCCAGACTTCAGCAGATCAGTCAACGGGTAAAAACAGTACTTGATTTGAATTTATCATCACGTGGTTGTGAAAATGTTAAATTCGAAACTCATGCAGAACTTATTATTTCAAAACTCTCAATGTCATCCTACGCCATATTGAGAGAAGAAATATACGGGACAATTTTGTTGTGAATCAATACCATTTACGAATTTCAGACACTAAAGTAATCTGTACTATGCATCTTATAGTTTAAAAGAGATCAGGTGAAAAATAAGTGAAATTGTTCGTGCCTACTGAAGTCTTACAAAACACGAGCCTCACGCTTTATCGACCTCATTAACTTCAGCATTGAAATTTCGGCAGTCTACAAGATAATACAGACCAATATCGTAAAAAAACATAAAACTTAGACTTACGTGAACGGAAAGCCTATGTAAATTCTATCCTAGACAATAGAATCTTACACAATGAACAGCAGAATGTCAATCTCAAGACTGAAAGACTTGCGGAAGACTATCTTAGAAAATCTTATGCTATACACTCGCATCTATCAAAAATGCCACAATAATGCATACAATCGCAGTTCAGACAAGAAAGACTCCTATTAAGTAAAAGCCTTAGTTCTCCTAATTAACAAACGTCGCTTTTTCTCTGTCTGTCTGTCTCAGAAATATGCAAGAAAACTGCTGCTTGGCAATATAAGTAAAAGTTTACCTGAGCTGGGACTGCTTCTCTCCGTGCAGTGATGTTCGCAGAAATAATTTCAGCATTGGTTGAATATCATCAAAAGCTATGTATTAATAAGTACATACATACATACTAATGTTGGCTCCTGATCATTCGCAAGTTCGAGGTAAATCCTACGGATCATACCTCGAATGTATGTCGATAGTTCCCATTTTGACCGCTTTGGCTATTTACGAAACAAGGATTGACCAAGAAGTTACGAATGATCAAACTATTTTTGTCATTCGAAACATTTAAGCCAATCCTATCGCAGAAATAAACAAAGTAGTCCAAATAGATTATGGTTTCTTTTTTTGCGGAGATGTTTCCGGCGAACAAAATATATAATTTTATGTAAATTACTGCGCCGACATACATCTGAGGCATACTTTAGTCTCGCAGAAATATCAGAGATAGTTCCGAATGGGCTCCTGATGTCACCTCTACGAGTCTTTTAAAACATGAAGGCATGCATGAAAAAGAGTCACTCAGTCAGACATTTAAACCTGAAGTCATGCATGAAAAAGAGTCAGACATTTAAACCTGAAGGCATGCATGGACAAGTGTCAGACATTTAAAACTGAAGGCATTCATGAAAAAGAGTCCGATACTAATTAGTTATATTCTTTTTTGCCAACTGGAGGCTTAAAATTGCACATACTAAGTTTTATGTCTTTTTTGTTCCATGCGTAAGCCTCGTAACAAAAGAATAGCTGACAAATATCTTAAACAGGTCATAAATCAACACCTTGTGATTTTATCACATTAATTGACGTCAAAGATCATGAGCGGAAGCTATATTAGTAAAAATCTAATACAGAAAGTTTTGGGACAGTTAAATGGGATTTTCATGCACGGACACTATACTAGAGGAAGCCATGCTGGATTATGACGTCTTTGAACAAGCTTAAGTTTTATAGCTGAGTTCATTCAGAGCACCATGGCCTTATTTTGTACTACATGGCATTTTGGTATCACATTGTGCTTACTTTGTGTTACATGGCATATTGGTAGCACATTATGCACGATTTCTGGAAATCTACTTAAGGGAGCTTTTATTTAAAATGAAAACGTATCAACTACCAGTCTTGTTGAATCTGTATAGTTTTACGGGTGCACCTCATATATGCATTTTGACATGGTAGTCTTAGTAAACTATCCAGCCTTTTCAACGAGAAAGAACAAAGGTTGATCATCATCTCAGAGAATGATAAAAGCGTTCCGTTTCAGGTTATTTCGTCACTAATTTTGTAGAAAACGGTGTTCCATTCGTATCACTGATTTACTCGATATTCGTACTGACACAACTGTTACTGAACACATCGACGGCACAAATCTTACGTTACCCTTGTTTTAATCTTTTGTTTCTTCTGCTCGTTTCTATAATAAGTAACATAAAAGAGTATTTTGACTTCAGTTCTACGTAGTACAAAATGTACAAATATATGTTCGTCGCCGCAGACGCGCTAGAATATAATTTTTAATACTGCACATTCCAAGTGATCCATAGAATGAAACATTGTGTATACAGTGTTGAGCTTAGCTAAATGCAATTACGCCACTAGTAAATAGTACAAATATAATCGCATGTCGCTGATTCATGTACTATCCCGACTCAAATCGAGTATGAGATGGTAGTGCGAGAAAGGTTCAGCTTTCAATTACCAGATTGTCGTTTTTTTCGAACACGTAAAAAGCCGAGAAAAATGTTCGTCAGTTCTCTGTTATCAATGACTCAATGCCTTTACTGTATCCGTCCTCTTTCGCCGTATTTTTACGAAAAACACTAATTCTTTCGAAGCAAAGCTATGTTCTTTATGTATGCAAAGTAATCTTACACATTTTGTTTTTAAATTCTGAAAAACGGAAAATTTCATTGTCAGTATTTGACGCTACCATGTAAGATTCATATAAATCAAATTAGAACAGGAATTTTCTTATCCACGCTACCTTGGACAGGTTTTCGTTCCTGACTTAAATTGAGTAGGTTTGTATGTCAAAGGAAAACTTGAATTCCAGTTTTCGTTGCATTTGTTGCCTCTTTCCCACTGGCCATCTCGGTCTGTGCGGAAGGAGACTTTAACATACCTATATCTGTACCACACACACACACACACACACACACACACACACACACACACACAAAACAGCGCAGATCCTGGTTAATACAGGAAGATGCCGGATAATGTGGAATGAAATTATATATGGAGAAAGAATGTTGCCATACAGGTTAGAGAAATTTGCAATTCGTCTCGTACTGGGTATCGAACCCGGGTCCGGGTGTTATGGCATCAATCGCCTTGCCTGCAGTCACCAACTCCCATACCATCCTGACTAAGCGCACCCCCCTCCCAAGGACGGAACCTATTCGTGGATTTACCTGTGGCGACCCTCTAATTAACCCGCATCTAATACACAGTCAATCCTGATTCTTATGACATAAATCAAGGCATTTAAGTTAATATAGAAAGTTACAAATATACACCAGCCAGAGCGGAAAGTGTTAACCCTGTATCCTACAGGCGGATGCATGATACTATGAAGTGAAATTATATATGAAGAAAGAATATTATCATACGGGTCAGAGAATTTTTAATTCGTCCTTTACTGAGAATCAAACCGAGTCCGCGGGTTACGGCACCCATCACCTTGCTTGCGCGTACCAACCTCCACGTCCTCTGGACTTCTATATGCCTTGACTGAATGACAGGGTAGTATCAATTGATGTAAGTCACAAAGATAAATGTCTTGACTGAATGACAGGGTAGCATCAATTGATGTAAGTCATAAAGCTATATGCTTTGACTGAATGACAGGATAGTATCAATTGATGTAAGTCATAAAGCTTTATGTCTTGACTGAATGACAGGGTAGTATCAATTGATGTAAGTCATAAAGCTTTATGTCTTGACTGAATGACAGGGTACTATCAATTGATGTAAGTCATAAAGCTTTATGTCTTGACTGAATGACAGGGTAGTATAAATTGATGTAAGTCATAAAGCTATATGCTTTGACTGAATGACAGGATAGTATCAATTGATGTAAGTCATAAAGCTTTATGTCTTGACTGAATGACAGGGTAGCATCAATTGATGTAAGTCATAAAGCTATATGCTTTGACTGAATGACAGGATAGCATCAATTGATGTAAGTCATAAAGCTATATGCTTTGACTGAATGACAGTATAGTATCAATTGATGTAAGTCATAAAGCTTTATGTCTTGACTGAATGACAGGGTAGTATCAATTGATGTAAGTCATAAAGCTTTATGTCTTGACTGAATGACAGGGTAGTATCAATTGATGTAAGTCATAAAGCTTTATGTCTTGACTGAATGACAGGGTAGTATCAATTGATGTAAGTCATAAAGCTATATGCTTTGACTGAATGACAGGATAGTATCAATTGATGTAAGTCATAAAGCTTTATGTCTTGACTGAATGACAGGGTAGTATCAATTGATGTAAGTCATAAAGCTTTATGTCTTGACTGAATGACAGGGTAGTATCAATTGATGTAAGTCATAAAGCTTTATGTCTTGACTGAATGACAGGGTAGTATCAATTGATGTAAGTCATAAAGCTTTATGTCTTTACTGAATGACAGGGTAGTATCAATTGATGTAAGTCATAAAGCTTTATGTCTTGACTGAATGACAGGGTAGTATCAATTGATGTAAGTCATAAAGCTTTATGTCTTGACTGAATGACAGGGTAGTATCAATTGATGTAAGTCATAAAGCTTTATGTCTTGACTGAATGACAGGGTAGTATCAATTGATGTAAGTCATAAAGCTTTATGTATTGACTGAATGACAGTGTAGTATCAATTGATGTAAGTCATAAATCTTTTGCAGTAAACCCTTCTTTAAGCTCTCTCATCTAAATTTACCATGATTCTGTTTGAAGCATATTTCAATATAACAATATTCTTAATATTACTTTTTGGAGTAATTTTCAAGTTTGAAGTAGCTTTTCATAAGTCAATCTTTCTGATCTTTTAGAAAAATAATATAATTAACACGATTTGCTGTACACATTCATGACAAAGTAGTTAACGGGAAATCATAAAACAAAGGCAAAAACTTTTCACTGATATTAAAAAATTCAGTGTCGTTTATTCAACTCTCTTGAAGATCAAGCGAGACCATGCTGTCTGAAAACTCAATTATCTAGCACAAATGTTACCAGTATGGTACATATCACTAATATCAGTCACGTAGAATAAATAAGAAGTTTATTTGTGTCACACCTTTCTACATGCCTTGTATATGTACACTTTTCTTCACAGCATGCCGCCGAAAGATGATAACTTTCCCAGGCGCGTCGTGTTTAAAGTAATAATACCGAAACCATGCATTAAACTTGTTATAAACAACAGTACCACCATGTTCGCAAGAAAACACTAGATTGACAGTCTTCTGTGCAGTACGTGGGTGTAAATCACAATAAACATTCGTAAACTTCCATTTCTTGGTTGGAGGAAAATGACAGATACAAGGTCAACATAAATCTCTACTTTTATATGAGACTGCACTAAGAGCACAATGTGTGCTTACTTTTATATAAGACTACACTAAGAGCACAATGTGTGCTTACTTTTATATAAGACTACACTAAGAGCACAATGTGTGCTTACTTTCTTTCACTGCTGCTTTTTGCTTATTAGCTGATATAGTATGCGTTTCATTTCATTGATATATTAAGCTATAACAGTCTATGCATTTTCAATATCACAGTCGATGACTTTTATATGGTAGATAAGATAGACGAACATAAAGAAGAATTGGTCGACATCGGATGCCCGACTTCGGACTCTTGCACAAAGCACTGTTGTTGGCAGAGGGTCCATTCCGATGGGTATTGTTGACAGTAACTGAAGATGTAACATTTGAAAAAACATATTATCTGCATTATCTACTACAAATGTTTTTCGTTTCAAATATAGTTGTACCAGCATATACGTAGTTCTTTACTTCACTTGCTGGAGTATATAAGTCAGATTGGAAACAAACAGACAAGTTATAAGGCTTGAACAATTATAGTGTTGATATACATATGTCATCACTATGGTCGTACTTATTTGATCTGGCGACAGTGGCAGCGCCCGGGGGCAATGATCGTAAGTGGCGCCCCTACTGAGGCGCCCGGGTGCAATGGTCTTTAGTGGCGCCCCTACTTTGCCACAGAGAATAGTTTTTACTATAAAAAATTTTTTAAAAAAAAAATACTCAGACGGTGCTTCCCCCCCTCCACTCGCTTGGCGCCCTGGGGCATTTGCCCCCCCCCCATCCCGCCGTCGCCCCGCCACTGTCTGTCGACAGAACTTTTTGACTTCATGCACGACTTCAGCAGGAAATAAGTGTTCGAGAATGCAGCCATATTTTAACGTCATGCAGTATCCCATTGAACAGATTTGATATTTAACTGAACAAATAATAACCGAGATTGCATGCATAAATAATTATAAATGTATTCCATGTTACATCAATACTCTGAAATGGAGTGTTACGACTCTAGGTCTTAAAAAATATGTAACAGGAAGAAAGTGAAACCAACAGTGTAAGTAATATCAACAAGCAATTTATTTCCCTGCAATACAAAGTGAAATTCAAAAAGATGCTTACAATATTGTGAATCAAATTCCAAATAATCCTAAATGTCCTAATCACAGGTCCAAAAATATAGAATGTTCCGAATGAGTTCCAATAGTCTTGAATGTCCTGATATAACACAATGATACAATCCTGAATATATTTGAATGGGTTCACAAAAGTCCAAAGTAATGTATTAATTCAAAAGTCAATGAGCATTTTAGTAGTTCCAACGAATATCTTAAATAAATAATTCCTCTCAAATTATATCTGATTTGAACGGCACAGACTGTAAATTCTCATCTCAAATGGATTCCCACAGACTGATCTAAAACAGGAATTAATTATTTGTTTACCAAATCCCTATTTATACACATTTTCACTTGACATATATCATAACAGGATGTGAAGCAATCTAATGAAGAAAAAAAAAACAACAACAATAACAACAAAAATATTTTTAAAAATATAAAAAAAAACAAAAACACAGTCTAACTGCAAATCAGACTGGTCTTGAACTCAAGTGCTTGTAAACATTCTGTTTACAAGTGACCAGAATCTAAAGTATAAATTACCTTCATGGACAAAATTTAAACACACATTATAGATTCAATATACATAACAAAACACTCAAGCCAACTTCTACCTATCGCTACACAGTTGACCATTAAAAGAGAAAAGCCTCATTTGAACCACCTCAGCTATTTATGGGAGACAAAAATATGCCTCATATGTATGTGGGCGCAGTAATTTACAGAAAAATCATACATTTTGTTCAACGTCAATTGACGCAAGAAAATCGCAATTTATTCGGACCACCTCGGCTCTTTCTTCGACTAGACTGACCGTAGGATGGATGCAACTTCGCAACTTCTCGGTCAAACCTTGTTTCGTAAATAGCCGAGATGGTCAGAATGGCAGCTTTCGGCATGTATTCGATGTATATTCTGTAGGAGTTACCTCAAGTTGCGAATGAGAAAAGCCTGTGTATTAACATTTGGTGACATTTGATTGGACAGTCAGTAAAATTTTCATTTATTTTCTGTGATATTTCAGATTTTGCGTCGGTTACCCATTCTTAGTGGCAGACCATACAAATTTTCATTCTAACATCACGACCACTTGCTTTTTAAATGGAAACTTGTCCTTTACTGTGTTTCGTGAGGCCGAGAGCTATATTTAGAAACAAGGCAATGTTGCTACATAGTTCAGTTTATTTAACCCGGATTATAAGGTAACCATTTGTAGTTATCTAATACGACCAATGAAAAATACAAACGTGCTGACAGTGTGCTCTTTCAATAATAAAAACACTGAAGGAATGTAGATATTTCAATCACCAGTTGTGAGATATGTCCACTATATAATGCATGAACACGTAGGTGGCATGCGATGAAGCAAAAGGCGATGTTCCTTCTGCAATTAAAAAGAGTTTTGTTTAATTTCAAAAACTGTACAGCATTAATGTGCAAACATTGAAAATGGATCAGACCAAAATGTATCCCAAATTAACCAGAATCATCTACCTTACAGCAATTAATTATGACATAAAGAAGCATCAGGCAGGGGCATATGGGGGGGGGGGGTAGGCGTAGCTGGTCCCCCCGGAAACGCCTAAATTGAATGTAGGAGCTTGCGGTGGATTCGCCCCCTAGGATCCCATCAGGGGTTCCATTCCACAGACCCCTTTCCTACTTGTTTACCCCCCCCCTCCCACCATACAATGCAAGAAATAGATAGCAGTAGAAGACGATGTGGAATAGCGCAAAGAGAGAGAAAGGAAAGAAACGAAAATTGTCAGTTAAAATTCTGAAGAAGAAGCAGAAAAATTCTTAATATAAATCTGATTTTTGTTTAAGGATAAACTCCTTATCGGTAAGTGAGTAATTAGTAAATTGTTTGTTACATTCATATATTCGATTTTGTTCCACTGTTGAAATTGTCATGCAATTGTTTGGAACACTTTTGCCAGTTCTTTGAAAAGAATATTATCAGAGCCAAGGTAGGCTTCTTTTTTATGTCGTCCACAATGACAAGTTGTTTAAAAGATTGCAGTGATTAAACACGTCCATATGGCTTTAAAATAATTTTACACCTATTCTTTTTTGGACATTTTCAATCAAAATTCATCTTTTTTCACAGTATACAAACGTATATATATTTCTCTATCGATCAAAGCTTGGGTAAGAGCAACTGCATACTGCCTTGTGTAGTTTCTAAATTCCATACATTTAGCGTTATTCGTGTATCGTAAGAAGTTTGAAAACTCTGGTTTCTTTGGACGATATTTTTGCAAATAGATTGTCCTATTTCAGTTCAGATTCAGATTCTACGAAAATTCCACGCCTGCATACTTTCCCAATGAACTTGTATATTGAGATATTTGTTTAGAATTTCTACGTACACATTGGCTGTAATGGCCCCCGTTAAAATTATAGTCTTTTGTGACAATTTTTAAGATTGCGTATGGGAGGGGACACAATATACTTTTCAAAGGCTTATCTTCAAATGCCACTGCATCTGCTACTGTTGTTGCTGTCAGCTACATTCAGTCATAAGATGAGATGTTTTACGTAATTTCCGGATTTATCCTTGTCGTCTTTGCAATCGAATAAGCAACTGTTACCTGGTCGCCTATTGCTCATACACGTGGTATGAGGAATTAGAACTGGAACTGGTCCTTTATCTCGATAACCTATCCGCCAAATTCATCCAGCTGAAGTCGAATGGGTGTGATAACATGTATGCATGACCTGAAAAGGACGAAAGGATCTACGTACATTGATGGAACTATTTGTTGTAATATTTCTTGTGGTACAGTCGTAGTCCTACAACTTCAAAAGCGAAAGACTTTCTCTCGCCCTCGTACAAAGTATGCAAAATAACTAACTAACTAAATAAATAAGAGAAGGCTCAAAGTAGTCTTGTTGCTACTTCACTTCAATATCTGCGAGTGTTAAAACTAGTGTTACTTTGTGATAAGTTTGCTAATACAATTTGTGTGAAAGTAGTAGTAGTGGTAGTTGTTGTTAGTGTTGTTGTAGCTGCAGCAGTAGCAGCTGTTGTATATAGGGAAAATATTTAAAGCTTCTGGAAAATTAGCCCCAATAAAACCTTTGCAGTAAGTGCCAATGAAAAATATTCCTTAGAGCACAAGCAATTACGTGAAGCTGCCTTCATGTACGTAACGAGTTTGGTAGAGCGCCCACTTACCTTTTCCTCTTTAACAAATTTAAACAAATAACATGTCCGGACATACGAATACTCACTGAACCATTTAAAACCACAAGGGGCGTCTGTCGGAAGTATGGATTTTCATACCACCTTAAATGACTGTCGTGCATGAGAGTCAGGAACAAAAGTAGTAACTTGCGGTTTTGAGGTCAAAGCACATTTAATTCAGGTATTTCAAAAGTCATTGGTCTTTTAACGCATTGGTGAACTTAATTAGTATAAACGTATAAATAACCAAAAAGACAACCAAAAGAATATTTGCTTACTTTACTATCACATTTCTGTCCAAGGTATTGAAAACCCAGCCACGATATTTAAAATCAGTATAGTCGAATCAACGTGAAACCAGCTTTGCTAAGGAGGGCAACACGAAACGATCGAGGCGTTTTTTTCGAAAATTTTGACTATATTTTGCTCTTTGTTTCTTCAAGTGATACATAACATATTCAAAGACGTGAAAAGAAAAAAGAAAAAAACAAAAAACAATGAGAACTAAAGTGCAATGAGTTTCGGTACATTTCGAGATATCAAACTTCGCTAGTGCTATGAGTTTCTGTACATATCAAGATATCAAACTTCGCTAGTGCTATGAGTTTCTGTACATATCAAGATATCAAACTTCGCTAGTGCTATGAGTTTCTGTATATATCAAGATATCAAACATCGGAAAGATTTTTGTTATTTCACCCCATACATTGTACTAAAATCATCCGTCGAGATTGCGACTTGAGAGTCATACTGAGTAAATTAATGTGGTATGTACGCATTTTTATGTCTAAAATACTTATACACCTCTATCTGTATATGGTTTGAGTTCATTGTTTGTCAGAGTAATAGCTCTTCAGAGCTAATGCTATTTAGTTCATTGTTTGTCAGAGTAATAGCTCTTCAGAGCTAATGCTATTTAGTTTAATGTTTGACACAGTAATCGCTTTTCAGAACTAATGCTATTAAGTTCATTGTTTGACACCGTAATAGCTCTTCAGAGCTAATGCTATTTAGTTCAATGTTTGTCACAGTAATAGCTCTTCAGAGCTATTGCTATTGTAATATCCGACGTTACATACAGTTTGCTATGTATTATGTCTAACCATACTGTGGGTTATTTGACTTATTTCAACAAAACAAGACTCGAGAACGTCCTAATAGTATGGACTCAAGAACGTTCACAAACAAGCGACGACAGTTATTGAATTTGAATGTAAGCATACGAGCATGTCGTTTCAACTTATATTTTGTAATGATATTTTTGAAAGAATCCAATTAAGGTAATAATCACAACTAACTCGAAATGCGATAAAATGACATTATATTAACCTATTGTTCAGATATATTTAACTTTTGGTAAAACAATGTCATCTTTGGAGTATTTTTGTATGTTTTTAGTTACTTAACTCGTATTCAATCCCATATTGTTTAATTAAACGACAATAAAATATGTTTAAAAGAAACATTAAATCAATTGTTAAATGTAGATGAAGTTTTGAATTTGAGATATGGTAAATTTACTGTTAAGTGAAGTTATGTCTTTATGCTTTAAGACACTCAATAACCTAATATATTCACATTAAGATAAACAAGAGTATAAAACCAAGATGGTGAGACAGGTTAACAATAATTTTTAGTTCATCTGAAATTGTACCTTTTGTTCCACTAGTTTTCACGCAAAACATACAAAATGCTACCTTACTTTTTTTCCATTCTTGTTAAATAGTTTTACTTTTTTATGTGAGATCGAAGTCATTCCATCGAGTTTTGCGTTTTTATTTTTTATACAGATAAAAAAGTGTTTATTGTACGTCTATCGGTAACTGGAATATATTAACCGTATTATGTACACAAGTTCTACTTTACACTTCTTAGGGAAAAAAAAGAACCAACTAGAAACATTGTAGGTGTCCATCCATGTCTTTTATGCCCAGCTTTTTTAAAAATATAATTTTCCTCTGTGAAACATTCGTTGCTGCAGTACAAAACATGTAGGCTTGGTTTAGGAACACCAGGGAATTTCAATAATTCTGTCTTGTTCAACTGTTTTGAGTGATTTCTTTTTAAAGAGTTTCCCAAGTTTTAATCTTCTTTTCGTAACATGTCTCTACAGTTTCAAAATGATGAAAAAGGTAGAAACTTTGTGGAAGGCAAGTTATTTGATTAAATGCTTTATTCAGTAAGTTTTCACAGAAGGGACACCTAAACGTTGACATTTTAACTCTTTCGCTTTTGTAAAACACCTGAATGAGTTGCTGATTTTAACTTTACCTTTCCTGTTGATATTTCCCGAAAGTTTTCTTGAGTAATCTGTTCTAAGTAAGCGGACACGGATTAGTAATTTCATTTTAGCTGACCGGGGTCAACCATGAAAACGTCCAAGGCTCTTTTGATATGGGGATTTTCAACGCAGCCCTCACCGTGTAATAACCCTCGTGCACATGTAAAACGGCCGCTTTTTCCTGAAAATGAAATTAATTATTTCTCTGTGTTTCTTTGTCATCGTTTTCGTGTGTTTGGAAGAGTGCGATTTGTTATGATATTCTATTTTCTTGACTTAAGAAGAACCCAAACTTTGGAGTATTTAAGATTTACTTTTTAATGTGTTTCCCAAATTTGTATCGTATTTTTATAACATGCTTCGGCAGTTTAAAGGATTATTGAATTTGTCAATTGTTTATCATTTGCTTCTGGTTCTGCCAATAGGATAAACTATCACAGTTGATTAGCAGCCAGGATCCCCCCCCCCCCCCCCCTTGCCAGCGCGCAAAACTACCGATTTAATTTTGGCATCTATTGCAGCATGGGAAACACGTGCCAAGCAGATCTTCTGTTATATTTATCAACTTTTTGACTACTTGAGCGACTTAAATCCTCCCACCTCGGTTTGTTTAAGTACAGAGTAGTAAATAAATGTAGTCTTACCCCAAGCAGAAGTACAGTATTTACATCCTGTACATAAAAGGCTATTAGAAAGCAAAGAGACGTATTAAAAATATCGTGGAGGGGTGTTGAAACATTTTTATTTTAAATAGGTATGCTCCTTCAGGAGATGGTATATTTATCGCAAGGAGGTGGGGCGTGGAGGGAGGGGATATTTTTAGTTGAAAATCTATATTATTAAGAAGAATATGTTAACTGTTATAAAGTACCTACTCACAAGCAAATAAAAACATCAGTAACGGAAGATGGTTTACTGTCTTGTGGTATAACAATTTCAAACTAATGCAGACTAATGTTCTATGACTAATTTCGCCCATGTACTTTATGCTATCAAAGTATGCCCTTGAATCAGAATAAACTTCACAGTAAGACATGTTACAGAATGTTTTATTCTCTTTAGATGTTCATCTTCTCTTATATAACAAGTCAAGCTACAACTAGTCTTAATATTCTATAGCGAATGATTACTAAGTGGTTAAATGCATGATAGAAAATAGTGGTTGTTTTTCAACTATAAATTCAATTTTTTTTCTATCGTTCGAAAATGATATGAATCACATTATTGTTTTCATAAGCACTTCTTTTTCATTTGGATTTGAGTTAGTACGTTGATTAAAAGTGCGTCAAAAGTATAAAACACCAGTTATATCAACGTAATAATTTGATGATGTATTTTTATTATGTATGCGTCCTCGTCTGCTTGCAGATTCACTTGCTTATTTACGTACTCACTCATTCATTTATATGTGTGTCTTTTTAAAGGTCTCTCTATCTGTTCATCTCACCATTAGATAATTTATTCATTCATTTGCGAATTTGTTCGTCATCAATTCATTAAAATTCTTTCTAGGTAACTACATGAAAATTTGAGCCGGGTTGGTTCAATATTTGTTTAATCTTTGGCCTTAGATTAACATGTACTTCTCGCAAATATTCTGGTTTCTACAGCTGCTTTGGTCATCGTATTGTACAGGTAGTGAGACCAGTTTGCGTCAAGTGACATTTAGCGGCGTAGCATTCATGTCGGCTATTGCTCCAATACTTCATGGTTCAAGAACTTTTGATTTTCTTTTACACCTACGTGACGTATGTTTATTTTTATCACCTAATCCAATTTAAGTTTCTCCATTATTAATCAAGCCTTAATAAAGTTTGAAAATTATGGTTTACATTATTTGCATTGTCATAGAAAAACGACTAACCACACAGACAGTATCTACAAGCAGTCATTACTCTTTGGTGTATGGGGTTTCCTTAGGACTAAGATATTACAAAGTTATAAAAAATGGGTAGACAATGAACCGCTCTATTAAAGCTGTACAACTCTTTGAATATATAGGGATCACTTGAGATGTAGGGAACCTAAATCGAAACGTGTACAAGCATACTGAGAAACTGGGGCTGACAATTGTTTGTGTAAAATTTCGTGAAGAAATTTGCAATTATTTCCAGACAACATTTATCTGTTGTCCAAGTCGTCATGAATACTATAACCTCAATATTCCATTAAAACTCTTTCCTCAGCATTCTATATTACCTTTGCTTAAATTATCTTTTCTAAAACGTTGTAATTTTACAATTAAAAGCCTCTAATATATATATATATATATATATATATATATATATATATATATATATATATATATATATATATATATATATATATGTATGTATGCAATAATGAGATATTGAAATATATCAGCTGGAACTACTTTATTTTCCCATTTAAGAAATATATCTGTATGTTATTCAAACCTGTATTTCCATTTTTATGCCTATTTATTTTTCTTCCTCTTTTTCTTCTCTCTCTCTCTCTCTCTCTCTCTCTCTCTCTCTCTCATCATCAGGATGAACAGATCTTAAAATGTGTCAAGTTTGTATACCCTCTAGTAAACTTTTATGTAATCAACGAGGATACGACATCAAGAAATGTCTCAAAACAAACTACAAATAACAAAAAGTAGGCTTCAAGTATTAACTTTTTTTATTGTAATTAATTTTCCACATGATTCATGCAAATTGTCAGTGACTGAACTTACATGACCTGTTTGATATTCGATATTCTGGGTCACACATTGAACATCGTATACCTGTTACACTCAACGACAAACAACAACTCTTGATTAAATATAGTACTAAACTTGTCTGAGTAGAATTTAACTCTCATCACAATTATAATTATGTTTCAAAACGATGGAGAAACTGAGCATTGATGAGTGTTGATTGCAAACGGAAATTGAGTGGTAATCGAAATGTGGGTGCAGCGTCTGTTATCAAACTAGACTGCAAGCTTGCCAAGGCCACATAATTCATGTTTGAATGCAGAAATAAACAAAAAAAGAACCAAAATACTTACAAGTAAACTCACGGTCATTAAAGTTTTTTGTTTATAGATGTTACGCCTTGAGGTCTGTGATGTTTCTACAGTATTCCCACCGCAACAATGTTAACTGTATCAATCCGCCCAAGATATGTGTTAACGAAAATAAAATATCTCTTCATTTTCGGATGAAAACAGTCATTAATTTGACAAAATACACAATTTGAAACATTATATGTACAAGCTAAATTGCAAAATTATTGTAAAATTTCGGAACTTCTTTTATCCATGTAGTAATGCAGTTGTTAATCGTATTGTCACAGATTGGATAAGAAAATCCATGCAAATCAACGGTTTTTGTCTTACAAAATATATCGAAAAGAAAATCTGTGCTTTTTTTAGTAGATATAAGGAAATATTTCACGTGTGAAGTGGAAACATTTTGTATTGTCCTTATATCTGCTAAAAAAACGTAGATATCCTATTTTCCCTCACTTTTGTTTAATGGATTTTGTATCTATCAACATTTATGTTTCGTAGTCGAAGCTGAAGTTTGCCTTTTGTTGCTTCACTCTCTTCAATTTATGTGCACTACATTTACACTAATAAATTTTCTATTACTTACCGTTTTGAGGCAAACCTTTAAACAAGAATTAGAACAGCTTCGTTTATAAAAGTAGTAGTAAATGCGACTTTATGGATATAATAACTTAACTCATATATCAGGGTATTTTAGAAGCTCAGGAATGATGTTTTTAGTGCTTGGATGGAATTATGTTTTGATGCGTTTAAGAGGAGTATGATATGATATATATTCAAAAGTATATTTTCAAAGATTTTGGAGATTTTCATTTTTTTTATATATATTTGTTCCCCAAATTTGTTTTGGATGTATTTTTTCCAAATGTTTCTGAATTATATTTGTTAAAAAATGTGTATGTTATTTTTTCTTCAAAATTGTTATATATTTTGTAAAAACTTTTTATAGAAATGCTTTTTCCAAACTTTTTTAACATTTTTTATAGATATTTGTAGAACGCTTTTGTTGCATTCTTTTGGAAATATTATCTAAATAATTTTATATATATATATATATATATATATATATATATATATATATATATATATATATATATATATATATATATATATATATATATATATATATATATAATTGGGTTTTTTTTAAAGAACTTCCATATATTTTGCGCTTAAAATTTTCTATTTAAAATTTTGGGATAGAAATTAACTAACAAATTATCATATTATTTCTCCAGTTTATTGTTTTTAGGGTGTGGTGATTTTCGTTTTAAATTATTAAAGTGTATATGATAGATAAAGACTCAAATAGTTTGCCTTCCAATATATTTTACGACTTTCTTATTTTAAAATATTATATAGAGATTAAGAAACAAATAAGAATATTATTTATATAGCTGATTACTTTATAGTATTTCGTATATTTTCTTATTTATAATTTTAAAAATTTTGTGGATAGATATTTATTATTGAAAATATATATTACGGAGGGCCATTATTGGATTTTTTGCCATTTAAGGATTATTACAAAGGGAAAGTTGATATAGGTACTTTTTAAATCTCAAACACAGTCAAATAAAATGGTAATTTAAAAAAAGGTATGAAGTTCTGTCTGGTTTCCGTGTTACATAAATCGAAATAGGATGTAAATAAATTAAGATTGCTAAATATTAATGTAGGTTACAACAAGTTAGTTTAAATATTTCGTATATCTTTAATGGATACCCATGAATTAAATTCTGGTCCGTAGCCTTTACATTTAATAAACTCTTGTTTCATTTTATGATCGCGTCTTAATATTTTTTCAATTCTAAATACAGTTTGCTTTGCATTTGTAATTTTTGTTCATAAAACGTTCCTTTCGGTTTAGATCATTTAAATCTTCTTTTTTTTTCTTCATACACAACTGGGTTTGTATAGCAGATATTTATTATTTTAAACAATTTGGAGTATATCCTTTTTCGAATATTGATTTATACATGAAATTCTTATCATATAAACCTTTTCATATTTTGATTTTCCTCTTTCAAAAACAGAATCTCCCTAAACATTCATATAAACAAATTGTTTCTTTTTAATATCCTCTGTAGAAGTAATTTTAATACTCATGTTTTATATTATTATCTTTATTTGTCATTTCTGGTAAAACATCCAAATATTTAGCTATGTGCTTGCTGTGAAGTGCTTTCACATTTAATTGTTTTAATGTTCGATTTAATCTTTACACAACCACATCTTTACCTTCATCATAAGTGTGGTACATTTCAAGATTGTTTTCATGCAACCATTTTAAAATATTTTATTATAAAATTCACTACCCTGGTAAACCCATAATTTTTCAGGCTTTGTCGCGTATATGATTGTTTTAAAAGCATTGGATATATCAATTACAGTTTTATTATGAATTGGTATAGTCCAATCGTACTAATCAAATGTATCAACAAGTTTTAGTCAATATTTATATCCTTTATTCCATTTATAGAATGTTTTTATATGAACTAAATCAGCTGACCATATATAATCTTTTTTGTCATTAAGTACACGGCGCTGAGTAAATTTTCTTATGATTCGCTAATGCAATTCTTCAGCTAGTTGTGTAGTCCATTTTGGCTCGCTCAACACGGTTTTTGATTTGCCTAACCCAAGCTAATGTTTATCGACAATAATAGGCCTTACAACGAATTGTTTCAACGCTTATTGGCTCAATTTTTTACCCTTATGTACCTTTAACTAATCCACCATTTTTTATCACATTGTTCTTTGTTAGTAGGATTTTCATCATAAAACTAGTCATGGCGCATACATATGCCATCAATCTGAATGACTGGCGGTTTATTTTCTAACGGATTTCCAGGACCACAGTATCATTAAGAAGGCAGCGTCAGTCGACCCTATGGCAACAATGGCATGATTCCCTTATGTATGTCCAGTTTACCGCCCTTTTTTGATGGCAAAAATATTGTTTTTCAAGTATTACATATTACATAAATACCTTTCGTGATATTTCTGCCAGTTTTGCTTGTGTGATAACTTCATTACATCTATCGGTTTCTTTTTCTACATCTTAAACAATATGATTTCATATCAATGTAATTATTACACAATTTTGGCAGAAATTTCTTGTCTTTCTTCCACATATTGCGCATATTCCACCCATGATATTTATACCAGTTTTAGTTTTTATTTTAACTTCATTTTTTGTGTCTGTTTCTTGCATTTCAAACAATATGATTTCATTATATAATTATGCTACACAATTGTATTGTAAAAGATATTGTACAGATCTAAATAATGACCAACCATAGTTAACCTTATCATCTGCATTAAAATTTGTATTATCAAGTTTTATAATTTTCCCTGATTTCAAGCATGACTTTATGTGGTGTATATATATATATATATATATATATATATATATAAATATATATATATATATATATATATATATATATATATATATATATATATATATATTTATATGTGTGTGTGTGTGTGTGTGTGTGTGTGTGTGTGTGTGTGTGTGTGTGTGTGTGTGAAGTGAGTATATTACATTTGTTCTTTTATTGAAATATAAGATGTTACTCGTTCATCATTTAGATCAACCTCTTGACCAGACTGGTTTGTAATACTCATTGAAATACTTGATCATAGGTACATTTTGTTAATTGTCACGTATAATAACTCATCCCTATGCATATTGAATAAACCACATGGGGGTTGTTTTGGTGTAAATGAATAAAGAAGGCAACTATTTGTACCATGTATTGTAACTATTCGTTACCAAACTACGTCTTATTAAAAAGTTTTAATTTTCTGTTCTCCATATCTCTATATTATTCTTGAATCAAAGCCTAATATGTGTCGAATGCTGTTCTTAATTGTAAAATCAATTTGGAAATTATTCTGTAATATTATTTTGCATCTTAATTGGTTTAATTGTTATCACCCCGTCATCTGGCTTATTGCTTTCTAATATCTTTTTATATAGCTATTTTTATCAGTAATATTATATAATCCTGGTGGTAATAATACATGAAACCACTCTGTACCTTTACAGAACCGAAAATGATTATTTGCTGATGTTATATTGAACCACGAATACCATACTGCAGAGCTTATCAATGTTATTTTATAAGTTTTATTAATATCAAAACAGTATTGGTGTGCTAAAATCCACAGTAAAATTGTAACTTACACCGTACGTTTGATTCTCAGACTCTAAACACAGTGTTGTTTTAAATACCATTGTTATATAATATAATTATACAATATCATAGATATTTGTCAAAAATATTGTTATAATCAGTCTTACTTATTATGTTATCATCATGGAGTTTATTTAGGCTTTCAACAATCTCATTATCAGTAAATTTGGTTATAATTCCCATATCATTAATACTAGATAATGTTTGCAATATCTTTACTAATTGGTTTGGGTCCTTACAATATCGTACATTTCCTCCTCGTTTAATGTTATTGATGTTTTGAAATGTTTTTTGGGGGGTTTTGTTGTTGTTGTTGTTGATAATCTACATAAGTTACAAAAATGTTTGAAATTGTACAAGGATTTGTCGCTATAATTCTTTTTACTATTCCATCGTTTTGTTATCAAATCAATAAAATCATAGTCAACCTTCTTTTTTAAAACATATTTACAATCATTATTATATCCTCCCAAATTTGATTTAGATAATTTATTAGGGCCAATACATAACTTAAAAAAACATGAATCATCATCCAATTTGTAAAATTTCGTAGGTTCATCGGAATTTTATTTCCAATCCTGTAACTCTCTTTTTTGATCTGTGTGGTGTTCTTGTAACAACAACTGACTTTTTTCTGTTCACAATAAAGCACGTATTTTTTTATTTATATAATTCAAGTTGACCTTTTGGTTTACGACTCCCTTTCCCATTATTACTAGCCCTACGTAAATGTTTCTTTACTTCATTTTTGTTTGTGCATCTAATAATGCTGATGGCATAGCTAAATTATATTTACTCCTAATCCTGCTGTCCAAACCTTGGTTCATTACTATATCATACTATGATGAAATGGGCTCCATGATTTGTGGTTTAGGTAATGATGGAGGAGGTAATGTTCTTGGTGGAGGTAATGCTTCTATGATCTGTAATTGATTTTGTGCAAGTGTTTCAATTACTTGATCTTTGCTTTTTGTTTGTCCCTTCAATTTTCTAAAATTTGGGTTTAGCTGTTCATTTTGCGATTTCTCGTTGAAACTCTTGTTTGCCTATTTTTTCTTTCAAATTTTTTATTTTCTTTCTGCTTTCCAACCATTTTTTGACTATCTCTTGACAGCTCTTCAAACTAGCAACCTTTTCAAAGCTCTTTATCTGTAGCAATATATTATATAATATTTATTGCATAATAATGTTATTTTTAAAAAGATAATGGCCTCTAAAAAAGCTAATGTGTTCTTAAAAAAAGACAATGAACTGTAAATAAAGATAATGTATTCTAATGTAAAATAACATACAGAATGTAATATAATTTAAAAATAATAATGGACTTAAAATGATAATGTACTCTAAATAAGATAATGTATTATAAAATAAAAATAAAAAAATGTCATTAATAATGATGTTATTATACTTAAACATATGATTGACTTTAATCTATTATCCACAAATATAAAAATTTCCGAAACCATTACGGTATCTTTCAGGAGTGTTTAAGGCTGTTTTATCAAAAACAAAGAAACTATAAGGACGGTGTGCTGCTTCCTTGTATATATTGATAAACCATTGTTTGTCAACATCGCCAGAACAATGATCATCTGAACTTTGGCGTATATCTTTATTATCTATTCCATTTAAAAGTACAAAACATTTTGTATTTAGACCGATGTATTTTGGCACATCATAATAAGACTGAGTTAAACATATACCATTTTTATTACAACTCAGACTGAAGTATTCTTTAATTCTATTCATATTAGTATTATACATTTTTATATCATCAAACACGATTATTTTATAGGAATAACATCTTCAGGTGCTAGTATAGTGTCGATCGTTTGGTCTGTTTCGTCTTCTGTGGTATCAAATAGTTCTTCCAACATGGCATATTTTTCTTGGGTATTATTGATAGTATACAAATCAATTTAATCATAATTAGGATATTTAAATGATAGGTTCATTAACAAACTTGTTTTTTCTTGACCTGTGCTTTCAACGACAAGGTAATGACAATCAGGTAAAAGGAACTGGTTTTATTTCTTTTTAGGTTATTCAGCATAAAAAATGTGTATTTTTATTACATAGATATATAGCATTAAATAATATAAAATTTGATTTAAGGTTGAGCTTCGCTTCATAACCATTTTGTTTATAATGGTTAAAGTATATTTCCAACGGTTCTGAATAATTTTCTGTAGGTTGAAACTCTGATTTTATGAAAAACATATTTGATTACATCTTTGCTATCAGATTCATGATTTCATTTTACATAGATAAGTAATTGTTTCATATGCATATGATTAAATTTAAGTTTTGATTTTTTTGTTCTCATTCAGCTTCAAACTACTATTGATTCCAGTTGGTGATAGCTATTATGCTTACAAAAATAGGGATAACAGGTATTGAGCTCAGACTAGCATAACTTCAAATTGATGATGATATTACCATGACAGCCTTACTTGCGTTATAGCTTATAACGCTTGCGATAAGCACCGGTATAAACGTGTGAGGTAATCATGCAATTGATTTACATCTGTAATATTAGGAAACATTATATATTAGTATACTATAGTAAATTGTGAAACCAAATATTGATAAGGTTGCATCCATTTTGAAAGTAACATATATATATATATATATATATATATATATATATATATATATATATATATATATATATATATATATATATATATATATATATAAATGATTATTATTACTTGCTAAAACACTACTCCAAAAATTACTGTTTAATGATTGCTTTGATAATACAACAGTTTTTAGTCCTTTCGTTTTGGAGTCTAAATTGCTAAATAAAAAACATGAGTATTGATTAGGCGTATTTCAAATGTTTTCAGTTGCTAATGTTATAGTGTAATATTCTTTTATTAAATATTTTCGAAAAATTTCTAAACCAAACGTTATCTGATTTATTGACATTGAGAAATTCTAAGTAATATAGATTATCATTGGTTTATCCAATATCATGAAAAAAATCAGTGACTAGTATCTTTACCATGACATCTTTTGCATAAAAATAAGATGGTTGCATCATTATACATTACATTTTTGGCCCAAGTTCTGTATTCGTATTAACTAATTTTCAAAATTTTATTTTTACGACGACTATTTTATCGTTTTCATTTCCAGCATGTAATAAAGCAACATGATCAAAGTGATTTATTACCTATAATGCTATTGATTGGTCTTCCTTGGGAATATTTGATTGGAATTGCGGTAAACTTATATCACTAATAAATTTCACATTATCTTCTGTCACTTTTGATTAATTAATTACCACATTATCATTTTCTGTTGCAACCTTTACAACTCCAAAATAAAATTACTTTTGCGTAGGGTGTCTTTACATCAAAACGAATAGTTGTGTTTATTAAAGCTGTTCCCTCTTTTGTGAATAGTAACCAATTTTCTTTATTAGAAGATATCTTTATAAAAACTTACCCTTTATATTTTAAATTTATAGTTTTCATAGTTGGAGTTTTCTTTGCTAAGTATATTTTATCTAAGATGGCTGCAAATGCATAATCATCGATTGTTGCTGCTCTAGTTTCTATATTAGCTATAGATGTATCCATATATATAATTTATTTGTTAAATCGGTGTTATCCTTTGCTAAGTAACATGAAGAGATCTTATTTATACGTATATTTAATTCTCCAGTTAATGTATCACCAGTTTCCGTTAATAAAGTTGTATCAACATATGATTTGGAACAGCAATCTTAGAAATTTCTTGGATCATTCAGATTTGTTTATCTTTAATTTTTTTTTACTCATATTTGCATTAGAGAAAAAACTTGTTGCAGTATTATCCGAACTCCCGAATTGAACTATCTGGTTACCATTTGTTCTTATTACCAGCCAATCAGATGATATAATATTAATAGGTTCTTGTGATCATTACCAAGTTTAACCGTAAATTGTGTCCCAGCTCCAATATCAGAACAACCGATATGTATAACCGTGTCCTTCTCCATATAAATGTCCGAGTCACCAGTCATTATATCACCTGTTTTTACAAAATAAATATCATCCAATTTCTGCAATTGTTCATCAACTCTTTGGAATTGGTTGTCAATGAAATTTGTTACAACAGTGTTTACATTATTATCTATGTTTTGTTTGTTATTGTATCAATTGCACTAACACGTAATCCTATTTGCACAACCTTGTTATTGTTTGTATCTAGATTTTGTTAAATTTCCGTAAAACCAGGTTATAGACCTCCTCCACGGTGAAGGTATTTATCCAATTCATTTTTAATATTTATAACTTCATTTTTGTTGCATATTTAGTAGTATCCAATTGTACATCATTGGTGCTATTTGTTAGTGTCCCAAGTTAGAAATTGGAAATATTACGAGTAAAAGACTAATGCAGAGGAAATGTATGCGTATTTCTCTAAGAAGGGAAACATTATACTTAGAATATATGAAATTGATGATAGTGTACTTATAGTATTTTCAGAATTAAAAGCAAAAGTTTATATATTTGCATCACTATATTCTGGATGGATAATTACAAGAATTATATATATTGAAATGCGTATCTAAAAAAAAAAGAACCCATTAGCGGAAGTAGCTATATCCCACTATCAAATGAATTATAATTAAGCTTAATATCTCAAAAACTTCTTTCTCAGGCTCGGCGTTTTGACAAAGATTTTGGAGATTGTAAAATTATTATTATTATTATTATTATTATTATTATTATTATTATTATTATTATTATTATTATTATTATTATTATTATTATATATAATTTTACAATCTCCAAAATCTTTGAAAAATACTTTGGAAAATATATCATATCATATTTCTCTAAAACACATATAAACATTTTTTCTTAGACCATCCAAGCACGAAAAAACTTATTCTTCAGCCTCTAAACATCTTTATATATTCGTTCTTTTGAAACATTTAGAAATTCCCTTTTACTACTACTTATGAAAACATACATAAGCTGTAGAATTAGTAATGTTCGGTTTAGCTTCAGTTGTATGGCATATTCTTTTGCGCACCGGCCCTGCGGGGGTCCTGTCCCAATATTTAACCTATTTACATGACACTAGCCGTTAAATTTAATAATTTGTTAATAACAGCAAAATGTTAGGGTCATTTATCTTTGTGTCTTGGGAAGTATTGACACTAATCAACAGTAGCCATATCCAAGACAAAAGTGGACGTGACATTCATGATAGAAAAGAAAGAAAAAACATGAATTCATAAAATGAAACTTCTAAAACATTTTCAAAAATAAAAATAAAAAAGAAACTATGACATGACTTTATAATTTATAATATAGCACCATGGTCGTTGGGGAAAATGTATTTGACCTGTGACAGGTAACACAATTTGAACGCAAAAGAGTAACAGCTTTCACGGACTTGACAACTTTCTTTCCATGAGAAAAAAGAAAATAATCCTTTAAACATGGTAGAAACTTTTAGGTCTCATTTTTTTCTGATTTTATGACTTACAACTTTCTTTACGTTAAATTTTTTTCTTTCATCCATGTGCCCTTCTCATAAATTTCTACAATGTTTGCTATTATTTAAATATCAGGATGATTTTGAAACCATATTTTACTAGCAATCAGTAATGCACAAACAGTCAGTTTTTAAGTCGTAGATATACTCGAATCATACTGTCACGACGGTTTGTTAGCGATTTAAGCAATTCCCAGAATTTTTCGAATATTGGGTGGTGACATATGTTGTAAATTATTTCATACTGAACCAGTTTAAGTTAATCAAATTTGATGTAGTCTCAGTGTCTGAGATACATTTTATACAGCGGAACGAACCGGGTAATGTTTTAGTACAAATGTTTGAGTCAAATGTTTGAGTATAAATGTTGTACTCCGATTGCTAAGTCTGACTTCCAGTACAATTCCATGATCTGCAAACAAGGTGAAACATCCTGCCACACCCAAGTGAACTTTGCTATATTAAATACAGTGACCATTAGGATAGTATCCGACATTGCAAAAATGTTCCGTTATTGATTAGCTAAAAAATAGAATTATTAATTATTATATTTATTTATTTATAAGCTTATTTTTGTCGGTTTCTTTAACTGGTCATTGTTGTTTTTACATGGTTCATTTTTAAATGATAAAAAATTTGGAAATACAAATCTTTCTGAATTGGAATAGTTTTAACAAAAATGTAATTTTTTGAACTAAAGAGCTAAAGTGACTTAATCCTTTTTAGTGTCTTTTGCTCATAGAAACAAATTGTATTTGAATTCTTTCGATATCTGAAGTAAACAGTATATTGGGATGACTAAAAGAAATTATTTAAAACTATTCGTTTACTTGCCGATATTAACCTCTTTCTAAAATTATATTTATACTTGCTAATATTAAGCTTTTTTCGAAACTCTTAAAAAATGTGTATGAAATGAGAATATTGACCGCGCGCGTTTTTTTTTTTTTTTTTTTTTTTTGTTTTTGTTTTGTTTCTGTGTGTTTGTTTGTTTGTTTTTTTTTTTTTTAACGGAACTATGAACACATTATTGGAGGAAATGGAAGCTAAGTACCTTTCCCAAGGACACACCATTGGAACCGACCAGGGTTGGCCTGGGTTGGTATCAAACTTGCGAAACTTGGATTACTTGTCCGACGCTCTACCTCTACTAGCATCATTTGAGAGATTCTATATCATCCACGACTACGGTGGCAAAACTTATAACCGTTAACTGCCACTTGTAATGGGTTGTTTTTTATATTCTTACTCACACTATTTGTCAGGTCCGATCGTTAATGTAAAAACATCACGACGGTCTGTTGGTAAAGCTGACAGGTTTACTGTACTTAATGGTATCTGGAGCTCTCACAAGGGGTATTAAGTTGCCTTCTAGCCTCTCTGTCAAAACGCCGAGTCTGAGGAAGAAGTTTTTGAGATATTAAGCTTCTTTATTACAATTATTAATTTAATAAAATAACATATTAACTTCTACGTTGCATATGTGAAGATATATAAACTTAATCCATGTACGATCACAAGTGCGTCTGTGAATTAAACCATATTAAGGATGTCCGCTTTTGTAAAATCAATGTTTACTGCGCAGTTTGAAGTGACGTTAATATTGGATTATTACGTAATCGATTAACGTCACTTGCTACCTCAGTGTGTCTTAATGCTATGAACTCTGGGTGACACTGGAAATAAACATAGACGTAAGAAGACGAGATTGCGATTTCTGTCTCTTACTGAATAATAGCCGAGAAACGTTTTGCATAATTTTATTAATCGCAAGAATAGTGCTTTGAAAGAAAATGATAAAGTCAGCGAAAAGTGTATGGTACCTTGGGAAATCGTTAGCGATTTACGACCAAACGTAAATCGGCCACGCGGTCTTTCTATGGTAGCAGTAAACAGTATCGTGTGATTGACCATTGGGTACAATTTCGATTGAAGAGACATCCATACTTTATCACCAAGTTTCTGCCTCGTTATTTGCAGTGGTGTTAAAATTGCATGATTTCAGAAGGGGACGATTCTAATAGTACTAGCCGGGTTCGAGATTACGTTTTGGAATACAATGTGCATGAGTGGCTGCTATTTTCTCTTGACTCTGTTTTTATGTATTTGCCAAAATTTTCATAGTGAGTGATTTTGTGGGAAATCGGTTGGTTCACATTCTTCTTCAGTATGTTAATTCCTTTTACGCCATTGTTACCACCTTATGTATGAAATATCTCTGATTTTGTTTCGTATAAGTTCATTATGGGGTTGAAAATCTCGAGTGTTATGGATTTTCAGTGGAGTGTATATAAAGAGTGTAATTAAAGAAATATCAGCTTTGTCGTGTCAATATTTTAAGCGATTCAGTTTTTCCATTCTCAAACAAGTTTGAAAATGTATACACGTTAATGGTTACGGAGCATTATTTTGATTGCGAGCTGCTTCAAAGGGGAGTAGGTACATCTTCGACCGCGGTCGTAGCTGAAAACAATTTAATGTTACCTTCATAAGCATTTATATAGGGTACAGGCTTATTTCTTCTAGGTTCGAAATTGATTTATATTACTCTTATTAAAATATGATGAATACACAATCCTCATGAAACTTCCCCCCCCCCCTTCTTTTTTCTATAAATGAATCAATAGAATATGCAATTTTCAGTATGTGCATAACGCTTTTTCACACTAGCAATGTGAGTAATGGCAATAGATAGGAATTCGAACGTTCACCACTTATTCCTCAGATGTCTAAGATTCATATTACAGTGTTACCATTGGAATCTAATCTCAAGTTCACCAGGGTCAAAGGTCTGAGAGTGCAAAAGCATATTTCACAATTTGGGTCCAATATCGAGGTACACCGGCTTTGAAATCAGTAGATACAGATTAATCCAAGAGTCATGGGTTCGATATCTGCCCAGGCCAGCTGCGTCGGCTGCCTCTGTGTGTCCTTGGGAAAGGCACTTAGCTCCCATTTTCTCTGTATGATATAGCCAATAATGTGTTTAAAAGTGCCGTTAAAACCAACCAATATTACAACAACACAAATAAGTTATTTACTGCCACATTTCAGCCGCGATCATCCTTTAATTGAATTGTCACAACCTTATGTGAGCACTTTAATCTATGAGAGGTTTTGTCATCATTTGGAGGACTGAAGGACTTGATTTCAATGCATATGTATGTATGTATGTATGTATGTATGTATGTATGTATGTATGTATGTATGTATGTATGTATGTATGTATGTATGTATGTATGTATGTATGTATGCCAAAGACTTAGAGACACGTGTAGTTTATAAAGTAAACATAAACAAAATAGGAAAAAATTAATCTATAGTCTCATATTTAATCCATTTTGCAATAATCAGATATTTTCGTTTCAAACCTTTTTTTATTTTGAATCATCTAACATCTGCAGATCTATTTTATTTGGCTGTTAATAATAATTTATTCTAGAGCATTTTAAAAAATCAAATATGTGCATTGTGATATTGACCAAATCAGATGTATGATTAAAACCCGCTGTATGTTTGACACAGATCTTAATTTTTGTTTTTATTCTTTCTTTTTTTTTTTGTGTCAAAAAAAAGAGCTCATTTATATCCCGGCTCCTAACAATGAGAAGGAAGCAGCGGTGGCTACGTAGTTAGTGAGTCGGACTTGCGACCCAAAGGGTACCGATTCAAACCCGACCTTATGATGAATCCAGGTCGGCTAACGTGGTGTCTTCCTCGGCAAAGTACATATTCCAATTGCCTCTACACTGTATTCTTGTATTGCCATAAAGCACCTATCCAAGACCTAACAACGACAAGACAATTCACTTCAATTCTTATAACCCTTTCAAACATGAGCCTAGATTACGATTTCAGTCTGATAAGAAGTCTAATTTTCGTATGGATAGTGAATGTACTTATGCGAAAAAAGTCGTGGATGAGTACACTTTCTTAGCAAGTTGATAAGAAAACTCTACTGATTTACTGGTCCTCTATTCTTGATTTTGTGCAAAAATTACCCAGAAGCGCGATATGTTGAACATATCTATCTAAAGCTTTTACTGAAACTGTTTACAGTCATTGACCTATTATGTGCAGTTTTACGTAAACTAGCAAACAAATATGCTATAGTCACTGAATGCTATTAAAGAAAAAAAAATAGGAAAGGATCCTTCAGCGCGCTTCACGACAACTTATTTTGCATTAGTTTTGCTTTTAGTGGTTCAAAGTAATTCCCTCTTCGCTACAAAATAGTTTAAAGAGACTTACAATCAGATAGACTGGTCCTATTAAAGAGATTTACAATCAGATAGACTGGTCCTATTAAAGAGATTTACAATTAGATAGACTGGTCCTATTAAAGAGATTTACAATCAGATAGACTGGTCGTATTAAAGAGATTTACAATTAGATAGACTGGTCCTATTAAAGAGATTTACAATCAGATAGACGGTCCTAAAATGTCAACTTTTTTATGTCCTAATTTATTATTTCTCATGGCAATGTTTGGTAAGCAAGTGCCATCCTGCATGATTTCATATTCTACTCAGATTATGCATTGTATAACGGAGAAACTGATAAATTGTATTTCTTTGAGTATATTTGTCTTCTCGACTAACCATCCATCCTTTTCACATGTGTGTTGCAGTTTCGTCCACCATTTAAATTAGTATGTGAAATTATGCCACACGTGCAATTGCGACTGGTTCATAGACATATGGTACGTGCTAAAATCTTCTTAGCACATAATATAAAACCTATTAACTCGTTGCCTCGCGCAGATTACATTTATCTTTAAAATAACCACTTTGATTTATATATATAAATAGGAGACAAACACAACACGATTAACTGAATTTAAGCAGTAAAATTAAAGAGCAGATACGTTGTGGACTACCTCATTATACTTAATATTACATTAGGCCGTAATATGTATGGTTAAAGAAAACTAATGATTTGGAGCAATAATTAATTTTGCCAACGGTATTTAAAAGTCAGTTAATTCCACTGTCAAATGCATAGTTTATCAGGGATGATATATTTAATTTAACCTGAGACTAACATACATATAGTTAATTTAACCTGAGACTAACATACATATACTTAATTTAACCTGAGACTAACATACATATACTTAATTTAACCTGAGACTAACATACATATACTTAATTTAACCTGAGACTAACATACATATACTTAATTTAACCTGAGACTAACATACATATACTTAATTTAACCTGAGACTAACATACATATACTTAATTTAACCTGAGACTAACATATAACATATAACATACATATAATTTAAGTGAGACTAACATACATATACTTAATTTAACCTGAGACTAACATACATATAGTTAATTTAACCTGAGACTAACATACATATAGTTAATTTAACCTGAGACTAACATACATATACTTAATTTAACCTGAGACTAACATACATATACTTAATTTAACCTGAGACTAACATACATATAGTTAATTTAACCTGAGACTAACATACATATACTTAATTTAACCTGAGACTAACATACATATACTTAATTTAACCTGAGACTAACATACATATACTTAATTTAACCTGAGACTAACATATAACATATAACATACATATAATTTAAGTGAGACTAACATACACAACATACATATACATGTATATCATATCTTTAATTAAAATGATCTGAATGTAGGTGATATTTCATTATATTATTTGCATTTAACAGACATGTTTTTTGTTTTAGGTTTTTGTTGATTTTAAGGACACTTTTAACACATCATTGGCTATATAATTCTGAGGAAATGGGAACTAAGTGCCTTTCCCAAAGACCTACCGAGGCAGCCGACCCGGGCTGGCCTGGGCGGATATCAAACGCGCGACCTTTGTATGACAAGTCCTACTCTCTACCAACCGAGCTACCGCGACTCCCTTAAACAGTATGTACAGGCTTTAGAATAGACGTATAACGTTTGATTTTTAAACTCAGTATTTCCGTAGGTTTCTATAAACATGATGGCAAAATTTAGTATTTTTCATATTTCTTGTTTTTTGTTGTTGGATGAAAGATTGGGACAAAAACTATCCTGGCTTTGCAAGTGGTGGGATTACAAGTACAAGTGAAAACGGCATTCAATTAAAAATTTAACAGTGTCTATTGATAATGAATTATATTTTATTATATATTTTATAATGATATATTTAAACAGATCAGTTTAAAGAACAATTGATATCGTAACAGTGGGGATAAAAGTGGTATCGCCACGGTCACGATATCACCTCTGAAACTAGTTTCTTTTTCCATTTAGGCAATATATATGCCCTTATTTATAGTGTAATTCTATACAGGCCTAATTAAATCAATCTTCTACTTCTTCCTCTCTTCCTCTCTCTCTCTCTCTCTCTCTCTCTCTCTCTCTCTCTCTCTCTCTCTCTCTCTCTCTCTCTCTCTCTCTCAATATAAACTCTAAACAACAACAAGAAAGTTTTCAAGTATTTATTTTAAACAGTTTTTTTTTTTCATTAATCGTCCAAATTGTCATTGACGAACTTACATGATCTGTTTCTATTCCATATTCAGCGTCACCCATATATGTTACACTCTACGGCAAACGGTAACATATTTTAGGGCAAAACTCTGAGTTAAATATAATACTAAAATTTGATTAATTTGTGATTTTAACTCTCATCACACTCATAATCATGTTTGGAAACGATGAAGAAATCTGGGATTGGAAACCGAAATTAGGTGTCTATCGAAATACGGATGTAGCGTCTGTTACCAAACTAGACTGCACGCTAGCCAGATGACGTAATTTTCACGTTTGAATGCAGAATAAAAGAAAATAAATACAACTGCTAATAGGTGAACGCACAATAATTAAAATCTTGATTCTGAAGATGTTACGCTCTGATGTCTGTCGAGGCGACAGCTCTGCGAGGATGCTACATTCATTCCAACAATGTTCACTCTATCAATCTGGGCAACAAATGTGTTAACAAAAACAAATTGTTTCATTTTTCGTATGAAAACAGTCAATAATTAAACAAAAGACACAATTTGAAGCCTTAAATGTAGGAGTTAATCTGTAAAACTCACTGTCCTAAATCATGATTATTGTACAACATCGGATGTTATTTTTATCAATGTGGTAAGCCAACTTATTCGTCAAGAGTGATAACCATACTGACACAGAATGAATTTTTAAAAAAAACCTCACAATTTATTCAAATCGACAGTTTTTGCCTATAAAAGTATATAATAAACGAAAAATTTCCGCCCTTTTTTCAGTACAGATAAGTAAATATTTCACTCGTGAAGTGGTAACATTTCGTATTGTCACAAGTGTTGAAACCATCATGCACAATACAGTATTTCCACTTCACTCTGAACTATTTCCTTATATGTACTAAAACAAAACCTTAGTTTTCCTATATATAGCGTAATAGGTTCAATATGGTATCTGTGTTGTATGGTTTCTGTGTTGTATGGTGTCTGTGTTGCATGGTATCTGTGTTGTATGGTATCTGTGTTGTATGGTATCTGTGTTGTATGGTATCTGTGTTGTATGGTATCTGTGTTGTATGGTGTCTATGTTGTATGGTATCTGTGTTGTATGCACCAGGACTTAGCTGTCTGTTTACTCGTTTGTTATAAAGATGTTTTTGAAATAGGTCATGAAATCGTATGTAAAATGGAGATGCACTTCGCTTATTTCAGCAACTTAATATTATTAAATCATGTATTGTGTAAATTCTCCGATTAATTCTTAAACCTAATATCCGTTCTAAACTTGTGGATTTAGATTTAGTAGTATCAGCAGAAAGGTCGGCATGGTAGCTACAATAGCATACGTCTTTCGTGATTACACTCTTGCAACCGGAACATTGTCGCTTGGGATATTAATAGTTACATACAATGATGATGCAATATAATTAAAAATTATTCATAACTGTTAAACACTGAATAGGTTTATGATATAGTTTGCTTCAAATTGTATAGACAATACAAAATAAATAACGCAATATCAGAACCAAATTCGTCATTATCTTGTTGTGGAAAGAATTGAATTTAAATCTAGCCCATAAGGTTGAACTGCGCTCTTATTTTTACTAAATCCTCCAGAAGCCTCACAACTCTATATTCAATAAATTAAATAAATGACAAAATATGGCAAGCTACAGTGAAACAAGAATGAGAAAAATATTTTCAATACGCGCTCAGAACCACAATAGAGCCAAACCTGATTTCAGTCGGGAAATCAGATCAATTAGATAATTTTTTGAAATTTAATCCTCTTGTTTTCTAAGTCTCATTTGTAAACGCTTATATTGAACACTCAACAGCCCAAAGGAAGTATCTAGAAATAAAATCGAAGCAAATTATTTTAATCTGACTTACACGAAATAAAACTACACGAAATAAAAACCTTAGTAAAGTCCATTCTAGAATCAGCAGCTCAATCTAACAGAATGTTCATATATACATCTAAACAGTAGCTAAGGACTATAAACGTCCAAATAGTAGTTAAGGACTATAAACGTCCAAACAGTAGTTAAGGACTATAAACGTCCAAACAGTAGTTAAGGACTATAAACGTCCAAACAGTAGTTAAGGACTATAAACTTCTAAACAGTAGTTAAGGACTATAAACGTCCAAACAGTAGTTAAGGACTATAAACGTCCAAACAGTAGTTAAGGACTATAAACGTCCAAACAGTAGTTAAGGACTATAAACGTCCAAACAGTAGTTAAGGACTATAAACGTCCAAACAGTAGTTAAGGACTATAAACTTCTAAACAGTAGTTAAGGACTATAAACGTTCAAACAGTAGTTAAGGACTATAAACGTCCAGACAGTAGTTAAGGATTACATTTGACATTTGTACTGTTATGAATAAAGTTACATCTTTCTAAACATAACAAAATGGTATATTTTAGTAGTTCGAACTTGAAAGAGTCCTTTTTAACTGCCACATTTAACAGGCCTCAACTTGCTTACTAAGTCTCCGCACATCATTTGAATATTCAGATGAACTGCGTAAAATTGCTAAGCGCTATTTTATAAACAATGGTTTACAAGAAATCTAATCAATTAAACAGATTGAACGGGATAAGGATTATTTTCTCAATATAGAGATAACCGCCCCCTTTGATGTGAAGAAGATTGTTTCTTGATGGTCAAAAAGGAAAAAATAGTTCAAACGATTTTTGATAGATGGTCTTTGAGGATGAAGACATATACAGTCTAGTAGCCATTGAGGACTATGGTCGTTATCTTTTACATTGAATGTTGTCCAAAAATTAACAAATCAGTTGATTATTAACAAGTTTTTAAAGACAAAAATAAATATATTAATTAATTAACAAAATAAACGATATTCCTTGCAAAATTATGCAAGTGTGTTCATCCCATAAATGTGACAAATTCCATGTAAATGTAATAATTGCTACTGTAAATAAACTGGCAACGTTAATTGTCATAAATATATGAGAGTTTATTAATTTTAAGATTTTCAAAGACGCTCGATTCGTTGTTATTTGGAAAGGCCTGGCCGGTAGTTTGTACGCTTCCCTTAGCTTAAGCCGTTGCATAATTCTTAACATTTTCGAGGATTCAGTTTTTTAGCTAGGCGTGCTTTGATTCTTTATTTCTCCCCATGAAACACAAGACAAACGTAGCAAAACGTATTGATATATTACTTCATATTGATAAATACTGCAGTTCAAATGCAGATAATCCCACAAAATAAAGTAATTACTCGGCAAATAATTTTTCATGTAGTCGCTTATAAATCGCACATGACTCTGTATTCCACATATTTTGATATTCAGTAATATTGTATCCAGGCGGAAGTCAGAGTTGCAGCATTTAGAGACTCTCGGATAGCCAGAGTATAACATCGGACATCATGCCTTAACGTCTCGGCCACTCTTAGCTAGAGACTGTTATTGAGTTTCAACTAACCGCCAATCAAAAATGACTTTTCAATGAATAGTCCCATGTGATTGGTTGAAAGAAAGTCTCTAGTTCAACTCAGATTTGTATGATATTCAGTTCAGGTACGGAGTCTTCTTGTTGCATCAAGGGTCCGATAATAGAGGGACCAATCAGCAATCCCTCAGTTCGCAGCAAAAGGTGTCAATATTCTTAATTTTGACAGATGGTATTTGCTTCAATAACATTTTCTCACAATGAACTTATTCAGTAACATAATTCAATAACATTTTCGCAGAATTAAATTATAAATTAAATCCGCTCAGTTGCAGTCTTCAGTTTTTTGTTCTATATAGCCTCTTGATCTTGTGACAAATACACAGTTCTTTGATTGCTATCAAAAGACTAGACATATTTTGTAACAAGGAATAAAACACATTCAAGCGATTCTTGTATGAGTTTCATCAATTTTCAGTTCTGATTTCACCTTTGGAAAAAACTAAAACTAATATACCCGTTTATTTTCAAAAAGCTTGTGTGAACATCTCATCTAGTTGGATTCCACGAAATAAGGAATATATGGCACAAAAATCAAGGAGAAAAGAATTTACTTAGTGCTGTTAGTTATAACGTATAGGAAATATAACATGTTATTGAATAAAACATTTAGCAACATACGCAATAGTGTTCCATTGACGTCTACAGCTAGACGTACGTATGCATCGATACTAGTAGGAACTAGGATCCTTCAGAATATCAATATAAAATATCAAATCAACAATCAACAATTGTCAAGTGAAACAATGCACCCAACGCATGCACAACGATGCTTTGTCACTAAGTAAAAACAATTGTGTACAGAGAAATTCATTGATTAGAAAATGATAGAATTACAGTCGCAATTGTGGTGTTAAAAAGTTAAAGGTTAATTGCACAGAGGCAATTCATATAAAATAACTGAATGGTGAAACTGGCGAAATGAGGGCATTTAATGACAACTGAGGAAAATATCGAAATGCACCGAATGTGTTGGTTCATATTAAGTGGTTTTATGGTTTGCATCCGTAATTATTACTACACGTTTGATGTATGATTTCTTATATAACGGCCATAGTATACATATGACTTCGGAGTTATTTTCTTTCTTTGTACTTGTTTAGTATGCAGGTGCTGCTTTTAGGTATCTTGATAAATTTCTAATCTTTATATGCAAAAGTGTGCGTGCTCTAAATGAAATTTGTTTATATGTAAAAATGTGCATGCTCTAAATACAGTTTGTTCCATCTCTATAATAATCATAATAACATATATCTTTATTACAATAAAAAAATGATAATGATGATGATGATGATGATTATTGTTATTATTATTATTATTATTATTCCTTAGCAAGTATCAACATACAAATTGTGTCCCCGCCATTATATGTCTGTGTTAATTAAATAATGCGTGACTAAAATCATTTATATAGATTCGTCTTAAATATGCATGTATGACGAAAGCGCTCCAAGTGATGAGTGTCTGCCACTAATTTCAAAAGCTATGATCGATCCATTTCTGTTATTGACGCTTTTCTTGAATATGAATAAAGGCTTTTTACACAAAGAGACTATCTTTTATACTTATAGGTATTCTCTATGTCGACTTCAGCACTGATCAATACATTTAAAATCTTAATTTAGACATATATATATACAATTATTATGTTAATGTTATCAAGCATTCTCCAGTAGAATTCAGGGATAGCACTTTACGCTCTGTTTGGTGTATATTTGTAATTCTCTCTCTCTCTCTCTTTCTCTTTCTCTCTCTCTCTCTCTCTCTCTCTCTCTCTCTCTCTATATATATATATATATATATATATATATATATATATATATATATATATATATATATATATATATATTTAAATTGTATTTCGTCTTTATTTCCTTTTGATATCTCAATATGTATATCTGCTTATTTGTCTTTAAGTCGAAGTTTCTTTTGTAATTTATTTTTTGGTGGTCTCAATTGCTATGTGCTCGATCATGTAAAAGCAGTTTATATATCAGTAATAAATAATTTTCTATATATCAGTAATAAATAATTTTCTATATATCAGTAATAAATAATTTTCTATATATCAGTAATAAATAATTTTCTATATATCAGTAATAAATAATTTTCTATATATCAGTAATAAATAATTTTCTATATATTAGTAATAAATAATTTTCTATATATCAGTAATAAATAATTTTCTATATATCAGTAATAAATAATTTTTATTTTCCCATTGCGAAGATTATTGGGTACTTTCTAAACATCTGAGGATGAACAAACAAAGAAAAAAAGAAATAAAAACACCAGATACAGTAAACAAAAGTAAGCTAATTTGTACTAGAAATGCAAATCCTTGCTCCAAACTATTTTGCGTTTTCCATACACACGTTCCTTCTGAAAACTTTATCAGACTTGAAAAATAATTAACTAACTGACACAAATGCCATTTAAATAAATGATGATATAAGCAACAGCCTTTGGTTCTGGATCTTTTTAATATTATAATTACATTCCAGCATATCGTATGTAAGTCATGGTAGATTTGATTGTTAGATGACAGAATATTTCACCGTAAGTCATGGTTGATTTGATTGTTAGATGAAAGAATATTTCCTCATTTTCTTCTTGATGTAGAAAAAGTTCATCATTAATATTGTGCAGTTTTAAAATTTCATTTTAGATATTGCATTTTAACGTATAAAAAAAAGATTGTGTCGTTGTGCTCCTCATTATTTGTTGATTTTTTTTTTATTTCGCGAAATTTCTGTGTACATGTGCCGTTATACTCGCTTATAAATTGGGAACAACTGCAAACATCAAGGACTCTGATCAGCCGTCGCATAATGCGCCGACAGATCAAGGTCTATGTTATTTGTTATACCAAGTACTCCTAACAAACTGCATAGATCCAGATCTGCCGGCGACTTATGCGACGGCAAATCTGGGTCTATGCAATTGGCAATTGAATTCGACTTATACACGAGTACAGACGGTGCTCATATCATCAGACCAAATGGCACAAGATATAAAAATGGTGAATTTTTTAAGAAGCAAGTACAATACATTCTAATACGCATATTAAGTAAATTTGTCTCTGGAGATTTGTATGTATTGTATACAATATTTAACATGTATTGTATACAATATTTAACATGTATTGTATACAATATTTAACATGTATTGTATACAATATTTAACATGTATTGTATACAATATTTAACATGTTTCAACCTCAAGCAGATTCTTCTCACCACCACTCAGCTTGTTACAGTATCACATAAACCTGATATCGTACGTACAAAGAAGAATGACTCGTTTTATTGTTGTTACTACTTTATTAGTTTTTGACTGATTGTGTGTTTAAGTTGTTTTCCTGTTAGTAAGTTTGTTTTTGTTTTGTTTGTTAATTTAGATACTCTGATTCCAAATCTTCATGAAGGATGGCTATATTAGTGATATTCGAAATCTTCATGATGGATGGCTATATTAATGATATTCGAAATCTTCATAGCTATATTAATGATATTCGAAATCTTCATAGCTATATTAATGATATTCGAAATCTTCATAGCTATATTAATGATATTCGAAATCTTCATGAAGGATGGCTATATTAATGATATTCGAATTCTTCATAGGATGGCCATATTAATGATATTCGAAATTTTCATAGCTATATTAATGATATTCGAAATCTTCATAGCTATATTAATGATCAATACCAATTATTCATCTGAAGTCTTGCAAATTCCATTTCATTTGTAATCAAATTGTTTCATAGTTTCATATATATTCATCTAATACTCATAACAATAACCAGTAGAGCGATGAAAACAGTGATTTGATTTTAGTACACAAACATTCCTTGATGCTCACCTGTGTTGAAGAAGTTACAGAAGGTGAATCGCACACAAGACCTAATGACGTGACTAGCGCCGTTAAAGTGTAATGATTTTGCTCATTTAAATAGCTAGAGTTGATTCACGTATTCTGCGGTTACTCCTGCCATACGTTTTTTGAAATACTACCCTGATTCCACCATTAGCTTTTGACCGCTATTTAGTAATGATCTGGGCGTATCTGTTATATGATCTACATTGAATTCTATATATTTTGATAAAGTTCAAACTTATTAAGCATTCAAAACTGTATAATATGGTTATATTATATCAGCATGTTTTTAAAATGTCTTTGATGACGGTGATGTTCATTTGGTCTTAGAAAATGCATTTCAAAAGTCATTTCCGACGCTTTCTTTTGTGCAAATCAATTATATTGATCTCCCATAGTACTAAGTGCATGGCTTAACCAATTTCTTTCTCACACGCAGATACAAATACTTATACGCATAAACACAAATAAAAATAAAGGATTTACTTTGTTATTGATTTTGTTTGAAACTTTCGAAAAAAGTAATTATAATATTATTACAAATTTCATCGTTAAACTAGTATCGCCGTGAACTTTGATTTAGACGTGGTTAGACAATCATTTCTTGATTTAGACGTGATTAGACAATCATTTCTTTTGTGCAATTATCGAGGATATATTGAAATCACTAAAAATTCTATTGCATTGCTGGCATTAATCTGATTCTTTATCAGATGCAATAAATAAATAAATAAATACACATGTAGTTTTGCATATATCTTATCTTATGTTATGTATGTATGTGTGTGTATGTATGTATGTATGTATGTATGTATGTATGTATGTATGTATGTATGTATGTATGTATGTATGTATGTGTGAATTTATGTATGTATGTATGTATGTATGTATGTATGTATGTATGTATGTATGTATGTATGTATGTGTGTGTATGTATGTGTGTGTGTATGTATGTATGTATGTACTGTTTTTACGATTGAAGAACAGACCACATATTTCATAATCAGATTCTTACGATAGAAACATAAATATATCCATGTACATGATTTGTATTTCAGAAAACGTGAATTAGAAGTTTACAAACTTTTTCAAATGAAGAGTTGAGAAACTCGTTTTATGTGCTTTGTAGAAAGTATTGCCGTAAAATATATGCGCTTGATTGCTCATACTAGAGCCAAGATAGTTTGCCTTTTTCTAGTTTTCTTGTGAGGTTTCGGTTCTATTCTAAAAGGCGTGTCCCTTGTACTTTTAACAGTTTTTCCTCCTCGGGTTGCTCCGTGTTCCCTGTAACTATGAAAAGACAAACAATCTGATCCTAAGCCAGATCTCATCAAAACTTTTTTAAATATAAAATCTTTTCAAATGGGGAGAAATCTTCAGCTTAATGAAGCATGTGTCGTTTTTCTATTAAGCTCATTCTAAATTTTCTGTTTGATTTTGTGCATGAAACGTTGTATAAAACAGAGAATAGATTTTCCCCATCTTAACAAACAATTATGTCATTTTTTGTATTTTTAGTTAGCAATACTCACTTTATCGTACTGTAACAAACTATATTTCTGAAAAGTGCTCCTTGTAATGAAAGACAGTGTGTGTCCTACTTAAAGAGCGTAACTAAGATATTGAAAAGTGCTCCATGTGATGAGAGACAGTGTGTGTTCTACTTAAAGAGCGTAATTAAGATACTGAAAAGTGCTCCATGTAATGAGTGACTCTGTGTGTGTTCTACTTAGAGAGCGTATCTAAGATATTGAAAAGTGCTCCATGTAATGAGAGACAATATGTGATCTACCTAAAGAGCGTAACCAAGACACTAAGTGCTCCATGTGATGACTGACTATGTGTGTGTTCTACTTAAAGAGCGTAACTAAGACACTGAAAAGTGCTCCATGTAATGTAATGAGAGACAGTATGTGTTCTACTCAAAGAGTGTAACAAAGATACTGAAAAGTGCTCCTTGTAATGAGAGACAGTGTGTGTTCTACTTAAAGAGAATAAGTAAGATAATGAAAAGTGTTGCATGTAATGAGACACATTATGTGTTCCACTTAGAGCGTAACTAAGATACAATGCGACTCGTTAGAGACAGTGTGTGTTCTTGTTAAAGAGCGTAACTAAGATACTATGCGATGCGTTAGAGACAGTGTGTTCTTGTTAAAGAGCGTAACTAAGATACTATGCGATGCGTTAGAGACAGTGTGTGTTCTTGTTAAAGAGCGTAACTAAGATACAATGCGGTTCGTTAGAGACAGTGTGTGTTCTTGTTAAAGAGCGTAACTAAGATACTATGCGGTTCGTTAGAGACAGTGTGTGTTCTTGTTAAAGAGCGTAACTAAGATACTATGCGATGCGTTAGAGACATTGTGTGTTCTTGTTAAAGAGCGTAACTAAGATACTATGCGGTTCGTTAGAGACAGTGTGTGTTCTTGTTAAAGAGCGTAACTAAGATACTATGCGATGCGTGAAAATATAATGCTTAAAAATATTATAGTGCTTAGGAACATGTCGAGACAAGACAAAAGAATTACAATTTTTAGCCAGGAGATAAATGTTCAAATTTGCATTGGGCCTCCATGTTCAGTATGTCAATATGAACTCTGATGCATGTTTTAAGAAATTTTGGTCTGCTGATAAATTTCTGTCTTTTATGCCTAATGTTAAAACGTTAAATTTCAGTGAATCCCACCCCCTTACTCCCCCCCCCCCCTTCAGTGGAAGTAATTGGAAGTAATAACCTGATCTCTAACAGCTTACGTTATGACTAGTAGATTGATGATTGGGTAATGAATTGATATTAGATACTAAACATAGAAGGAGAATGCCTTATACATGTACATTCTGCATGTTGACCTAGCTGTACTCTGCATGTGCATCAGTGTTTGTAGGCAGGTATAAATACTATCTTAACCTTGCATTTGCTTTTTTCGTGAAGGATGCTAGTCGGAAGAATAAAAATTGTTGGAAATTTAACAAATTAAACGAGCTTAATAAAATAAATTACAAAAATATCAGAACATGGCGAACATGTGATAGGAAAACTGCATACTCTATGATACCCTGTATATTTCAAACTATTCTTCATGAATGCATGTCTTTCAGGACTCGTGCTTATTCAAAAGCAATGACCATGGGAGATGTTATCAAAGATCGATCTAATCGGACTGTGGATAGGATTCCATTTGCAAATAATACCATAAATGGGAAATTGTTTAACATGAATTATCACGTGGGTCGTTTTCATAAGTTTGTTGCATTCAATCCCTTGCCACATTATCACCAGTAAGATGAGTCTCTTTCTCTAAATTTAGGTCAAAACCAAATAGTATTTTGCACATCAGCGATACATTTGAAACCAATTCTCAATATCTTTTGGGGCAAGCTACGTGTCATCTGAAACTCACAAGAGAATCCAATACTTTTCACGTGATGCTAGTAGTAGTACTAGTAGTAGTGATAATAATAATAATAATAATAATAATAATAATAATAATAATAATAATAATAATAATAATAATAATAAGCCATTTTCCACTGTGCAAACATATAATAATGATATTGCAACAGTGATGCCAGAAATACATATCTGCATATCTACAAATACAATTATTAACAGAATTTAAGTATTGTATCCACAACATTTAAGTAAAAATATACATTTATCACAAAAAGGAAACTTGAAACATCAACTATTCAAGATATCATAGTGATTGAAGAGAGGGAAAAGTGATAAGTTTTCATTCATTCACTAGATAATAAATAATTTGTGTCACCTACATGCACATCATGGAAAATCCAGGTTTCTGAAAAACCTAGACAAGATAATAAATGTGTCACCATGGTAACTCAATTTTGTATGCTGGTAACAAGATTAATATCATTTAGTATCATATTGTACGCATGCTTTGCATATTTCCTTTTATCTAACTTACCAATTTTTGAACAATTTTTAATTATAAAAAATGTCTTGCAGTAATGCACTACGTTCTATCAATTTCACCACCTATTAGATCATTTTGTGAAAATTTTCTTACTCCAAGCAATTAATTTTTTAAAAATAACTGTACCCTTATCAATTGAGTTAGTTTGTGCCAATACTCATACTTCGGCTCCATAGGTTAAAATTGTACAATTTCATCAAATAGATCTTGACTCTCTTGAGCTGAAAATGTATAAAGGTATTTACTTGACTTATAAACTGACTTCTGAGTTTGTCCAGAGAGGGTACAAGAGAGAACAGAGAGGGTACAAGAGAGAACAGAGAGGGTACAAGAGAGAACATAGAGGGTACAAGAGAGAACAGAGAGGGTACAAGAGAGAACAGAGAGGGTACAAGAGAGAACAGAGAGGGTACAAGAGAGAACAGAGAGGGTACAAGAGATAACAGAGAGGGTACAAGAGATAACAGAGAGGGTACAAGAGAGAACAGAGAGGGTACAAGAGAGAACAGAGAGGGTACAAGAGATAACAGAGAGGGTACAAGAGATAACAGAGAGGGTACAAGAGAGAACAGAGAGGGTACAAGAGAGAATAGAGAGGGTACAAGAGAGAACAGAGAGGGTACAAGAGAGAACAGAGAGGGTACAAGAGAGAACAGAAAATCTTCGAAAAGAAACATAAAATTGTCTAATACATTATGATGTTAGATCAATGACATCTGCTTCTAGATGAAAGAATATGGCGTTGTTTTAGTGTAGTAGGCTGCATACAATTATTTCCCTACAATCTTAGAAGCTGAAAAAAAAATTTAATCAAAAAAAAAAAAGTTCAAAAGCAAAATTAGATGTGGCAAACTATTTTTCGCAATCTCCTTACTCTTGATAACGTATTTTCATGTATCGTTAGGGAACAAGTGTATTTAGGCATTGTCTCCTACCCAGGTTATGTTCATCCTCAGATGTTTAGAAAGTACCCAGTATCGAAATGTTGCAATGTTACGTTGATTAACTGTGTATCTTTTACAAAGTCTTGTTGGCACACTTCTAATGCAGATAATGGTGGTATTTATTCAGTGATGGCATGTTTCGTGAAGTACTTCATGCTGATCCAATTTTTAGCGATTACCGCAAGTAAACAGGTGTAATTTATACATAAATGATGCAATTGCGGTAGTTTTAAACAATAATCATGAAAGGTTTAATGGATGGGATAATGTTTCAGATGAGGTTCTACGCTTCATTAACTAAATTTGACACTTGATTTAATTTTTGCCATCAGTAAATGGGGCTTCGTTTTATATTACTCCTGTTCCGTCCTCAGAAACTAATCCTGACCCATTATCATACGCTGTCATGCCTATTTGAATTAGGAACAAAATATATTTTTTCAGTATACAAATTGCAGAATTTTCATGGCTCAATAATTAATTAATTAATTAATAAGATTGATGTTCTATTTTTTTATTTTCTGCCTGTTCCTTTGAGTTGGGGCCCCGAGTGGTTGAGTGGTTTAAGGCGCTTGCCTTTACAGATCGCTCACACATCTCACCTCTGTCAGCGTCAGTTTGAGTCTCAGCTGAACAAACGTGGGTATGTGAGAAAACTTGCCAGTTGATTCCCATGAGTCGGTGGTTCTTCCCGGGTTCTTCCTCCACCAAATATACTGGCCGCTATGTATAGCCTATCATGTGCTGAAAAATTACGTTAAATCCCACAAAACCAAAACCAAATCCTTTGAATTTTTGAGTATCTGTTTGCTAAATTTGTTTTCATCTTAAAATTGTTCTGCGTCCATTTAAAAAAAAAAATATTCCTCTTAATTTATGAATTATAAGGAGAATGTTTTCTTCTGGCTTTTTCTTCTTTTGCAACGTGCCTACAGGTGACCCAATTTTTAACTGCTTGGAACAAAGGAAATGTGTCAGGTTATGGCAATCATGCGTGATCTGTATTTAGTGGCCCATATATGGCTACCCGAAATTGTGTTCCTTTTAACATTTAAAATGCAGTTATGGTCCAAAGAGATAATGTGTTGCAAAATTAACTGCT